>JAYESA010000017.1:114421355-114841355 GCA_036927795.1 Iris macrosiphon | reverse complement strand
TTTAGCTACGTGCACACGTGACCCTGTTAGTTGACCAGTCGTGACCCCCCCTGCGTCAGTTCCTGACTACAGTATGGTTATATTTTTCGTGCATGGAGACCTAGATGACTACCCACATCAGACGTGTCCTGAAAATAATTAGGATACATGGTACCCCTGTGTTAGAAGTGCGACTTATTACCTACACGAATCTGATCTGTGACCGTGGTTGTAACATGTTAGAATTTATACCATAGAATAACTTGTAAAATGCTGTGGACTAGTAGACTAAGTGTACCCCTAACCCCCTTGACCCGTGACTAGTCAACCGTAGCCATCGTATTTAATTAGAACGTTTATTCGGTTTAGTATTCGCGTAACTCGTGACGTTGCGTAAGTGTACTTGTGTACGTAATTAGCATAGTGTAATGTAGTGTTTAATATTTATTGTTATTTATTCGTAGACATACAAGACGATACTTCTTTGGCTGTTGGTTTCGGAGCATTGCTTGTGCACACCAGAGGTCCAGACAAGTATATCTTGCCTTGTTGTACTGTTTAAATTCAGTTATTATTTAGCTGCATATTTTATTATTTTTAAATATTTAATTGTGCGCGTCCAAGAAAGACTCGGGTGCAGTCAATGAAGGCATTGACGTTAGGACTTGTGTCTGACCTAGATCTAGTAGACCCACATAAAGTTATGGAGTTATCGATATGACTCCCCATGCCTTAACACGTATCATTACACGTCACAGAGTGAGTTTATGTAGGGACGCGTGCTTTATGATTGTCTGGCCATCAGTATGAGCAGCACGTATGACGATATTTAGCTTAGATGTTCATTTCTATAGCGACTTGCATTATAGTACGAGATGTCCACGTCGTGTTCGCGACTGGTCCATTGGCATTGGACGGGGAAGACAATTAGTAGGCGTATCGGACAAATATTTGGCTGCCGTAGTTTCAGAGTAAACTGCGGGGTCGTGAGCCTCAGTGTTTGTCACGCCCCAGTCCCAAAATACGTAGGACTAGGAATACATAACACGCCAGCCGTATGTATACGAACTCCAATATATGGAAACCATACACATACGTATGCTGTACATGAATATCAAATCCTCCAGTGGTAATATACTGTCAACAAATCACACGCAATCTATATCTCATCCACAGCACAAATAAATAAATAGGAAATAAATAACTGAATCTCAAAGATGAAGTCTCAAAGTATGATAGTCGGATGGAAACAAATCCACTACAAATCCACTATACTAAAACTACTAAAAGAGAGAAGAGATCAACTCTAATATAAGATAAATATCTATAAAGAAAATAGTAACTAGAATATCCATCAGCTGCGATGAATCAAAGATACTCTGAAGGTAAGACCTCCTCAGTTTGGAATAAAGCGTCAGGTCCGCGTCCATACTCCTGTGGATACTCCTATCCGTCTATATCTGGAAAAGTACCAGGTCCTCAGAGGGACATAACAAGATACATAGAAGCATTCCAATAAAGTACTGAAAATAAACATCCAATGGGTCGCCTAACCATCTATGTGAATGCACTTTGAGAATAACTTTCTAACAAGTGGGCTATCTGGCCATAAATGGGATTGGCATGATTCTCTCGGAGAATCAGGGGCCTACAAAGCATGTCGTCTTTTGAACGCCAGAGGCCGCCAGTAATATATAGGGGTCATCACCGCCGCGTATCTCCGGGGGAGCGTACGGGTTACATAAAAGAAAGTGCAAAGGAGCCCAAATGCCTTACTTGTTGTTCTTTCCACCCCATGATCTAAGCATGTCACGTCCATGACATGATGATACCTCTAAATAACTGCCAGGTCTACTAGCATGCTAAGTTTCTATCGGCAGTTATCCCTATCCGTCGCACGACCTATACGTACCAGTGGCCAGCCAATACGCAAGTCCGTATCCTACATGAGACTCACACTCGTGTAATAACGGTGTCATGGCCAATGAAACATAAGAATGTCTCATGATAATGGGGTGGTCTCATAAACTAGATAACATGCATATATATAAATAAAAATAGAATACGATGCCACCGTCGTTACGCCCAAGTTATTCTTGGACGCGCAGTTTATATAGAAGTTTAAAATATATGAACTAAATAAACAAAAATAAGATGCATGCAACATATGGAATATAAATTACAGTACAATGACAAGGTATACTTGCCTGACAAGCAATCTGTAAAGTGTAAGCGTCCAGATGTCAGGTACATAGGATCAGAAACTAAGGCCTCTGAATAAACGTCTCCGGATGTTGAAATAGACATCACCAACATTTCTAAAATCAATAAGATAGCTAAAAAATACTACCCTTTCGTCCAATTTTGACACAGGGGCAAAACGGTAGTTTCGGGTCAAAGCGGGGTCCACATATGGCCCACTTTGCACCGAAAAGTAAGCCAGGGGTAAAGGTCTCTAAATAAGACAAATTATAGGTCAAACAAATTCTAAACGTCAATACAAACTCAACGGTATGTCCAATTTTGGATTTCGGTGAGCCGAACACAAATTTGCCCAAAAAGTCAACCGTGGGACCCGCAAATAGGCGACTTGGTCAACTGTCTCATAATCGCGTAAAACTTGGGTCACAGGACCAGCGTGATACCATGAATCCAATGGCACAAGTTTTGTCATATTTCGACGAGCGTACACTAAATGGTGCAGTATTTTATAAAAGTTACGATATAGGGACTTTTCAGGGATACGGGTTGATTTCGACGTGCACACGCGTCCAAATCAGTTTCCGTGAAATCTCACACGTTGGGACATACCATACGCGCCTTTAGGTGTAATTGGTATGCGATGAGACGGTCCCGTTTGGCGGGACACGCTCCTTATCGCAAATTTTAAAGATTTCGAACACAATTTTTTATGATTTTTAACCCAGTTTAATTCTACGTATAACACCACATAAATTAAACTAATTAACAAAAAATTATCTCGATTATATGGTCTTCACATAGCAAAAAGAAAATCTAAGTTTGGATCTCTGTGGTGGGAGATATGAGTCCTTAAACATGGGTGGTCGCAATAGTTTTCTGAAGTTAAAAGTTGTGATTTTTTTTCCAACTTGGTCTCAATTTTTACCTAGGGTTACGCGCTGATCGGAGGAAACTAATACACAGAGTTGGAAGGGGGATAGGTCATGAACATACCGGTGAAGACGGGGTCGAATTTGGTCGCAAGATGGAGCGAGAATCCGGACGTGAACAGGGGTACGTTGCTGTCAATTTTTGTCGCGGCGTGCGCGGATGTCGACGCAGGGCGAGCGACGGTCGGCATCGCTGTTGGCTGGGCTGCGGCACTCCGGTGGCGTCGGTCGAGGTCGGGGTCGACGCGGTCTGGGTGGATGGTAAGTTTGGAGTTTTAGGGTTAGGGTTTATAAGAATAAGGGTTATATATATAAGGAGAGGATGAGAAGAATGCGGGGGTGTACTCCGCGCGGGGATGGGTGGGGGGTGTATAGCGGGTTCCTGGGGGGAGTTTGGGGTTTGCTACTGTGGGCTTTAGGATTTAGGTAGCGGGTTATAGGGTTTGTTAAGAGTATTTTGATTTATTTATTTATTTTCCTTTTCTTTCTTTTCTATTTATTCTATTACTCATTTACTTATATATATATATATATATATATATATATATATATATATATATATATATATATATATATATATATATGGTAATAAATTCCAGAAAATTATATTTGTATATAAAAATAATCTTTTATCCTTCTACAACGATTTTTCTACATAAAATAAAATAAGATAAAATGATAGTTTGCTCCATGAATATCTAGCTAAATATTTACCTAGTAATTAAATCCAATAAATTTACTAATATACTACGGAATAATACAATTCAATTAAATGATTAATTAAATACTTATAATATTTTTTTAAAATGAGGGGTTTTATAGTGTTATCCGGTTATGGGCCATGTGTTACCCGGTTATGGGCTCAGGTTACCCGGTTATGGACGTATATGCTTGTCAATACATTCGACAGAGGTTACTAGCTGCACGCTATCATGATCGGTGATGTAGTCAGCATATACTCTTGGCATCCAGTTTTCAGCTAATTCTAGGTACTTAGCCTCTGGCTCGACGCTACGCTTTATACCTTTCACCTACCCATACGTACAGAGGTTGTCTTCAAAGTGCATTTTATATAGCTGGTTAGATCACCCTCAAGTTTACACATTATTTACTTGATGGCATGTATTTTTGTATCTTGTTACGTCCATCTGAGGACCTGGTTCCTTCTAGATCCGGACGAGCACTTGTACCCGACTATCTACGGAGCAGGAGTAGAGACATGATTCGTGATTGAGGACTTTGAGGCATTTCCAGAGGAGCTCCCGTGATTTGGGTACGCAGCTGTTTTGGACTAGAGCATTATTATCTAGCTAGTTGATACTCTAGTCTAGTTATCTTACTTCTTTCTGCACTTTTATTCCATTATTGTATTTCAGTGGGTTTGTCCCCATCAGACTATTCCAGATGTATTATGGATATTCAGACTCCTTGTATTTCAATTACCAGTACTTTCTTCAGTCATTATTATATTATATTCTGTGGATGAGATTAGACATTACCTGATGCATGTTAGTATATTAGACTTGTTAGTATTTTAGGACATCGTAGTACGCTTTGTCGGGTCCATTAAATTGGTAATCCCACGGAGTCGTATTAGCTGGCCATTGCTACGTGGCCTAGTCCCGTGTATTTTGGGACTGGGACGTGACATGCCAGGATCGTATCAACAAGATGGAGGCTAGTCTGAAGCACTCCTATACATCATCATCGTCAGTTCAAGCACCGTAGGAAGGACCTGTAAAATGTCCCATGGTACCGCAGCAGCAGAGAGCAACACCCTTGCAGGGACCAGAGATTCCCAATTGCCATTACTGCGACAAGAGGGTACACATGTTGAGGGATTGTCGACGAAGGTTGGGAGTATGCATGAGATGTGGATCTGACTAGCATGCAGTCCGGGATTGTCCAGAGTAGAGGATACCAGTACTGATGGTTCATCGACTAGCCTTACCAGCACCGAGGCCCTACCAGCAGCCCCCCGGGCCAGTCTTTTAGGACCGAGGCCACCCTACGCAGGATTTGGGGCACTGTAACCACCAGCACCAGGATGAATTCAGAGAAGGCCACCCTTGGCCCCACAGGCATTTCATTTTTAGCAGGCTCGACAGCAGCCGAGGGCACCAACACCGGGACAGGGCCAGGCCTTTGGGATGACCATTGAGGAGGCAGAGACCGCTGGAGAGGTGATCGCTGGTACTATTTTAGTAACTTCATTACCAGCAGTAGTATTATTTGATTCTGGTGCCACATACAATTTCATAGCTGCTAGTTTCGTGGCCATCCATAGAATTGCAACTACACCCCTTCCGAAGATTAAGAAGATTCTTACGGGAGGTGGAATAGTACCAGTTAGTGATACTTATAGATCTTGTTCAGTAGTTGTTTGCGGGCGAGAGATGCGTGCCCAATTTCTAGTCTTCTCCATGCCCGACTATGACATTGTCCCAGGCATGGATTGGTTGAGCCAATACCATGCGATGCTAGATTATTGACGTGGATGCGTTATATTTAGACCACAAGATTACTCTAAGTTTGAGTTTCTTCGGGGAGCCCGATATCATGGTGTCCAACCTACCTTAGCGGCACATATTACAGAAAGTAAACCAGTGTACCCTCGTATTGTATCAGAGTTTGAGGATATATTTTCTGAGGATTTTTCAGACCTGCCACCTGACAAAGAGATGGAGTTTACTATAGAGTTGACTCCCGGAGCCGAGCCAGTTACTTCCCCCGTCTACAAACTAACACCGAAAGAGTTGGTTGAGTTGAAGGTCCAAGTAGATGATCTCTTAGACAAGAATTTTATTCAGGCTAGTGTTTCTCCATGGGGAGCGCCCATCTTATTTGTGCCGAAGAAGGACGGGATGGTACGTTTGTGTATCGATTACAGGACGCTAAATTCTGTAATGATAAAGAACAAGTACTATTTGTCGTGCATCGATGATTTATTTGATCAGCTGAGTGGCGCATGTGTATTCTCGAAGATCGATCTCAGATCCGGCTATCTTCAGATCAAGGTGAGAAAGGAGGACAATCCAAAGACAGCTTTTTGGATGAAGTACGAGAACTATGAGTTTCTAGTCATGCCGTTTGGTTTAACCAACACGCCAGCCGTGTTTATGAGCCTGATGAACAAGGTTTTCCACTAGTACTTGGATATGTTTGTAGTGGTATTTATCGACGACATCTTTGTATTCCAAGAGCAAGGAGGAGTACTAGGATCATCTCAGAATCATGTTAGAGATACTAAGGCAGGAGAGGCTGTATGCCAAACTCAGCAAGTGAGAGTTCTGCTTGGATAGGGTACCTTTCCTTGGTCACATAATCACTAGAGATGGACTATCAATTGACCCGGAGAAGATGGCCGCAGTAGAGACATGGCCTACCCCTACATCAGTTATGGAGGTTAGGAGTTTTTTCGGACTTGCCGGATATTATCGGAGGTTCATGAAAAACTTTTCGAGGATCGCTGCGCCTATGACGCGGTTAACGCGTAAAGGTGAGGAGTTTATCTAGACTGAGGAGTGTCAGAAGGCTTTCGATGAGATGAATAAGCGTCTGACGACATCACTGATCCTGACACATCCTTCTGGATCTGGAGGATTTGTGGTGTATAGTGATACGTCTGGGAGTGGACTAGGATGTGTACTGATGCAGCACGGCAAGTGATAGTTTATGCATTGAGACAGTTGAGGGTTTATGAAAAGAATTATCCGACACACGATCTAGAGCTAGCTGCAGTGATATTTGCACTAAAGCTATGTCAAAACTAACTTTGTGGAGAGCGGGTTAAGATTTACATAGATTATAAAAGTCTGAAGTATGTCTACAATCAGAAGAAGCTCAACATGAGACAGAGGCGTTGGCTAGAGGTGATGATAGACTTTGATATCGAGTTGCAGTACCATCCTGACAAGGCAAATATTGTAGTAGATGCCTTAAGCAGGAAGCCCATGGCATACTTTTTGATGAATCAACACCATTTGTTAGAGGATCTTCAGGAGCTTGGGATATAGGTTGAATTTCTAGGCACGGATGGACAGTTGGCTAGTCTAGAGGTTCAGTCTACATTGGTTGAGAGGATCAAGGAAGCCTTGCCTACCGATGTGAGATTCTGGCGGCTGCGAGAGAGGATAGAGGCCGGCATACAAACAGGATTTCAGATTCACGAAGACGGAACGTTGAGGTGTGGAGATTGCCTATATGTTCCGAGTGGCGAGCTACGCCAGGAGTTGATGACCGAGGCCCATAGTTTAATTTATTCTATTCATCCCGGGGGTACGAAGATGTACCGAGATTTGAGACAACACTACTGGTAGCATGGGATAAAGAGGGAGGTTTCGGGATTCGTGGCGAGATATTTGGTCTGTCAGCAAGTCAAGACCGAACATCAGAGGACTGCAGGACTATTGCAACTGCTTCATATTCCTGAATAGAAGTGGGAGCACATTACCATGGACTTCATCACAGGATTTTTGAGGACCCCTAGCGGGAAGGATGCAGTCTGGGTTGTCATGGACCGACTCACCAAGTTGGCACATTTATTTTCCTTCAGAGTTGGGCAGTCCACGGAGATATTGGCTGACATGTACATGAGGCAGATAGTACGACTACATGGAGTGCTTGTCAGCATTGTATCGGATCATAATTCTATATTTACATCATATTTCTGGCAGAGTATGTAGGAGAGTCTAGGAACTCGCCTCAAGTTCAGCATTGCATATTATCCACAGACTGATGGTCAGTCAGAGCGCACGATTCAGATACTAGAGGATATATTGAGAGCGTACATGATCAACTTTGGAGGATCTTGGAAGGACCATCTATATTTGGTGGAATTCTCCTAGAACAATAGTTACCAAGCAAGCATACATATGGAACCTTTTTAGGTATTGTACGGCAGTAAGTACAAGTCGCCGGTATGTTGGAGTGACCTGGAAGAGCGTCAGATACTTGGTCCAGAGTTGGTAACACAGACAGTAAAGAAAGTGAAGCAGATTCAGAGCCACCTGCGTGCAACACAAGACAGACAGAAGCATTGGGCAAATGTGCACCGTAGACCTTTGGAATTCAAGGAAGGTGATCATGTGGTTTTAAAGATATCGTCTACTCGCGATACCATTTGATTTGGGGCAGAGGCAAGCTGAGTCCGAGGTACATCAGACCTTTTGACATCTTGGAGCGTGTTGGCAAAGTAGCTTATCGTCTTGCATTGCCTCCATCATTAGAAGGCGTGCACGACGTATTTCACGTATCACAGTTGAGAAGATATATGACAGACCCTAGCCACGTGATCGATCATTCAGAGATTACAGTCGGGCCCAGTTTATCATAGCCATTAGGGATACTCGATCGCAGAGAGAAGGTTTTAAGGGGGCAGACTATTCGACTGGTCAGGGTTGCATGGTAGCATCATTCGCCGGACGAGTCTACCTGGGAGCGCGAGGATTCCATTCGACAGTGTTTCCCATATTTATTTGAGGACCAAGGTACGAATTTACGTACTGCATTTCAATTACCTGTTAACTTTTTTTTTTAATTCTCGCAACTCTTATTCGTGCTTTACTTTTAATTTCGGGAACAAAATTTTTCTAAGTTGGGAATGATGTAAACCCCCTTAACAAATTTTTAGGTAGACTGGATTTGGTGAAAATTTTGGTTTAGCTTTAGGTTGTCTAAGGATTAGAGATTAGGGTTATGTAGACTGGTTCTTTAATTTTTACTCTTGGTGCCCCTTACCGTTGCTACAATATTTGGAGTACAACAATAGCCTTTACTTTCCAATAAATTTTGTACTCTTGACCTGACGAGCCAACCTAGGCACTGGATATTTCTGTCACTCACAAACATACTCCCTTGTGCTCTATTTTAATTGCACAACTTTCTAGTCACAAAAATTAATTCTTTAATCCTATGCCTTATACCTATGTCGTTGCCATTGATTTTTGGGACACAAACTCAATCTGTTTGGCCTAACCAATTAAAGGGCCCAAGACTAATACCAAGCCTACACCATCCATGATATTTTTGTCACTCCCAATTGAGATCCCATGTACTTCTATTTTATTTAAGAATACCTATGACACAACTTTTATTTAAATTGGTGAAACCGACTTAACTTAACCCCAACTTAACCCTCACATGCAATCATGAGGCTCATACAAAACATCGAACATCATCTCCATCCTATAAAATAACAAACACCAATTTTCCACATCAAATTCTCACTCTTTCTCCTTCATTTATAAACCCAAATTTTAAGGGACTCAAATGCAAATGGGTTGCTAGGTGTCAAACTCCTATTGGTGCAAATAAAATAGAGAAACCCCCATTGTGTCATGTGGCTGGTCACCCATCTCTCCCTCTTTCACCCTTGTATAGTACTATTCACTCATGCTAAATTTTAGCCCTTGATTCAATCTCCCCCTATCACAACCACCCATTCCCCCTATTTTAACACCCCCCATCCCCATGTGGCCGGCCCTAATCCCTAGGAAAGCCATTCTTTACTTACCTCACTCTCTTTCCTCCCCTCCCTCTCTCACAGCTGAACTCCTTCCCACTATTCTTTTTCTTCTCCTCCTCTCCGTTCTTCTTCTTCTTCTTCACCTCCATTTTCTTCATCTTCTTCTTCACCTCCATTTTCTTCACCTCCATTTACTTTATCTTCTTCTTTCTCACCTCCCCACCACCAAAGCCAACACCATCACCACCGGACCACCCCCTTCAGTCGACATAACAACTGCCACTACTACCTTCATTATGCCAATACCACCATTGCCACCACCTTCAGCCGACACAGCAACTGCCACCACTACTTCATCACGCCAACACCACCATTGCCGCTACCATCAGCTGCCACCACCACCACCACCACCACCACCACAACCTCACCACCATCAACCATCGCTTCCACCTCCATCACCATTCTCATCCCCATCGAGCACCACTACCATCACCACTACTGAATACCACCACTGTTGACACAAACACCACCACCACAGTCAATAGCCACCGCAATGCCGCTGCCACCACCAACAGCCACCCCCTGGTAAAATTTTTATCGTCTTCTTCATTCATTTTTTCTTCCTCGCTCTTGAATGCTAGGTCGTAAACGTTTTTTGATTAATGAGCATTGTAGTGAGTTAGGAAAGTTTGGTTGATGATTAGCCCATGTTTAATTAAATACATATTTGAGGAATGTGAATATGATATATGTTATTGGTTTAGTGTTTGGGATCATGACATGATTATAATATAAATTTAGACTTGAGTATTTTTGCATGTGTATAATTGATGGTGTTATACCAATATAATTTTATTATGTAGTGATGATAGTATGATTGAGGATGAATATGTGAACGTTATGCGTATTTAGGGGTAACAACTAATTTGATTTTTTTGCACTTATGTCTATGATTACAGGGATGGTATGGGTCAAGGATGAACATTATTTATAGATGACTGAATCCACACTTGATGAATACTAGTGTTTGAGGATAGAATAAAAGGACATTATGTTATTTGATGATTCGTATTTATCATAACATTTTTCTAGTCAGCCTTGGTCAACCCTCTAGTTAGTACCTTTGACGTGAGTTTTGTAACTAAGACAAAAACCTATGTTAGTTCATGATGTCATATCTTCCTTAAGATAGTTTCAAGCTAGATTATTAATTAATTATTTTCTGTATCATCTCTAGGTACTTTGGGATCCTCGGACTTGGACATTGTACCGGAGCCCCGCCTTCAGCATCTGGATCCAGGCAAGTGTACCTTGCCATTCTATAACTCAGTTCTAGTTTTACTTATTTATTTCATCTATACATTGTGTACGCTTTGGATTAAAATCGTTACTTAGCATCTGGGTCATATCCGAGTGCAGACGTTCGTCGGTAATGTCTAGTATCGATGGTTAGATATTTCTTGATACCTTTATGTACCTACTTGGTTACATCGAAACCCTAGGACACATTCAGACACTCTCATCGTGCCAAACTTCCTGTATCCTGATAGTGTCAGCATGACCGGAACATGTGATGACTATAGGATCGTGATTGGTGCTAGTTACTTCAGTATGACGAGACAGTTAGATAGAGGTTCAGGCTCAGCGAGCTGAAGATGCGTCTCGTTGATCGCATTGGGAGGGGAAGACAATTACTAGATGCTTGGGCTACTTCACATGCACTCTATATATATATATATATATATATATATATATATATATATATATATCCTTATTTCTGTAGAGATCCTATTTCTAGAGTCGTAGATATCCTTATTTATGTAGAGATCCTGTTTCTAGAGTCGTAGTATTTACTTACTATGTGTCTCTGTGCTCGGAGCTACGGGTACACATCGTATGTCTCTGTGCCTTGGAGCTACAAATTTATATTTGGAAAGCCCATGTGTCGAACATTGTCTTCAAGTTGTGTCTCACTTATGTGGTTATTCTAGATTACACCGGCGTATCACATATTTCCTTTCTGTTTTACTATAGCATACTATTTTTGTACCTTGTTACGTCCCTCTGAGGACCTGGTTCCTGTAATGACCTGTTCCGCTCAAGCGGACTGCCGATTCAAATGGCAAAAGTGCAACGTTCTGACCACTTTGCTTCAGCGAGAAGACTCATTTGAGGCAAGAATATCTAGACTTGGCTCTTTAGGAGTTCCAGCTTAGGCTTTCAGAGGCTCGCTCGGAGTATCGCTCGACTGAGGCAAATCATCGCTACGGTGGGTGGCTACGATGAACTTGTCTTTGCTTAGCCAGCATACTTAAAATATGGATATTTCATGCTAGTCGCTAGTTGAATCATCCCATGTATGCTAATAAGAATACAACGCACCTAGCTAAGGGAATAATCCCAACTTGTATTGCTTGTGCTAGAACATGAAAATAAAATATTGCTTATATATAGACCCGAACATGCTACCTTTGCCTTGTGCAACGAGACCCCGCTATGCCTCGAGTAGAAAAATATACATATGCTCTTCGTAGTGCATTGCTTTACTTGCTATACTGCACGACCCTAGATTATATCGCTCGGTAAGTCCCTTTACGGTTTCACTCCTCGGCTTACCTTCGGGCCCGAGCCAAAGTGAATGCTTAAGTTTTCTTATGAATGTAATGCTTGCCTGCTTATAAGTTAACTTAAAATGTTACCTCGACTCAATGTTTGCCACACGAAACTTATGCCACAATCAAGTTAACACTATCGCATATCGTGCATGCATCTGGTGAGCCAGGAGACTATCAAATAGTTCTTCTGTGCAATGTAAACCTGCAAGTATCCACGACCGTTGGTCGCTAAGGCAGTCCCCGCACCAAGGGAATGCGTCAAGGCAAGTTGAATCACTGAATGGAAATTATGTCAAGTTTACATCTGAACGAGAATTATGTCAAGTCAATCAAGTATCATAGCTCGTGGAGCAATACTCGCTCAAAGCATGAATCAAGATTCAAACATCTCATGTACTCGTGTTATGGATTATCTTGTCAAGATGGAAATTTGGAATAACCCAAGACTTGCATGTCGCGGACAACTTGTTTAACAAGTGGGTCTTCGGATCCAAGTTTCACGGACGGTCTCCGGGGCACCGGGGTTAATACGATTCGGATGGAACTCATGCAGCCTACTTGTGCGAGCTGGGTGGCATCTCTGCTAACGCAGTGCCACCTTAGCAGATAGGCTAATAGTCTCTTATGCTTAGACGGAATGGTTTGTAGTGCCTCTTATGCTTTCGTTGCATTCCATCCTCCTCATTGACTATGTCCTTTATGGCTATGCCAGCGACCTCTTGTTCATATAGATAAGTCATCCTCGCTTAGCGGCTATCCGCGTGCGAGTTATTGCATCGCATCAAGAATATCTGAACACCTGAACGATCTTGAATGTAACACTTGTACACATGGAAACACTTCAATATCTTCTGCAAACGCCTTGTAATAAGTATAAATCGTGCACTCGAATCATAACCTCGCTCACGACACTCGTGTTTGTACGTGTTATTGCCCTGGTTTTCATTATATAATACTCGTGCTTGAATTAACTTGGTTTTTCTTGGACAGGAAAGGACAAATGGTAAGTTGGTAAGTCTCGCCGTATTTTCTCTTATATCGCATGGCGCACTGCCACACGAGTTAGGCTATTCGTCATTGCCATAAAACTGATACTAAGGCAAAACTAGAAAGATAACTAAATAGATGGTGCACGGAACCTATATTACGTATTTGGATTTGTCGAGCGGGCGAGTAGCCTCCCCACTAGTGCATTCATGTACTGATAACCGACCAGGTTGTTTGCAGGATACGGGAGAACCTTGTTTGGTGCAGATGCCTTCTTCGTGTGTGCTAAGGCGTGGAGTTCACTCTGGATCCTTGGAGTGTTGCATCCAGAACTGAAGCACATATACAAGACATAATGTTAGAACATCGCCTATACATCATTCCACAAATGTAGCCACTTGGCATGCTTTTACTGTTTCAGAGAGAGAGGCTTGAGCGACTTGTAATCTTGGCCTAGTGCCGCTTGTAACACTTATTCAATATCAATAAAGAGTTTGCTTTAATTCTATAAGTGTGTTATTCAATGCTTCCTCTATTGACGACTCAGTGAACTTGTTACCAATCGCCGATGCATTTTAATATTCTGCTGCACTCGGATAATCTGTACGACTTTGTGGCTTAGACCTCTTACCGCCAGCTATGAACCACGGCCTTGTACGGACGCGGCTCACGTTCGTGCGACATCACGCCCCAGATAGGTCAAACGATCGTCCCGCGGGAGCGCTGGAGCGGTGATTCTCGCCTAGCGGCCGATTAGCCTGGGGGAGATCGGGGTATGACAATTCCCTTCCTGGCATAGGCAAAGAGGACTACCAGGAGGATTATGGACCGGGTGTATATCCAGGAGCAGGACTTGTAGCAGAGGACGAGATCCTTCCTGAGGACTTCACTTGATCACCGGTAGTGACTTCACATTGGGTCCGGTATTAGTATCTAGTTAGCAGTTATAAGCCCTACTTATCTTATTGCTTCGTTTTATTTTGTACTTGTATTAGCGGGTTTGTCCTCGTATGACTCTATCCGTATTGTATTATGATACATTTTCAGACTTATTTTCTTTTTGCACATTAGTAGACTTATTTTCTCTCTGTGTTTCATATTCTTATGTCTGTTGATGAGATTAGTTACTTTGCTTATGTTTTAATGTTGGATTATATCATTATACTTTACAGCTTAGGTGCACTCCATCGGGTACATTAGATTGGGATGCCCGTCGGAGTGTACCTGCTGGCCAATGCCACGTGGCTCAGTTCCTTATATTTGGTACTGGGACGTGAAAATCTTGTCCGGTCCCTTTTAGGTAACTCGGTATAAAAAATGGTACCGGAGTTGTGACCGTGAGTTTAGTTCATATCGTGATATGGGACTTACCCCTAGACTTCACTCCTGATTAGAATTGGTTCTAATAATTTTTCAAATTTGATTTGGGTCCCAGAAATCAGACTTGAATAGACTTTAACCTTGTTTTCTCTAGAAAATTGGAATACCGACGATATACTACAGTATACCGATGGTATACTACAGTATACCGACGGTATACCAATTTCGACCGACTTAGATTCCCAAAACCTTTTGTGAACTTTATCGGCATACCGACGGTATACTACAGTATACTGACGGTATACCGATCCTGGCCGACTTTGTTAACCGACTTCAGGATATTTGTATTGGCCAGCATACCGACGATATACTTTAGTATACCGACGGTATACCGATTTGTGAAACTTTGTTTTTCAAACCTTTCTTACCTACTTGGAACGACATACCGACGGTATACTATAGTATACCGACGGTATATCGATCGTGCTCTTTTTTTATATTTTATAGTTTTTTGTGAATTTGTTTTAATTCTTCTGGCTTTTGCTTGGACACGTGCTGACATGACCTGACTCGATATGACTTTACATGGCTTCAAATGACTTGAATTGACTTGGTTTTACTCGGTTTCACATGGCTTTACCCGGCTACACGTGATGAATTGATTGACTTGGCATGACCTTGCATGGCTCCATTCGACGTGACTTGACTTAGTTTTACTTGGCTTTACCTGAATTCTCTTAGCTTCACATGGTTATACTTGGTAGTACCTAGCTTCACATGTCTTGACCTGGCTTCACTTGGTTTCACTTGGTATTACATTGCCTTGTTATTTGTCGTGGCTTACATGAGTCCGATTGTACAGTAAATGTTAAACCTTGTCTAGTTTGCATTTATGTCTAGGATAGATTCTGCGGAATGCCTCACCCAAAATTCTACAAGAAAATGCTAAGGTTTAATATCTAGAGATTCACATAGTTCATGGCTAGGGATTTTCCTAGGTTGCATGTAGTCCCGATTCCCTATAGCAAAGGGTTGAGGAGTATCGTGTGGAGTATCTTGAGGAACATCGTGTGGAGTATCTTGTGGATTATTGTGAGGAGTATATGTGGCTGGTTTGCGCGAATGGGTAACCCGGACGGACTGTAGGGGCATGCGATCTGAAGAAACTCTAGTTTCGTATTGTATTTTGTTAGTAATTAGGACTTGTGATAACCCTAGTTAGTTAAAGTATCAAGCCATACTTATTTGATTTACCATGGTTGATAGATGATGTTAGTCTAGGCTTATGCATTAGATTACACCCTTTTACTTTTTGTATTTGTTATTCTTATTTGTTTACATGCTCAGGATATGTCACACTGCATGCTTACAGTTTTACTTATTATCCTGAGATTATTTACTTTCAGTCATTTGTATTGCCTATATTGTTGGTTTAAGTTCCTAGTTGGCTTCCTTTGTGGTACTTGCTATTTAGGAACTGACCATTCTGGTTTTGTATGACCAAATCTAGTAATAGCACCGGAGGATCTCTCATACCTTCCTAAGGATGGTGACCACCAGGAGCACCAGACCACTTGAGTGAATTTTTTTTCCCCTGCTCTGCTGTACATTCTGTTTTTGTTGGTGTTTAGCCAACGAGCACTTATTTAGCTCGTATTTTGGATTGACTGCTAGTCTACGGATAATAGCATGATCGACATATCCTAGGATTGATCATGTATGACTTAGACTCTGGCTAGTTTATTCATTTTGTGTTACTAACATCATGATCATCTATGTATATATAGTTTGTGATGCTTTACTATTATATGTTTGCTGATCTTATATCTTGATATTTCATACTGTTGAGCTTGTGATTGAGACACTATAATTTGTTGGACCGAAGCTTGACTGATGATTGTAGTAGTAATCTCCCATGTCTTACAACTTTACCATATATACGGAGTACCTGTATGCTCTAAGTATATGTAGTTGGCCGTTGTCTGTCCCCGGTCTCCAGTATTCTGGTTCTGGAATATGAAAATTATTTCAAGTAAGACTTTTATTTTTTTCCAATGATCAATTATGATATAGTCTTCAGAATAGAATGGTTAAAATTAGAGGAGCTAATATAGATTGTAGTCAAGGAAGTGTTACATTTTAACTTCCAGAAAGAGAAATACGTGAATTTATTCGGGATCATAAGGAAGATCAAACAGAGAAGATTGATGAACTTAGACTGCCAATTCAAGGAGTAATCCAAAAAATTGAAGTAGAATAATTTTTTAGGATAATATCTAAATTTAAGGATGTATTTCTTGATGAATTACCGGGACTACCACCAGACGGAATAGTAGAGTTTACTATAGATCTGGTTCCTGGAGCAGCACCAGTAGCAAAGAAAATGTATCCTATGAATAAAAAAGATTTAGCAGAGTTGAATAAACAAATAAAAGAACTGTTGACTAAAAGATTTATTCAACCAAGTGTTTCACCTTGGGGAGCACCAGTCTTGTTCATGAATAAGAAAGATGACACATTACGACTGGTCATTGATTATAGAGCTTTGAATGGGGTAACTATTAAGAACAAATATCTATTACCATGAATTGATGAGTTAGTTTGATCAAATTGGAGGAGCACAAGTGTATTCAAAAATTGATCTGAGGTCAGGTTATCATCAAGTAAAAGTAAAGAAAGAAAGTGTATCAAAAACTACTTTTCGAACCAGATATGGGCATTACGAATTCTTAGTTATGCCATTTGGATTAACTAATGCATCTACAATCTTTATGGATCTTATGAATCGCATATTCTAATAATACTTGGATAAATTTGTCATAGTATTTATCGATGATATTTTGATATATTCCAAGAATGAGGAAGAATATGAAGAACATCTATGGATAGTACTTCAAACTTTGAGACTAGAACAACTATACAACAAGCTTAGCAAATATAAATTTTGGCTAGGCTGTATATCTTTTCTCAGTCATATCATTAGTGGCGAAGAAATTTCAGTTGATCCAAGGAAAGTAGAAGCAGTAAAATAATGGCCTGTAGCTAAATCAGTAGAAGAAATTCAAAATTTTCTGGGATTAGCAGGATATTACAGAAGATTTGTAGAAAATTTCTCGAGGATTTCTAAACCTATAACCCTTTTGACACAGAAGGATGAGAAATTTATCTGGACAGACAATTGCCAAGCAGCATTTGAAAAATTGAAAGAAAGACTTATTACATCACATGTTCTAGTATTACCAAATGGATCTGGAGGTTACAAAATTTATAGTGATACTTCTGGTAAAGGCTTGGATTGTGTACTAATGCAACATGGAAGAGTTATAACATATGCCTCTCGTCAGTTGAAGCAGCATGAAAGAAATTATCCAACACATGATCTAGAGCTTGCAGCAGTAGTGTTTGCACTTAAATTATAGAGGCACTACTTATATGGTGAAAGGGTTAAAATCTATACTGATCACAAAAGTTTGAAATATATATTCACTCAGAAAGAGTTCAATATGATACAAAGAAGGTGGTTAGATCTACTTAATGACTTTGATATGGAACTGGAATATCATCCTGGTGTCACGCCCCACTCCCAGAATAATGAATAAATACGAGGACTGACATGACCAACCACACCTTGCAGAATACCGAAGTAAGCCAAAATGTGCTAAGGTTGTCTAGAAGGCAAATGAGTGGACTCTAGCATTCTATGAAGTCAGTCCTAAGGCCGATAAATTCTAGTATCAAAATCCATCAACACAAGTACAAGAGTATATCATATATGAATATAAAAAGGTGTCCTAAATTACATACCACATATGATCATGAAACTAGTGAATACAAAATGCTGCACTAGCAGAGTATAATTATATATGATCAAATATACCAGCCATGGTCTAATATATACATCATGTTGATCGAAGTCAGAGAAGTGATCTCAAAATAAGGGGATAATAGTGCCTCTTGCTAAAATACCACAAAACAAAATAACACTACGAGGGGTGGATGAAGAAAACCCACTCGAGAGCTTCGGCCACAGTCCTACGAGTGCGAGCCATCTTGTTGGAAGTGCGGTGGATCCTGGTTCTCCTCGGAGAAATCTGGCCATACAAAACTAGTGTGGTCAGAACCCCAAGCAACAAGTAAGTACCACAAAGGAGCTTAAGGTGATAGACCAGAAATATCACAACATAGAGCAGAAAAGAGACAAAATATATGCGGATAATGTATTTGTCTCAAAAATATACTGGAAGAACTGATAACAAGTGCTATAAAGGAAAGTAAGGCGATGAGCAACAAGAGGGCATATGAACTACTCTGGATCGGGAGCACAAACCTTAAACCAAACAAGGACCGGGGTTGTAGTCCTTCACCCGAGCAAAACTTTGCAGTCTGACCATGCGCCGAGAGAAATAAAACTAGAAAAGTGAGATATAAATGAAAGTAACAATATTCATTGCACGGCCAAACAACTCTACGGCTTGCTACAATTAACTAGCTAGGGTTGTCACGGGCCTTAATTACTAAATGTATATTTTAAGAATATTGCTACCACAGGAACTGCAGTCAACCCGGATGGCCAAGGGTATGCTTGTCGAGTAAACTTAAATGCACCTTCAACTTTACTACAACATAACTTGTTACTTTGTCATAAACATAAATTGAACTTGTAAGCATAAACTTAAACTTGTGACCATAAACTTGCTTTATAAACATAAACTTGTCTTGTAACATAAACTTGTATATAAAATTTTCTTGTAAGTGCCGCAGCATGGGTAAACTTGGTCAGTCATGGAGCCCTTGCCTAACAGGGTTGGTCCATGCTGTATGGGGCCCTTAGAGATCGGGGTAGCCGGTAGCACAATATTCTTCTCTCCCAATGATCTAGGTAAATCTTATATTGTTTAATCATTACTAAATTATTTCGAGTTCTCGAGTCGTGGACACTTGATAACTCCCTAGAATGACGAGTCACGAGTACGAGCTTTTTATAAGATATCGTATTCGCGACACGCGATGCATTGAAAAATACTCATACTCGATTTTTCTATGCCAAATACAATGGATTTTCATACACAAATATTTCCACAGTGTCGTGAGTGTAACGCCCCGCTCCAAATGGTTACTTAAGAAACACTACGTTGCTTCGACTCGGTTGAGAATCGAGTCTCGGGGAAACCTTACCGCCAAATCAACACGGACGGAGTGCAATGAACCCTTCGAATTAATCGAGCGGCTTCTATTGAAATAAGTCCAAAAGTGTAAACCCCCTAAATTTTCAGATATTTTAATTTTGGAAATTAATATGCATTTTTCAGGAATTTACATAGGTCCTGTAGTGAGTTTATAATTTTTAATTGCCAATAAATAACATTAAAATAAAATGAAATTATGATTTTATGGTGTAAAATAGAAAAACGAACTTAGGGTAATTTTCTGGGATTTTATTGGGCCTCAGACCTATTTTTAAAAGCCTAAAAACTATTTTTGTAATTAAATTAATTAATTACTGTTTTATAATTATTATTATTTTTTTATATTATTTTTTATTTCTGTTTTTCTAGTTTTGGGCCCGGCCCGGCCCAGTGGGCCGAGCCCGTTAGCACCCAGCCCAGCCCCTTGGCCTAGCGGGTCGGGCGGGTCGGTCAGACCCGAACCAGCGCCCGACCCGGCCCATCTACCCGGTCACCCCCAACCCCACGTCTCCCTCTCCCCGCTCTCTTCGCCGCCGCCGCATTTTTCGGCCGGCCACCTCGCCTCCCCCTCCGCAACCCTCGGCCCACGTCGCCCCGGAGCCTCGGCCTCACCCTCGCCCCGCCCAGCCTATAAAACCCCCTACCCCGATCTCCTCCTCCTCCCTCATCTTCCCCACAAAGCTCGTCGGAACCCTAAAACCACCGCCCCTGCGCCGTCCTCCTCTCCGCCGTGACCTCCAGCGCCGACCAGCTCGCCGAGAGCCGCCCAGCCAGCGCCGACGCCGGCCAACCCCCTCTCCAGAATCCCCTCCTCCTCCTCTCTCTCCCCGCGGGTGCTGTTCTCCCCTCCGCCCGGAGCCGCAGCCACCGCCCGAGACCTCGTCGGCCCCTCACCGCCCTGAGTCGCCTCCGCCGTGTCTGCCAACAGGAGACACGCGGACACAACCCTAACCCCTAGCCCTAGCAGAGGACACAGTGTCCAGGACACGAGACGGACACGGAAAACCCCGGTTTCTCTGGTCCCCTTCAGGTACTCGTATCTTGCACCCTGTATCTCCGATTTCGATTCTGTAAATTTCTACACGAAGCCTGTATGACCCTCTCGGTGCCCGGATAAACCGCTCGGGGCATCGCGTCCTGTGGTGATCGCACACCGCGATCCAAAAACAGGAAAAACCAGACCCTGTTTTACCCCGGAACTGAGTACGTCCCGCCAAATGGGACGACTTGGTCGCGTGCGGTCTTCACAGATACGTGCACCTCGTCGATACGGACGTGTGGGATTTCGCGGAAGCTGATTCGGGTGTGCGTGCACACCGAAATCAACCCGTATCCGTGGACATCGCCCCGTATCCGACTTTTCTGTAATTTACCCTAACTTCGTGCACACACGTCGGATCGAGACGAAACTTGCGCCATCGGACTCGTAGCGATACGCTGGTCCTGTGGGTCAAGTTTGGTTCGATTCTGAGAACGTTGACGAAATCGCGTGTCGTGGGCCCCACAGGCCCCGCTCGATGGGCGATTTCGTGATCGGCTCATCGGAATTCAAATCTGAAAGTTCCGTTGGGTTCGTATCAGCGTTCCTGACCTGTTGACACTAAGTTTGGTGAATTTGGAGACCATTGACCCTGACACGTTTTTCGGTGCAAAGCGGGCCCACCGGCGGACCCCGTTTTGGCCCGAAATTACCGTTTTTGCCTTTGTCTCCAAATTGGACCCAAGGACAGGCGTTCCTAGCTGTTTGACACCTTTTGAGCGTGATGGTACTGTTTATTTCAGCTTTCGGAGACATCTCTGGAAATTTCCGAAACCAGGACCTAAGTGGAATCCAAACCTCAGGCAAGTGCACCTTGCCAAACTTGCAGTCATTATTTTCATATTTTTCTGTAAAAATACTCTGCTGGATGTCTTGTGCAAATTCATATAAACTGATTTAAACTGCTTAACCTAGGGAACGTATGACGTACCTAGTGTCCGATCATAGTCGGGTGCCGACACCGTACGCGGTGTTGGGTTCGTCATTTAGAGATGGATTTACGATCCCCTTACTTTGTACTTGACCTATCAAGTACCCTACAACCCAGGACACTTGACACTATCATGGACAGAATCCTCCTGAGATATTCGTGGTGATTCTGTATAGGATACAGGACTTGATAGAGACATTTATTTATAGACAGTATGACTTGTTGCATTAGTTATAATCCCGCTGACATGGACATGAGACGTTATGGTCATGGCTTGCGTGATTACATTGGGTGGGGAGAGACACACAGGCTACAGGCTGTTCTACATATATATCTACTATTATTGTGAGGTTGTAGACTCTCCAGCAGAGCTAGACCCTTTACGTGTTATTACTGCTACCGGCTCCCCGACACAGAGCTTGTAGCGGTCTCAGCCTGAGTACTAGTGTTGCTCTCATTTGCATATCACATAGATGGTTACTTAGTTTACCCTGCTGTTCATTTATTTATTGCACTGCTTATTCATTTGGCTTATTTTATTTTGTGCCTTGCTATGTCCATTGAGGACCTGGAATGGATTATGTCCCCAGGTTTAGCAGAGGAGCAGTACCCCGAGGTATACGGGACCGGAGCTGAAGCTATTGCTGGAATAGAACCGAACACTGAAGACGAGGTGACTGCCGAAGACTTCTCCTGAGTGCCTGTTCCAGTACTCGGTATTTATTTCATGTTTATCTCTTGTTCCTGGCCTATAGAGCCAGTTTATTCAGACTTAAGTCGGGTTGTTTCTCTGACTGACTTGCTGTGATTATTTATTGCTACTTATTTCCATTCCATTATGCAGTTATTTCTTTATCTTTATGGATAAGATTAGTGTGACTTGTTGTAGTAGACCTTATTTACAGCTTAAGTACGCCCTGATGGCTCCATTAAATTGGGTTATCCATCGGTGCGTGCTGCTGGCCATTGCCACGTGTCCAGTCCCTCGACATTTTGGGACTGGGGCATGACATGGTTTTTGTGGTGGCCCATGCAGGTCCCAACTAAATTATTCGGTTTCAACTTAGGGACCGGACAGGCCTGCAATAAGATAGGTTATAGATCTCATCCATTGATTGAATCATTTTTGAACTCTATGTCAAACTCAATTTAATTGCTTGAATTGCATCTTGTTTTGATTCCTCTGTGCGTTCTCATTGTTTCCTTTTGATGCAGAGTTATGGATCCCAGACGTGGTGACGAGACCCCCTTGGGTACACCGACTGAAGCAGGGTTTACCTGTGAAGCTGGAACGATGCCAGATACCAGAGGACAATCCTCTCAGAGCAATCAAACTGGCCAGCCAAGTTCCAGGTTCAGGCGTGATGACATCCCGCCTCCTCCCTAGTTCCCTCCTACAATGCCTGTCTTTCCTCCTGGATAGGCAATGGACGGCCAGCAAATGTTCCAGATGTTCTACGCAATAATGCAGGCCCAACAGCTGACCCAGCAGGACGCCCAACGCCGAGAGGCCGAGAACCTAAGGAACAGCCTAGTCGCAGCATTGGAACATGCAAATCCACCAAATAGGCGGCCAGCGACGGGATCCATCACGGATTTCCGCCAACTTAAGCCCCGTACCTTCTCGGGCAAGGAAGGACCAACTGAAGTACATGAATGGCTTACAAACACACAGCATCAGTTGGAGGCCGCCGAACTACCAAGGGACAAATGGATGACTGCCGTCAGGATGCAACTGACGGACAACGCGCATCATTGGTGGCTGCCCGAAGAAAGAAGGCTCGGACATGATCAGGTTACTTGGGAGGAGTTCTCCAGACTCTTCCAGGAAATGTACATCCCTGCTGTGGCTCGATCAGAACTCCGAGACAGATTCAACCGCCTGATCGAGGGCAACATGACGGTGGAGGAATATAACGCCGAATTCATTCGCCTGAGCCGCTTCGCCCCTTCGCTAATTCCCACCGAAGAGGAGAAGGCAGAGAAATTCTTTGATGGGCTCAGGTTCGAGCTTCAGAAGTTAATCGGATCGGTCGCGCCCACCTCTTACACCGACGTCCTAGCTGCAGCACGTCGGCTGGAGCGCGTTACTCGGAGGGAATCAAGCCTGAAACGTCCCTTCTCCTCCGTACCGTCCAAGTCATCACCAGGGGAATCTGCTAAACGGCCCCAGAAGAGCCCGCCTCTAAGAGCAGCAACTAAGAACCTACCTACTTGCCATTACTGCAGCAAGGTAGGACATATTGAAAAGGAATGTCGACGCAAGCTGGGACTCTGCCTGGTTTGCGGATCTGGATAACACTTCTCAAAGGACTGCTCGGAACGTCGAGAGGGAGTTCCAAATCGACCAGCTCCACCTGCAGCTCTTCCAGCTGGGGGAGCAACACAGACAGGGCCTGGAGGAGCCAGGCCACCTCTACCACCTCAGGCAGCATTGTTCCAACAAGCTCGTCAGCAAAGGGGTCCCGCTCAGGGACGAGGTCAGGCATATGCACTAGCAGTCACTGAGGAAGCTACTGCAGGCAAAGTGATAGCAGGTACCATATTAGTAGCTTCAATTCCTGCTGTAGCATTATTTGATTCTGGAGCTTCGCATTCATTTATTGCTGCTAGCTTCGTAGCCACACATAGAATAGCTACCGCACCTCTCTCGAAGATGAAGAGAATTCTAACGGGAGGTGGAATTATCCCGGTTAGTGATACTTGTAGATCATGTTCGGTAGTAGTCTGTGGCCGAGAGATGCGGGCCCAATTCCTGATCTTTTCTATGCCTGATTACGATGTTGTACTTGGTATGGACTGGTTAAGTCAGTACCATGCAACACTGGATTGTCGGCTTGGAAAAGTGATATTTAGACCCCCTAGCCTTCCTGAGTTTGAATTTCTACGAGGAGCTGTAGAACAAGGGGTCCAGCCAACTCTTAGGGTATTGACTGTAGAAGAAGATTCAAGTTACCCAAGAGTCATAACGGAATTTGTGGATGTGTTTTTCGACGATCTTCCAGGTTTACCACCTGATCGGGAGATAGAATTCACAATAGACCTAACTCCAGGAGCCGAACCTATCACTTCATCGGTATATCGGCTAGCACCTAAGGAGTTAGTGGAGCTGAAAACACAAGTTGACGACCTTCTGGAGAAAGGATTTATCCGGCCCAGTATTTCACCATGGGGAGCACCTATACTTTTTGTACCCAAGAAGGACGGATCTGTACGGCTGTGCATTAATTACAGAGCCCTTAATGCTGTAACTATTAAGAACCGGTATCCATTACCACGCATTGATGATTTGTTTGACCAATTGAGTGGTGCTAAGGTATTCTCAAAGATTGACCTTAGATCCGGTTATCACCAGATTAGGGTGAAGAAGGAAGATATCCCAAAGACGGTCTTCAGAACTAAGTATGGACATTATGAGTTCCTAGTTATGCCGTTTGGTTTAACCAACGCACCCGCCATATTTATGAGTTTGATGAACGGGGTCTTCCATCAGTACTTGGATAAGTTCGTGGTGGTATTCATTGATGATATCCTAGTCTACTCTAAGAACCACGAAGAGCACGAGGAACACCTCAGAATGGTACTAGAAATCTTGAGAAGGGAGAAGCTATATGCCAAACTCAGCAAATGTGAGTTCTGTATGGACAAGGTGCCATTCTTAGGGCATATTATCTCGGGTGAAGGACTGTCTGTGGACCCAGAAAAAGTCACTGCTATAGAAACCTGGCCTACCCCTACCTCTGTTGCAGAAGTGAGAAGTTTTCTTGGACTTGCTGGATATTACCGGCGGTTCATAGAAAATTTTTCAAGGATCGCAGAGCCGATGACTAAGCTGACACGGAAGGATCATGAGTTCATATAGACGAAAAAATGCCAGAGTGCCTTTGAAGAATTGAAGAGGCGTCTAACAACAGCACCAGTCTTGACTCTTCCCTCAGGGTCAGGAGGTTTTGTTGTATATAGTGATGCATCCGGTAGTGGGCTAGGTTGTGTCTTGATGCAACATGGCAAGATTATCGCTTATGCATCGAGGCAGCTGAAGGTCCACGAGAAGAACTACCCAACGCACGACCTGGAGCTAGCTGCAGTTATTTTTGCATTGAAGATCTGGAGACATTATCTGTATGGAGAGAAGGTCGAGATATTCACTGATCATAAGAGCTTGAAGTATGTTTATACACAGAAGGAGCTCAACATGAGGCAAAGGTGTTGGCTTGAGTTGATGGTGGACTTTGACATCGATTTGCAGTACCATCCGGGGAAAGCAAATGTTGTAGCCGACGCCCTCAGCAGAAAACCCTCGGCTTATTTCTTAACGGAGCAGCCTCAGCTATTACAAGACTTGCAAGATCAGCAGATAGAGGTTGTTCTACCTGGACAAGATGGTTTGCTGGCTAACCTCGAATTGAAGTCCTCACTGGTGGAGAGAATCAAAGAAGCCTTGCCTAATGATGCCAGATTCCGAAGGCTGAGAGAAAGAACAGAAGCAGGCTTGCAGACGGGACTTCGCATCCACGAGGACGGAACATTAAGGTGCGAAAATTGCCTATATGTTCCAAATGGAGAATTAAGGCAGGAGTTGATGACAGAAGCGCATAGCTCCATATACTCGGTCCATCCAGGAGGAACCAAGATGTACCGGGACCTAAGACAATATTACTGGTGGCATGGAATGAAAAGGGAGATTGCCCGATTTGTGGCAAAATGCTTAGTCTGCCAGCAGGTGAAGGCCGAGCACCAAAGGACTGCAGGTATGTTGCAGCCGCTTCCCATCCCTGAATGGAAATGGGAGCATATTACCATGGACTTTGTCACTGGGTTTCCAAGAAGTCCTAGTGGTAAGGATGCAGTATGGGTCATCGTGGATCGGCTCACTAAGTCGGCTCACTTCTTGCCGTTCAGAGTCGGACAATCCACGGAAGTACTAGCCGACATGTATATGCAACAGATCGTAAAATTATATGGAGTGCCGGTTAGTATTGTATCAGATCGAGACTCGAGATTTACCTCTCACTTCTGGCGAAGCATGCAAGAGAGTCTCGGCACCAGGCTCAAGTTCAGTACTGCCTATCATCCCCAGACAGATGGCCAATCAGAGCGCACAATTCAGATCTTGGAAGATATGCTGCGATCCTGTATACTGGACTTTGGAGGATCTTGGGAAGATCATCTGCACTTAGTGGAGTTCTCCTACAACAACAGCTATCAGGCAAGCATTCAGATGGCACCTTTCGAGGCGTTGTACGGAAGGAAGTGCAGATCGCCAATATGCTGAAGCGACGTTGGTGAACGTCAAATACTGGGTCCAGAGTTGGTAACAGAGACAGTGGAGAAAGTAAAACAGATTCAGAACCATCTCCGTGCAGCCCAGGATAGACAGAAGTATTGGGCCGATGCACACAGACGACCCCTGGAGTTCAAGGAAGGAGAGCATGTATTTTTGAGGATCTCGCCCACTAGAGGTACTATCAGATTTGGCAGCAGAGGCAAGTTAAGCCCAAGGTACATTGGGCCATTTGATATCTTGGAGCGCATTGGTGAGGTGGCTTATCGTCTTGCATTACCTCCATCCTTAGAGGGAGTGCATGATGTATTCCACGTCTCATAACTGAGGAGGTATGTGACGGACCCAAGTCATATAGTTGATCATTCTGAGATTTCAGTGGGGCCTAGCCTGAGATACGAGGAGCAGCCAGTGGGTATACTCGACACCAGCGAGAAGACACTGCGAGGGCAGACAATCAGGCTGGTTCGAGTAGCTTGGAAACAGCACTCTCCTGGCGAATCGACCTGGGAGCGAGAAGATGTTATGCGGCAGCGTTATCCACATTTATTTGCAGAATCAGGTAGAACCTAAGCATTCTTTAATTCTGTAAATCTTGCCTTTATAGTTTACCCTTCGATTGCGAGGACGCAATCCTCTTAAGGGGGGTAGATTATAAACCCCCTAAATTTTCAGATATTTTAATTTTGGGAATTAATATACATTTTTCAGGAATTTACATAGGTCCTGTAGTGAGTTTGTAATTTTTAATTGCTAATAAATAATATTAAAATGAAATAAAATTATGATTTTATGGTGTAAAATAGAAAACCGGACTTAGGGTAATTTTCTGGGATTTTCTTGGGCCTCAGACCTATTTTTAAAAGCCTAAAAACTAATTTTGTAATTAAATTAATTAATTACTGTTTTATAATTATTATTATTATTATTATTATTATTATTATTTTTTATTTCTGTTTTTCTAGTTTTGGGCCCGGCCTGGCCCAGTGGGCCGAGCCCGTTAGCACCCAGCCCAGCCCTTTGGCCTAGCGGGTCGGGCGGGTCGGTCAGACCCGAACCAGCGCCCGACCCGGCCCATCTACCCGGTCACCCCCAACCCCACGTCTCCCTCTCCCCGCTCTCACCGCCGCCGCCGCGTTTTCCGGCCGGCCACCTCGCCTCCCCCTCCGCAACCCTCGGCCCACGTCGCCCCGGAGCCTCGGCCTCACCCTCGCCCCGCCTAGCCTATAAAACCCCCTACCCCGACCTCCTCCTCCTCCCTCATCTTCCCCACAAAGCTCGCTGGAACCCTAAAACCACTACCCCTGTGCCGTCCTCCTCTCCGCCGTGACCTCCAGCGCCGACCAGCTCGCCGAGAGCCGCCCAGCCAGCGCTGACGCCGGCCAACCCCCTCTCCAGAACCCCCTCCTCCTCTCTCTCCCCGCGGCTGCTGTTCTCCCCTCCGCCCGGAGCCGCAGCCACCGCCCGAGACCTCGCCGGCCCCTCACCGCCCTGAGTCGCCTCTGCCGTATCCGCCAACAGGAAACACGCGGACACAGCCCTAACCCCTAGCCCTAGCAGAGGATACAGTGTCCAGGACACGAGACGGACACAGAAAACCCCGGTTTCTCGGGTCCCCTTCAGGTACTCGTATCTTGCACCCTGTATCTCCGATTTCGATTATGTAAATTTCTACGCGAAGCCTGTATGACCCTCTCGGTGCCCGGACAAACCGCTCGGGGCATCGCGTCCTGTGGTGATCGCACACCGCGATCCAAAAACAGGAAAAACCAGACCCTGTTTCACCCCGGAACTGAGTACGCCCCGCCAAACGGGACGACTTGGTCGCGTGCGGCCTTCACAGATACGTGCGCCTCGTCGATACGGACGTGTGGGATTTCGTGGAAGCTGATTCGGGTGTGCGTACACACCGGAATCAACGCGTATCCGTGGACATCGCCCCGTATCCGACTTTTCTGTAATTTACCCTAACTTCGTGCACACATGTCGGATCAAGACGAAACTTGCGCCATCGGACTCGTAGCGATACGCTGGTCCTGTGGGTCAAGTTTGGTTCGATTCTGAGAAAGTTGACGAAATCGCGTGTCGTGGGCCCCACAGGCCCCGCTCGACGGGCGATTTCGTGATCGGCTCATCGGAATTCAAATATGAAAGTTCCGTTGGGTTCGTATCAGCGTTCCTGACCTGTTGACACTAAGTTTGGTGAATTTGGAGACCATTGACCCTGACACGTTTTTCGGTGCAAAGCGGGCCCACCGGTGGACCCCGTTTTGGCCCGAAATTACCGTTTTTGCCCTTGTCTCCAAATTGGACCCAAGGACAGGCGTTCCTAGATGTTTGACACCTTCTGAGCGTGATGGTACTGTTTATTTCAGCTTTCGGAGACATCTCTGGAAATTTTCGAAACCAGGACCTAAGTGGAATCCAAACCTCAGGCAAGTGCACCTTGCCAAACTTGCAGTCATTATTTTTATATTTTTCTGTAAAAATACTCTGCTGGATGTCTTGTGCAAATTCATATAAACTGATTTAAACTGCTTAACCTAGGGAACGTATGACGTACCTAGTGTCCGATCATAGTCGGGTGCCGACACCGTACGCGGTGTTGGGTTCGTCATTTAGAGATGGATTTACGATCCTCTTACTTTGTACTTGACCTATCAAGTACCCTACAACCCAGGACACTTGACACTATCATGGACAGAATCCTCCTGAGATATTCGTAGTGATTCTGTATAGGATACAGGACTTGATAGAGACATTTATTTATAGACAGTATGACTTGTTGCATTAGTTATAATCCCGCTGACATGGACATGAGACATTATGGTCATGGCTTGCGTGATTACATTGGGTGGGGAGAGACACACAGGCTACAGGCTATTCTACATATATATTTACTATTATTGTGAGGTTGTAGACTCTTCAGCAGAGCTAGACCCTTTACGTGTTATTACTGCTACCGGCTCCCCGACACAGAGCTTGTAGCGGTCTCAGCCTGAGTACTAGTGTTGCTCTCATTTGCATATCACATAGATGGTTACTTAGTTTACCCTGCTGTTCATTTATTTATTGCACTGCTTATTCATTTGGCTTGTTTTATTTTGTGCCTTGCTATGTCCACTGAGGACCTGGAATGGATTATGTCCCCAGGTTTAGCAGAGGAGCAGTACCCCGAGGTATACGGGACCGGAGCTGAAGCTATTGCTGGAATAGAACCGAACACTGAAGACGAGGTGACTGCCGAAGACTTCTCCTGAGTGCCTGTTCCAGTACTCGGTATTTATTTCATGTTTATCTCTTGTTCCTGGCCTATAGAGCCAGTTTATTCAGACTTAAGTCGGGTTGTTTCTCCGACTGACTTGCTGCGATTATTTATTGCTACTTATTTCCATTCCATTATGCAGTTATTTCTTTATCTTTATGGATGAGATTAGTGTGACTTGTTGTAGTAGACCTTATTTACAGCTTAAGTACGCCCTGATGGCTCCATTAAATTGGGTTATCCATCCGTGCGTGCTGCTGGCCATTGCCACGTGTCCAGTCCCTCGACATTTTGGGACTGGGGCGTGACAAAGAGTTTTGTTGGTTGCTTTGCTTCTTGGTTTTGTGTTGCTTTGTATTTTGAGTTGCTTTCGATGACTTGGTTTTCATGATTTCGCTTTCTCGCTTGCACATTCTTTCGAATCGTAAGGACAAGAGATTGAAGTATGCTAACCAAGTATTGTTGCATTTTCAGGACGCATAACCAAAGAGTGAACGTCGTTTAGGCTTCCCCATCCTCTCGTTCGATTCATTCGGTGAGTGGCTTAGGCCCTTCGATGAATCCTTTAGTCTGCATGCCTAATAAAGAATCTTTAGTTCACTTGAAATATGTTGCCTCACTAAAAAGATAAGCTAAAGAGAAAGAAAAGTATTGCATGCTTCGAGTATTGAACTGCTACCTTACTAGTTGCTTATGGAATGCTTATTGTCCCTTGTATGCTGTGCATTGAGTATCGTGGCTGGAAACTCTGGACTTGATCTAGAAATGAGAAGAAGAGATAGACTTGTGTGTGCATTGTTCATCAGTTGCATGATAGCATATTTTCTGATAGGGCTTGCATTCATGCATTTGGTCAGGAGAACTTGTGCACAAGGATTATCTCTCGGGCGGTCCCTGGGGCACTGGGGATCGTTCGGCCGGAAAGAGATACCCTGAGGCTTGAACGTCCTTATTACGGGAGGGTAGACTCGTCCATTAGTGAGATGGGCTTGTATGTCCCAACTGCTAATCCCGTGTAGGGGACCATCATATAGTTAGAGTGCATACTAGGTTTACCTTCTTGCATACCTAATAAATTGATGCCTATTTTCGATTCATAAGTTATTCATATGCAAAATTGTGGCTAACTTGTGTGTCTGCTGCAGGGATAACCGTTCGGCTGTGGGTAAGAATTATCATATGCATATGCTATAAATTGTCTATGTTTCCTTGCATAAATTGTTAAAAAGAAACTAGACAACCAGAAAGATCACCTAATAATGCTAGCTTCATATGCTTACTTAGTGTGGATTTCTAAGGTGAGTTTGGCCTCGGTCGCTCACCAGTACATGTGGTAGTACTGACCCACGTTTGTGGGCAAATATCCAGGTGCTGGAAGCGAGAGTTTGGCAAGCATCCTGAACCTGAATCAGCGTGTGCGCACCCTTCCTTAGGACTGTATTCGTGCTGCTTCCTCAGTTGCTTTCCTCTTCAGTGAGCTACTCCTCTTCTGCTAGGTATTTTTTTATTATGGTCCTACTACAAGGATGTAATGCTTGGGTGTTGTGGCTAGTTTTGGGAATGTGAAAAGAGTTGTAAGGCTTCTAAGGCATATTTTGTAACTCAGCCAAGCAAACACTTTGTAATCCAAATCTTCAGTATTCAATAAAAAAAAAGTATTTTGTGTGCTAACAAATGTGTTCAACTTTGGTTCTCTGCATTTCCTCTGCGGCTATATATGTATATTTTCGTCTCTCTTGTGTCTTGTGCAGGTACGTTGCCTGGTGCAAGCGCAACTTAGGCTTGCACGGCATCGCGCCCAAGCGAGGACGAGCGGTTCCGTAGGGACCAAGCGAGGACGATCGGCCCCTACGGGATCGGGGCGCGACATGTGGTATCAGAGCATGGCTTTACGTCCTTGGCCTCTCCAAACATCGTTTTCGAAAATGATATAAGTTTTCAAGCGATTTCAAAAGTCCCGAATTTTGAAAATAGATTTTAAATCTATAAGAAGTAAATCGAGAGTATTGAAAGTCCCTAAGAGTGTGAAAACCCAACGCCCCATGCAATAAGTCCATAATATGTTATGAGACTAATGCAAGCTACTCTCTTTTGCAGCAAAGATGATAAAAGCAGGTGCTAGTAATGCTGAGACATCGTGCGCAACGAGCGTGAGCGATGATCAAATCGATAGGCTGATTGCAATGTTTCAGAATCAGAATGACCGTCATGCTGCACAACAAGAACGAGTTGAGGCTCAGCAGCAACGAGCTGATGCTAGAGCCTCAACACAGTAGCAGCAGCTTGAGTCTCTGGCTCAGATTGTGACAACACTAGTAGCACACAGTGGTGCATCGGGAACCGCTGCAACACCCATGACTGCACTGACCATGCCTCAAGGAGCAGGATTAGCAGAAACTAGCGAGCCTCGTCGTGCGGCCAAAAAATCTACCTTTAAAGCGCTGAGTTCCTGAAGTTGAACCCTCCAGAGTTTGAAGGCAGGACCACGCCGGATAAGGTGATGGACTGGATCACAAAGATGGAGAGCTTGTTTAGCTTTGCTTCAATACCTGCGAACAAGAGGGTGGCGTGTGCGGATATGCAGTTGCGGTTACGTGCACACGACTGGTGGAAGGTGAAGAAAGCAGATCTAGCCACCAAGCATCAGGATGGTAGGATCACTTGGGGAATGTTCAAGGAAGCATTCCTTGCACACTTTCTTCCGTCAGCTGTCAGACAGAGAAAAGAAGACGAGTTTACCGAACTTAAGCAAGGGAACATGTCCGTCGAAGATTATGAGTCGGAATTTTCCAAACTTGCTAAGTTCGCTAGCTCGATGGTTCCTGGTGAGGGAACCCGCACACATCGGTTCATAAAAGGCTTAAACGATAATCTGAGGAAAGATGTTATGAACCGGGAGTGCAAATTGTACATCCAAGCATTTAAGACAGCGGTGCAGAATGAGCAGTTTACGCCACAAAATACTGTGGACAAGGCACCCGCTCCTCGAAACCCTCCTGCTAAAAGATACCATGACGGAGAAAAGAAAACAGTGGGCGAGCGGCGCCCAGGTTCTACGTGCAATTACTATCACAAAACAGGCCATACCGTAGATATTTGTCGTGCTACAAATAATGAGTGTTTTAACTGTGGGGAGAAAGGGCATCTGGCAGTGAACTGCCAAAGTAAGAGGGTTTCGCCGCCATACCAGACTGGGAACAACAAGACTGCTCGGGTTGAGACTCAGACCCCTCCGGGTTCTGCTCAGGAACCAACTGATCAGACTAGGAGGTCGAGAGTTTATCAGTTGAATATTGAGCGTGATGAGAGTGGGCACGATGTTGGTGAGTCTGTTTCCTTTGAAACTCTTGATGCTTGATCCTTGTCTCCTTGATCTCTTAAGTTTCGGGACAAAACTTTTCTCAGTGGGGTAGTATGTAACTCTCCGCTCCAAATGGTTACTTAAGAAACACTACGCTGCTTCGACTCGGTTGAGAATCGAGTCTCGGGGAAACCTTACCGCCAAATCAACACGGATGGAGTGCAATAAACCCTTCGAATTAATCGAGCGGCTTCTATTGAAATAAGTCCAAGAGTTTTGTTGGTTGCTTTGCTTCTTGGTTTTGTGTTGCTTTGTGTTTTGAGTTGCTTTCGATGACTTGGTTTTTATGATTTTGCTTTCTCGCTTGTGCGTTCTTTCGAATCGTAAGGACAAGAGATTGAAGTATGCTAACCAAGTATTGTTGCATTTTCAGGACGCATAACCAAAGAGTGAACGTCGTTTAGGCTTCCCCATCCTCTCGTTCGATTCATTCGGTGAGTGGCTTAGGCCCTTCGATGAATCCTTTAGTCTGCATGCCTAATAAAGAATCTCTAGTTCACTTAAAATATGTTGCCTCACTAAAAAGATAAGCTAAAGAGAAAGAAAAGTATTGCATGCTTCGAGTATTAAACTGCTACCTTACTAGTTGCTTATGGAATGCTTATTGTCCCTTGTATGCTGTGCATTGAGTATCGTGGCTGGAAACTCTGGACTTGATCTAGAAATGAGAAGAAGAGATAGACTTGTGTGTGCATTGTTCATCGGTTGCATGATAGCATATTTTTCTGATAGGGCTTGCATTCATGCATTTGGTCAGGACAACTTGTGCACAAGGATTATCTCTCGGGCGGTCCCTGGGGCACTGGGGATCGTTCGGTCGGAAAGAGATTTAGATACCCTGAGGCTTGAACGTCCTTATTACGGGAGGGTAGACTCGTCCATTAGTGAGATATGCTTGTATGTCCCAACTGCTAATCCCGTGTAGGGGACCATCATATAGTTAGGGCGCATGCTAGGTTTACCTTCTTGCATACCTAACAAATTGATGCCTATTTTTGATTCATAAGTTATTCATATGTAAAATTGTGGCTAACTTGTGTGTCTACTGTCGGGATAACCGTTCGGCTGTGGATAAAAATTATCATATGCATATGCTATAAATTGTCTATGTTTCCTTGCATGAATTGTTAAAAAGAAACTAGACAACCAGAAAGATCACCTAATAATGCTAGCTTCATATGCTTACTTAGTGTGGATTTCTAAGGTGAGTTTGGCTTCGGTCGCTCACCAGTACATGTGGTAGTACTGACCCACGTTTGTGGGCAAATATCCAGGTGCTGGAAGCGAGAGTTTGGCAAGCATCCTGAACCTGAATCAGCGTGTGCGCACCCTTCCTTAGGACTGTGTTCGTGCTGCTTCCTCAGTTGCTTTCCTCTTCAGTGGGCTACTCCTCTTCTGCTAGATGTTTTGTTATTATGGTCCTACTACAAGGATGTAATGCTTGGGCGTTGTGGCTAGTTTTGGGAATGTGAAAAGAGTTGTAAGCCTTCTAAGGCATATTTTGTAACTCAGCCAAGCAAACACTTTGTAATCCAAATCTTCAGTATTCAATAAAAAGAAAGTATTTTATGTGCTAACAAATGTGTTCAACTTTGGTTCTCTGCATTTGCTCTGCGGCTATATATGTATATTTTCGTCTCTCTTGTGTCTTGTGCAGGTACGTTGCCTGGTGCAAGCGCAACTTAGGCTTGCACGGCATCGCGCCCAAGCGAGGATGAGCGGTTCCGTAGGGACCAAGCGAGGACGATCGGCCCCTACGGGATCAGGACGCGACAGTGAGGATGGTGAACTTGTACATAAATTTGTCTCGTGAACTATATGCAAAACTTGTCTGGTAACATAAACTTGTATCAACATAAGAAAGCACACAGCAATAATCACTAAAAGAAATTTTTAATGAACATAATTAAAAGAAACAAAAAATGCACACAAGGATTCCTGGCTGCATGCGCCCACTAGCCGCATGGACTCACTGACCGCATGCGCCCACTGACCATATGGACTCACTCCTAGGGGCAAGTACTGAGTGATGGGTCATTAATGCGTGTCAGAGAAGTAACTAAAAGTGATAGATGTTCCATGCCATAAAGTGTCAGGGAGATAAAGACAAAAATCATAAAAAGATGTGCCAAACAGTTCAGAGTCATGCGTCCAAAGGAAATAACTCGTGGCCGCATGAACTTCTTGTCGCATAGGTCTCTCGGCCACATAGATGTTCTCTGGACTTAGCAAATTTTTTATTCGTTCAGCGAGTGAATACACAAGGAGTTCAAGGACTTAGTTCTAGAATACTTTGTGTAATAAACAGTCAAGCATCCAACAAGATGGACGTATTCTACTTGGCTATGCGACAAAGAGTCCAGGCTGTATGGAGGTCAATCCGCAAAGGACTCTCAGCCGCATATGATGCGCCGCATGAGAACTTCATTTTCTCTCCAAACAGCAGGTTCAGCCATGGCAGAAACTCCAAAAAAAAATCCAAAATTTATTTTCTCCATAAAATCTTTATTTTAACTCCGAATCAAGTGAATCAAAAGACAAAATGCTCGAAATGAAGTGTTCCATCCACCACAAAAACTATTTTTTTTTCAAAAATACCATGTTTTAGTAGATTAAAACCACGGGAAATATATGAAACTCATGAAAACCCTAAACTTCAAATTCAGATATACTCAAATATACTCATAAAAATCCAAAACTCTAAGAACTAAATATGATCAGCAACTCAATGAGAACATTTTTCCATCAAATATATTTTTAAAATAACATATATATAAAAAATTCGTAAATCAAGGACTCACCATTGAGAAAGATGTACTTGCCTTGGGTGGCTCCTAGCCTCTACCTCTCACGGTCCAAGTTACAACAACTTCTCCCTAGGGCTAGGGTTTGGCTAGAGGGTGCTTGAAGGAGAGGATGAAGAAGGAAGCAAGAAGAGTGAAATAAAAAAAAAATGAGTGAGGAGAGAGAAAATACTCATATATATACTAAGAGGAGAGGAAGATGGTTTAGTCATGGGTTCAATCAAATGAACCGAACCAAGTGTCCATTCTACATACGGATCCTAAATCGGGTTTATGGCAATGCCAATGGGTATTCTACTGGTCTCAGGTAGCTTCTCTCAAAACAGAAATACATCATCAGAAAAAATTAAATTCTAAAAATTCAAAAAATACCAAATCTGGAATCGGATGTGACACATGACAAAGCAAATAAAGTAGCAGATGCATTAAGTAGAAGACCTATAACGTTCTTTATGAACACACCAAAAGAAATCCTTGATGATTTAAGAAAAATGGGAATTGAAATTATATATCCAAGGGCAGAAGGATCATGGGCTAACTTGCAAGTTCAGTCATCTTTAGTAGAGAGAATCAAAGCAACTCAACAAGAAGATTTTAAATTATAAGAATTATGTAAGAAAACTGGACTATGGCTTCAGACTGGGATAAATAAATATCCGGATGTAATCTTAAGGTTTGAACACAGATTATGTGTACCAAAAGGAGATCTAAGAACAGAAGTTATGTTAGAGGCACATAATTCTCAATATTTTATTCATCCAGGGAGTACAAAAATGTATAAAGATCTAAAAAAAATTGGTGGCATGGAATAAAAAAAGAAATTGCAAGATTTGTATCGAAATACCTAATGTGTCAACAAGTAAAGGCAGAGCACCAGAGGACTACAGGACTTTTTCAGCCTTTACCAATACCAGAATGGAAATAAGATCATATTACTATGGACTTCGTATTAGGACTTTCAAGGACTCATAAGGCTAACAATGCTATTTGGATTATTGTGGATAAACTTACAAAATTTGCTCGATTTCTATCATTTTGAGTATGTCAATCAACTAAAATATTAGCTGATATGTATATGAGACAAATTGTTAGTCAGCATGGAGAACCTGCAAGCATAGTTTCAAACAGAGTCTTCCGATTTACTTTAAAATTTTGGACGAGCTTACAAGAAAGTCTGGGCACACATTTAAAGTTTAGCTCAAAATATCACCCTAAAAAAGATGGAAAATCAGAAAGAACTATTCAAACTCTTGAAGATATGTTGAGAGCATGTACACTTGATTTTGGAGGATAATGGCATGATCATCTTCATCTAATTGAATTCTCTTATAATAAAAGTTATCATACCAGAATTAAAATGGCACCCTTTGAAGCTATGTATGGAAGAAAGTGTCGGTCTCCTATATATTGGATTGACGTAGGTGAACGTCAATTATTGGATCCATAAATGGTGGTACAAACTGTAGACAAGATTAAAGCTATAAGGAGTCATCTTCAGGCAGCTAAAGACAGGCAAAAGATGTGGGTAGATAAACATAGAAGATCTTTAGAATTTTAACCTGGCGATCATGTATTCTTAAAAATTTTGCCATCTCGAGGAACAATCAAATTTGGAACTCGAGAAAAATTAAGCCCAAGGTACATTGGACCCTTTGATGTAATTGAAAGAATTGGAGAGGTAACATACATATTGGCCTTACCTCCAACACTAGAAGAAATTTATGATGTATTTCAAATCTCAACACTTCGAAGATATGTACCCGTTCCAAATCATAAACTGGACTATTCGGAGATAACAGTGGGCCCGACACTTCGAATAGAACAACAACCAGTAAAAATTTTGGATAGAAGGCAAAAGATACTCAAGAACAAAAGCATATCTCTGGTACGAGTGACATGGAGTAAAGATTCTTCAAGCGAATCTACTTGGGAACGGGAAGAAGATATGCGCAAACAATATCTCTATCTATTTGGCAGTCAAGATTTGTTTTAAAGCCTAAGTACTTTTGATATACTTCTATTAGCATAATTTGAATTTCGATAACGAAATTTTTCTAAGGAGGGTAGTGTCATAGTTGGTTTCAAATTTTATTATTATTATTATTTATTTGAAAATACAAGTTTTACAAAAAAATAGTTTTTCACAAAAAATATATATTATTTTAATAATATAATTTTTTAGGTTCCAAAAATTTTAATATAATATTATTATTTATTTTACAAAAGTATAATATGATTTTATTTGAAGTATTAGTTTTGTATCTTGTCATTATGGATTAGGGTTTGATTTGGTGTAAGGAATAAATTTTGGATTATGAGTTAATTGGTTAAATAGAACCCTACTTAACATTAACATAGAAATTTCCATAATACCCTTAACCCTTGGCTTCCCTAGGAGCCATACTTTGTCGGGCCTTTTAGGGAGGGGGTGTGTTTTCATTTTACTTTGGTTTTACTACATAAATATCTTGCTTGGATAAGAGGCTAATATATATATATATATATATATATATATATATATATATATATATATATATATATATATAAAAGGAAGAAGTATTTATTTAAAAGGCTTAGTTTCACTTCTTATATAACTTCTAACTCTTTCTCTTTCTCCTCTTCATAAAACTCTCCTAACCATTTTCAAAACCTTATTTCCATCGTCCATAAATTCAAAATCCTACAGAATCAAGGCAAGTTCTTCCTTTCTCTACATAAATATTATTTTTATGCATTTTTCCATATTATTTTTGGTTATTCTATTAATTTAAAATAATGTTTATATTCTAGATAAATGTTGAGATTAATATATGTGGTTTATAACATGATTCTAAGAGTTTTTCATTAAGGTGACACACTTATAGAAGGCTTGGACATGAAATAGGACTAGGTTTATACGTGCTGAATATGTTCCTACTGTGCAGTGTTTTTTCGAGTCAGTTTTTATCTATTAAACCCTGTCAAATTTTAATTATGTTTGAATAAAAATCATTTAAAATTCTATAAGCTTTGCATTGGTACAAGATACAATATAGTTTAGATTTATATGATATGAGTTATGGGTCGTGCAACACAGAGGTAGAATTTTGGAATCGAAATCTAGAACATATGTGCACATTTTTGTGTAGGCCAGATTTGACATATTGAACTTCTTCAAAACCAGGATATATATAAACAAAAATCATTAGAAATTCGATAAGATTTCCAACCGTATATGATATGATAGTATTTGGATACATATATTATGAGTTATAGGCCGTGCACCTTTGAAGTAAAATTCTGGAATCGAAATCTGGAATATTTTACACTATATTTTGTAGACCAGTTTGGACCTATTAAATATTGTCAAAATTTGATTATATCTAAAAAATCGAAGAATATTCGATAAGCTTTCCAACCGTATATAATTTGATGGTATTTAGATTCATAATATAGGAGTTATATTCTGTACAACGTAGGGTACACATGCTAGAATTTTGTGCAATTTAGTTTTGTGCTTTTATACATTTACTGTCTATCCTATTAACTGCGTGTGTTCGGTGTAGAGTTGTTCCGCCGAAGGGGCTTTGACCTATCTCAATTCTACGGAGAGTTGCACCGAGTCGATTATATTACTGTGTTTGGAGCTCAAAATACAATGTAGACTCTGTCCGAAATTCTATAAATTTTGGAAGATAGCCTAATTTTGAAACTTAAACACCGTGGTATCGTATCGAACCCTAAACCTAGATAACTTTATATCGACTGGAGACAGACTAATGATAATTCTAATAAAGGTTAACTGTATAAGTTGGGACTCGTACGTACATGGACTTGTAACCGTGTAAGCGATCGGATTTTCAAATCTCGTTTCCTTGGTTCTAGAATATCCTGTTGACTGTATTCTCGTATTACGTGAGATTAACACATATAGAGAATTAATTGGTATTATTCTTATAGTTGAAAGCATTTCTTCTAAGTGATATCTATATCCCAGAAATACAAATCAAGATATATACTAGAGCCAGGAAACTGAGTTTTAATTATTAGAATGGACTTATGATTGATTGTGATTCTAAATTAGAGTATTGAGCAGGGGAGAACAGTTCGGATCACCTCATATGAAATCTTGGCAATATAATTAAACAAATCTGATCATTACTTGTAGCTCCTTCGCAAGGCCTTGCGTTGAGAGTGGGTGAATGCTTAGATCACCTATCTACCTGTATCTCGTGTTATCTGTAAATGTTTACCCTAATTTGATAAAAAGTCGAATTTAGTGTTAATTGTTGTATATGATTTTGCTCCCGGAGAGGAGTGGCTGGACTACTAAGCACTGTGCCCATCTGCCATCACCTGATCCCTGGTAACAGAATTATTGCCTAGATAGCGCTCGTGACCCTGCGAATGTGAGATCCAAATATGTTCTCTAAACTTTGCATCATCATATAGGAAAAATTATTTTGTGACTGTGTTAGTGACTTCAGGACTTAAGAAACAATTTTAGATACAATTATTGCACTAGATTAAGACCACTTTAGAAGTTAATTCAAGCAACATTATATCCTGTAATTAGTGTTTATTCGGGTTAGATTTCCGTTGTACTTGGTCTTCAGTATCATATTATTTTTTATTTATTTTACATTCCTTGAATCGAGGACTTGCATCTCTTTGATGACCTAGATTTTGTTCATTAGATGAAAGTCGGGACGAAGACAAATTTTTTTCCTTATATAATGTGGACAAATCAGAAGAGTAAGGGATACGACATATATACGCATGACTTTATTTTGTGTTCATGTACAATTATATGTATATTAATCTTTATAGGAGATAGACATGTAGTTGTATAATTAGTGAGTAGCTTGTATACTATCTATTGAAGACATGAATCAGACTTGTGAGTTGTAAATGTAAAAGCTTGATATTGTGAGTATACTTAGTTCTTACCTTGTTGATGATTTAGTATTACCCTATACTTTATTCTAGAACTTACATGCAATAATTGTGGTTACAAATATAGGTTTATTCATAAAGCACATAGCTTGGGGATGCTCGTTACGTTCTCGACTTACCATATATTAGGAGTGGGGCATGACAAAAGTTCAGGACTATGGTTGTTGTATGCTTTTCCAGACTCGTGGGAGACCTGTATGATCGCTTCTGCTCTAGAAGATATGGTCGGTCTGGAGTTTGCCAAGAGCGGGGTATTGAATGGATAGATGTGAAGAAAATCTCAGAATACTTCATCTTTATTTCATTCAGAGATGCTTGTTTCAGAGAGCCGTGGAAGGAGTAAAAGCAAGGGGTCCGGACAGTGACAGAGACAAGAGCAGAGTCAAGTCTAATAATCAGTACAAGGACTCATAGTGCTACTATTGGAGCAAGAAGAGTCACATCAAGTGAAACTATTTCGCTTAGAAGAGAGGGCGACAAAGGGAAGCATAATGAGAATATTGTAGCGGCTGCATCAATACATGGAGGCAATGGGTGATGAGGTAATTATGAACCTCGCATACGATGGCAATTCTTGGCTGGTGGACTCAAGGGTTTCAACGCACGTATCTCATAATAGGGCATTGTTTGCCATTTACACAACATGAGACTATAGAGTATTGAAGATGGGCAATAGAGATGTGTCAAAAGCTATTGCTATTGGAGTGTGAATTAGAGAATCAAGACATGTGCAGTTCTTGTTCTCAAAGATATTCGTTGTGTCCTCGATATTCGTTTAAATCTTGTGTCAGTTGAAAAGTTGGATGATGAGGGATTCTTCAATCTCCTTGGAAACGATCAGTGAAAGTTTTTCAGGTGTTCTATTGTTATTGCCAGAGGAAGCAAGAAGTCTGGACACTATTATATGAAAGAGAGTGCATATGGGCCACATGAAGTGAACGTAGTCAGTGATGCATCTACCGAATTGTGGCATAGGCGACTTAACCGTATAAGTGAGAAGGAAATAAGCTACTTGTTGAATATGCCTTCATGACCATGAGGTTACTGGCCTTCGCCAAAATTTTGACTTCTCTTTAGGCGACGCCATGATGCATCGAATTTGTGCCATTTTGCGAGGTTGCTCCATTTAATGGAGTTGCTCCATTCGATGAAGTTTCATTCCTTAGAGCTAATGACTTAGCCAATTTTAATTATCACTTTTGGCGATATTGTGTCCATTGTTTGCCTCGTTATAGTGAGGCTAGACAGAAGTCCATAACACCAGTGACGTTGTTAGTGGCGGAGGGTGTCCCTCCTATCGCTTTTGATAACATCTTAGATAGCCACTGCTTGCTTATGATTCAGGAGGATCTAAAAGAATTAAAATTCATTTATGAATAATGATCCAGGATGATGTAAATAATTTGAAGGTCATTTTTGGCTAATAGATCAGAAGATTTTAAATGAAAGCCATTTCTGACTGATAGATCAAAGGATCTTTTCTTTATATAGAAAAACCTAGCTTCATTTGTTAATAAGAAGAAAACAGAAAATATTAGATCATACAAAAAATAGATAATACTTACTCGAAGCTTTCGAGGATGATCGTGCGATCGTAAGCCTTCGTATGGTAGAGCTTCTTATCGATAACATGTTGTAGTCTAGTTTACTAAACTAAGGATGGGATGGGTGGAGAGATGAATTCTTAAGTAGGTGAACCATTTAAGAGTTGCTCATAGCCATCTATTTATAATAGGGGTTAAAACCGGATACAATAGAATTTTTACAAGTTTACAAAAAGATAAGTGCATCTCTATTATTGATCGTCACGGTCATTCAATAGTTAATTACAAGTAATTGTAAGAGCATCCATCGTAAGAGGTTTCAAGTGGTACATTTTGACTTTAGTCAAATTTTGTAGTATTTTGAAGGCTGTAGTGGACACTTGTGCATACTTAAAAATTGCTAGAAAGCTACGAGACACTCCAGATTTGGAGCGTGGCCTAGCTCCTCTATATTAATTGATGGACCCACCAAGAGTAACCAAACATGAAAGAAAAATAAAGAAAAAAAAAAGTGAGAAAATATTACCAAATAGGGAAGAAAAATAAAGAGGAAAAAGATAGAGAAAAAAGAGGAGATTAATTTGGAGTGTACCATTGTGCCAATATCATAGGAACACTTTAAAAGTAAAAATTTACACAATTTTTAATAATTTTGAGTATGTGCTTGGAGTGTCCCCACTGTGGATGCTCTAACACCATTTAAATAAATAAAATCTTGATTACACTGTTTTACTAAATAAAATTTAAAACTTGGTTATTTAATTTTTTTTCGCTATATCTTAATGTCGCGGAGAAACTACTCTACAACCAAAAGAAAGAGATTAAATAAATAACAAACCTAAATTCCTTTTGGATAGTATTATTGTTGTAAGTTGTTGGCAATGGAAATGTGACTGAGAAAACTTCCTATATGTTTTTGATTCCAAGGAAAAGGTCCAAGAATTTCATTAATGCCTCCCATATGAACCAAATAGTCATATTAATATTTCTAATCATCTGGCCAAAGTTTATGTATATTTATTAGAAGAACGTTTTGACAAATAACAAGATTACAAAAACTATCATGGTTTTTATTTATAAACATGCCATTTTGCCCCTTTTTTCTGACTTTGAGTGACATTTTTTTTTCCAAATGCCGTGCAGGAAATTATCAATCGAATGGAGACAATTTTTTTTTAATTGTATATATTAGAAGGATTAAAGTGCACGCTAACGTTCTTTATAGCTAACAAACCCTCAAAATGAATATAGCAAGAAAAAATACTATTAGCAAGCAATAATGAGACGCATTGGACTAGTTTTCTTGGAGTGCCCAAAGAAGCAAACAATGAGAATATAATTATCCGTAAAATAGAAAATTATGTTATTTCTTTCAAGTAAAATACGTCAGTACAATGATGGTTGAGCAAATAAGCCATGATTCCTTTACAACACTAGAAACAAAGCAAATGTCACGGAATTGACTCTCAATTTAGCATGCAAATAGGCTCAATAATTGGTCAATACAAGAATGATTATTGCAAAATCTTCCATATAACATAACATGGTCTGAAATAACATAATTCGTAATATCAAATCCAGTGTTTTAAAAATCGAATCAAACTGGCAGCTTTCAGACTGAGTCGGTATTGATCTGTTATTTAAAAAAAAAATGGATTATAAATAAATATTTTCTAAAATTTAGTATCAATAAGAACTTGAACTTGGACCACTTAGATTAATTCACTAGTTGAACCGGTATGACTGAACCCAGTATCTTATCAGATGGATTTTTGGTACATTTTTTAAAAATACTGATAAAAACTCAATGATTTATTTGCTTTAGTGCTGCAACATCTAGACATAACTATAAGCTATACAACAAAATATAGAGAGAATTCAAGATGACAACTGCAGAGCCTATCCAAAGGATAACATAATATAGAGAGAACTCAATATCAGTATTGTCAAAACCGAACCAGACCAGACCGGATCGGACCGACGGTTGAATCGAATCGGACCAAAAAATTGGTCCGGTCTGACTTGAACCGAGTATTTTAAAGAACTAGTGGTTGTTTTTTCTGAACCAGGTTTAAACCGGTAAATCTTCCGAACCGGTTCACAATTGAACCGGCTATTTTTTTTTTAACTCAAAAAAGTTTATCATGTAAGATTTAGACTATTTGGTACTTGATTTGGTTTTGAGAGACCTTATAGTTGTAAAACCAAACCAAACCAAACCAAACCAAACCAAGAAGTAAATGTGGATATCTTATATGATTTGGTTCTCGTAATGGGCCTATTTGAACCCCTGTTGAACTCGGTTGAACCCCGGTCCGACCTATACCAAAGATTTTCGGTTCAATCATCGGTCCGATTTTTAAAACAATTCTCAATATTAATTAAAGTCTCGTTTCGTTCGCGGAAAGGAAAGAAAAAAAAAAAATCAATTCAATGGCATTTTCTTTCCTTTGAAAAATAATTCTTCCTATCAATTTTTCTTTCCGGTGTCTCAAAAGGCCAAAAAATTTAAAAGGAAAAGTGAATCCTTAGTTGAGGAAAGTAAAACCTTGATTGGGTGGGAGGAACCACTTTCTACCATATTTTTTTTCTCTTTGGGATTTTTTTTTTTCCTTTCCCCTTTCCTCCATGTATCCAAACATAGAAAGAAAATCAGTTTCTTTTTTCAAGTCCATGATCCATAAACCAAACGTGACCTAAGTGACAACTAGATCCTCGTAAGATCACATACTGAATTGATGTATATTTATTTATTTTTCACTTTCGGAATATTTTAGAAACTATTCTTAAATTATACAACTACTGTACACAATAATACTACAATAGTTTTAAGGTGAATCAATGAGCTGGAATTGTTGGATGAGAGTGTTCATGAAATGCAAGGACCTCCGTGACCGTTCTTTTTTAGGGTTGAATCCAAATGTGTCAGAAATTGTTTGGTTGAGAGTTTTCCATCAATGCTAGGAACATACATTTGTGACCATTCTTTTTTTTTTCTTCCTTTCTTCTGGCAGACATGTTTGGATATTATTTGGATGGTGAGAGTTATTTCTGATGATGTTAATCTCGAATTCTTTTTCTTTCGTAGGATCAATAGATCCTTTCTTTTCTGTTGCTTCCTCTTCTTCGTCTCCATAGATAAAAACACACATGAGAGGGGCATGATAATTTTATGGTTTCGTTCTGATGTTCAAGTTAGATTGAGAATGAAGATAAATGTGTACTGAGTTTTTAGTGTAGAAAAAAATGCTTTCCTTATAAAGATGTAGAGGAGAATATATATATATATATAGCCCTCAGTAGATAATCATAGATTGCTTGTTTGCATACTAAGTTAGGACACTTGCCATTTCAGTTAGGGCCTGTTGGGTAGGCAGCAAGTTGGGGTTGAAAGTGCCCACTTTCTGCCACTGTTCACTGAAAGTGGACGCAGTTGCAGCGTTTGGTTGGCCGCTGCGACTGAGATGTAAGTGTTAATCTCTGACAATTCAGGATTGCTGCCCCCTGCAATTTTTCCACAATTCACTTGCAGCAAAAAATGGGTGTAGGTGTGCTGCAAGTGAAAAGAGTGAGAGGGAGGAGGGGATGAAGAGCACCGCCACCGCCGACAAGGACGAGGACCGGAATGTAACGACCCGTTCCGTTCAAACGGACTGGAAGTGCAACATCCCGACCCGCTTTGCTCAGCGAGAATACTGGTTTGAGGCAAAATGATTTCCAGACTTGGCCCTTCAGGAGTTATGGCTTAGGCTTTCAGAGGCTCGTTCGGAGTATCGCTCGACCGAGGCGAATCATCGCTAAGGTGGGTGGCTACGATGAACTTGTCTTTGCTTAGCCAGCACACTTAAAATATGGACGATACATGCTAGTCGCTAGGTGAATCACCCCCTGCATGCTAATAAGAATACAACGCACCTAGCTAAGGGAATAATCCCGACTTGTATTCCTTGTGTTAGAACATGAAAATGAAACCTTGCTTATATACAGACCCTCGCATGCTACCTTTGTCTTGTGCAACTAGACCCCACTATGCCTCAAGTAGAACGATATAAGTATACTTTGTAGTGCACTGCTCACTTGCTACACTGCACGACCCTAGATTATGTCGCTCGGTAAGTCCCCTTACGGTTTCACTCCTCGGCTTACCCTTGGGCCCGAGCCAACGTAAATGCTTAAGTTTTCTTATGAATGCAATGCTTGCCTGCTTATATGTTAACTTGTATTTGTTGCCTCGTTTCAATGCTTGTCGCATAAACTATGCCTCAACCGTGTAACACTGTGCATGTCATGCATTCATCTAGTTCTCCTCGGAAGACTATCTAATAGTCGTTCCGTGCAAGTATGAATCTGAAAGTATCCGGGACCGTTATGCCACCAAGGCGATCTCCGAATCAGGGGAATGCATCAAGGCAAGTGGATCGATGATTGAGGATTATGTCAAGTTTACATCTAAACGAGAATCATGTCAAACAAAATCAAGAATCACAGCTCGTGGAGCAAATTGCTCGTTTCAGAACAAGATTCATGGATTATCATGTCAAGATGTGAAATTGGAAGAACCGAGCTTGCATGGTCACGGACAACTCGTGCACGAGGTAATAACATGGATTCCTCGGACGATCACCGGGGCACCGGGATCGTACCGTCCTAGGAGGAATAAAGGTATTGCGTGACCAAATTGGTAGGATGCTCTCCGGTTTGGGGTACACAATATACAGCGGTCGGACCCTTGGTAGTGCATCCTACTCACAGATAATTCGACTGACTCCATGATCTACGGTAGTCTCACATGTTTGGTCGGGATGATGGCTAACGCCCAATGACTCTTTCGTTATGCCTCACCTCCGTCCGAGACTATGCGTCATCCTTTATGGCTATGCCAGTGACCTCATGTACATATAGATAAGTCATCATCGCTTAGCGGCAATCCGCGTGCGAGTCATTGCATCGCATCCAAGACATCAGAATCACCTGAACGAAATGAGTATAAGTCATCTATACAAATGGAGCAACCCGAGCAATCCATTAAAACACTTAAACATCCATTGGAACACTTTTGGATAACCTGTATACTCGTGCACCCGAAACATAGTCTCGCTCATACCACTTGTGTTTGCATATGCTATTGCCACTGGATTTTATTATATATATGCTAGTGCATGATTTAACTTGGTTTGCCTTGGACAGGGAAGGACAAATGATAAGTTGGTAAGTTTTTGTCGTGTTTTCTCTTATATCGCATGGCGCACTGCCACACGAGTTAGGCTTTTCATATATGCTATGAAACTAATTCTAGGCAAGACTAAAAGGATAACTTAATAGATGGTGCACGAAACCTATTGAACGTGTTTGGATTTGTCGAGCGGACGAGTAGCCTCCCCACCAGTGCATTCATGTACTGATAACCCACCAGATTGCTTGCAGGGTGCGGGAGAACCCCGTTCGGTGCGGATGCCTCCTTCGGGCGTGCTAAGGAGTGGAGTTCACTCTGGAGCATTGGAGCGTTGCGTCCGGAACTGAAGCACATATACAAGACATAATGTTGGAACATCGCCCATGTGTCATTCCATAAATGTAGCCACTTGGCACGCTTTTACTGTTTCAGAGAGAGAGGCTCGAGCGACTTGTAATCTCGGCCTAGCGCCGCCTGTAACACTTGTTTAATCAATAAAGAGTTTATTTTACTTATACTTGTGTTATTCAATACTTTCACTATTAACGACTCTGTGAACTAGTTACCAATCGCCTATGCGTTTAATATTCTGCTGCACTCAGACAATATGTGCGACTATGTGGCTTAGACCTGTTACCGCCAGCATTAACCACGACTTTGCACGGACGCGGCTTACGCTCGTGCGGTATCACGTCCAGATGGTGTAAACCCCCAAAAAATTTCAGAAATTAAAAATAAATTTTCAAGATTTTTTTGAAATTTTTAACTAATTAAAAACAATGTTTTCTGATATTAAATTAATTTTGAGATTTTATTAAATATTAAAATATTATGAAAATAATATTTTTGGGTGTAAAATAAAATATTAGATATAGGGTGATTTTTTTGGAATTTATTGGACCCCAGAACCATTTTTAAAGACCTAAAATTAATATTTTAATTAAACCAAAATAAACTCGGTTTATTATTAAACCGAACCGAACCAAAGCTGAATCGAACCAACCCTGAACCGAACCCTAAACCAACCTTAGCGGGTCGGGTCGGACCCATACCTGAACCCGACCCGAAACCCAAACCCGCTACTGTAGCAAATCCCTAAACCCCCGACCCGCACGATTCCCCGCCGGCCGTAACCGCCGCCGTGGTCCTCCGGCTCCCCCTTGACTGTTTCCCCACAACCGCCGAGTTCCCCAATGCCTCCGCGATGCCTCGCCTTCCCGCGCCGCTCCACCTCCAGCAACCGTCGACCGACCAACTCCCCGTCGTGCTTCTCCCCTCGCCTATATAAACCCGATCGCCCCACCGCCATTACCGCCATCACAACTGTACCACCACCATCCACCACTCCACAGCCACCACCGGCCCTCTCCGAGCAACCCAGTCCTCCGGCGAACCCCCATCTCCCCCGGCGCCTCCTCCAGCCGTGACTCGACGAAACCCGGCCATCCCCTCTCCGCTGGCCATCATCCTCCACCGCCTCCGCCATCAGCCACCACCTCTCTGGCCGCCTCCGTGAGCCCAACTCCCCTCCGCCGAGCCTCCCCGGCGACTCCAGCGCCGCCGCAGAACCGTCACAGCAGCGAGCTCCGCCGTAGCCGCGGCACGCCTCCCCGCGTACTCATATTCCAGTCGATTCTGGCGTCCTGTTCATGTGAGATTTTCTCTCTCCTTACTGCCTTTTTTTCCGTTCTGTCTGTTGCTACGCGAACCATGCGTGACCCTCTCGAACCCCGTGCAACTCATTTGGGGTATCGTGTCCTGTGTCGGTCGCAAACTGCGACGCAAAATCAGAAAATTAAACCCCCAATTCTAAAAATTCAGAATTTGTTCCGAACTCCCCAGTTCGCGACCGTTTTGCGACCAACCTCTGAAATATTTTCAAAATTGGCTTGAACAGTAATTTAGATTGTATGACCAAGTTTTTTTACCCTATTTTAGTTCCATTTATTGAGCTGTAGTTTGTATTATTTTTGAGGGTGAAAATGACCAAAATATTGGTTATTTTAATACCCTAATTTTCCAGGAACTGGGTGCGCTCCGCTAAACGAGATGACTTGGTCATGTGCGAGCTTCACCGAAAGGTGCGCACCGTCAATACAGATATGTGGGATTTCGCGGAAGTTAATTTGGATGTGTGTGCACACCGGAATCAACGCGTATCCGTCGACAACACCCCGTATCGGCCCTGTTCTGGAACTCGTTGTAACTTCGTGTACGCTCGTCGTATCGAAATAAAACTTGCGCCATCGGACTCATAGTAATACGCTGGTCCTGTGACCCAAGTTGGGTTCAATTCTGAGAACGTTGACAAAATCCCGTATCGTGGGCCCTACGGCTCCACTTGACGGGCGATTTTGTGATCGGCTCATCGAAATCCAGTTCTGGACATTCTGTTGGGTTCGTATCGTCGTTCTGGAATTGTGGACACTAAGTTTGACGAATTTTGAGAACATTATCTCTGGCACATTTTTTGGTGCGAAGCGGGCCACCTGTGGACCCTGCCTTGACCAGAAACTGTCACTTTTGCTCCTGTGTCCAAATTGGACTTATGGACATGCAATTATAGTTATTTGATATCTTCTAAACCTGATGGTAATGTTTATTTCAGCAACCGGAGTAGTACCTGCAAATCTCGCTGATACTAGAGCAGCAGTTGGAGTCAGAACCCCAGGCAAGTGTACCTTGGCAACCTTGCAGTTCTTGTTACATAATATTCCTTTAATTTATTTATATGTTGTATCTGCTTAACCTAGGACCATGTGACATTACTTAACGTCTGAATAGTATTCGGGTGTCAACACCGTACGTGGAGTTGTGTAACGTCACCTAGAGATGGATATCGAAACCCTATACATTCTCGTGCTTGCCCTATCAAGTACGTCATACCTCAGGACACCTGATACTATTCATGAGACAAAATCTTCCTGAGATATTCATGGTGATTCTGTATAGGTTACAGTTTTCATGACATATACTTTATACACATGCTTAGATCTCATTATGACTTGTTGCATTAGATATGATCTTGCGTGTCATGGACATGAGACGTGTGATTACATTGGATGGGGAGAGATACACAAGCTAAAAGTTAATTATATTATGACGGTGTCGTAGCCTCTCCGAGCTTGGCTCCTACATGATATCACTGCTACCGGCTCGCCGACACAGAGCTTGTAGTGGCCTCAGCCTGAGTTCTAGTGATGCTCTCATCTTGCATATCACTTAGCTGGTTATATAGTTTACCCTACTGATTCATTTATTATTGTACTGCATTTATTATGGCTTGAGTTATTCTTGTACCTTGCTATGTCCCCTGAGGACCTGAATCCGGATTATGTCCCCAGGTTTAGCAGAAGAGATCTACCCCGAGGTGTACGGAACAGGAGCAGGCACTGGAGCAGTACCAGAACCAAATGACGAGGTGATCGCCGAGGATTTCTTCTGAGTACATGCTTTATCCATACTTAGTATTTGTTGTTGTTATACTCTTTATTCTTGTCTCTTGACTATTGTATCAGACTTATCATCGGATTGTTCCCCGAGTTATGTTTTATTGAGACTTGATATTGCTTTATATTCTGATATTGATTGTATTTATTTATGTGGATGAGATTAGTACCATTGCCCATATTGTTGTTTTACAGCTTAAGTACACCATGATGGGTCCATTAAATTGGATTTGTCCATTGGTGTGTGCTGCTGGCCATTGCCACGTGTCTAGTCCCTCGATATTTTGGGACTGGGACGTGACAGATGGGTCAAGCGATCATCCCGCGGGAGCGCTAGCGCGGTTATTCTCGCCTAGCAGGGACGGTCGATTAGCCTGAGGGAGATCGTGGTATGATAGGAAGTCCAGACCCAGCCGGGGAGTGACGGTGGATGAGGTCTTGCGGTCGTAATGAAGATCACCGCTACCGTCGACGAGGCCTCATCGGATCCACCATCGGTGACACGCTCCTCCTTTTTCGGCCAAGATTCGTCCTGCTCGTCGTTGTTGACGCCGACTAACGGACGTGGTAGTCGAGGAGGTCGGTGAAGCCGAGGTCAGCGGTGGCGGAGGAGCGGAGGCCTGACTCCGAATCATCGGGTGAGCCTCGTCACCGACTGTACAAGCCTCGGCGGAACTCGTCGGAGTAGCAATGCTCCACTGTGAGCTCCACTCAAAAAGGAGAGTGGAAGAAGACGGTTCTCTCCGTCTCCAAAATTTGTGAGCAACCCGTCTATTCTTCTCTCTCCTGCCATGCTTCTTCATTATTTCTTGGGATATTTATACTTTGAGTCTCACATAAATTATAAAATTAGTGTTTGGATTTCTAAAATAATTAGTGACACTTTTGGTCTCAAAGGTGTCACCAAAAGTGTCACTAATTATTTTTGGCGACACTTTTGAGACCCAAATATTAATTATTATTTTTTGGAGATCCAAATACTAAATTTACAACTTATGTGAGACCTAAAGTCTAAATATCCCACAAATTCCTTATTTCTTTGTTCTCTTTGCTTCTTTATGGGAGGGGATGGATGACGCGTATGTGAATGGAAATGATGGTTGGACCGGCACCAATATATTTTCTTCTTCTTTTCCCCAATTACTTTTTGCCACTGCAGATTCTATGGTAAAGCATAATGCATCCAAACCCTCAAAGTCATCCTCCTCACTTGCAGTAGACAAAAAGGACTATATCCAAACACATTTTGGAAAGTGCCACTTGCTGTAAGTGCACTACAACTTAACATGCTGCAAGTGACACTTTCACACTTTCGAAGATTTGCTGCTATCCAAACAACCCCTTATAGGAAGCTGCAAAGATCAAGCCCCACTGCCACGTCCCAGTACCAGAATATGAAGAACAGAGGTATGACACGGCCAACTACGTACTATAGAGTACCCTGGGTACCACGCAATACGGTCAATATTGTATATAGACAAGGGGATGCATACTACAATCAAGTCGTCTAGGGTCACCTAGAACATCTATGTCTCAATCATTCAAACAAGAAGCAGTAAGCATAGAACATATAAGATAATACGGTAAGGCATCCCAGACGCTCTATCAAAATAATCTAGAAAACTAGCTATACAAAATGATGAGCTAGTAGAGTATCAATAGTACATGACTGAAATTAACTGCAGTTTGAATAAGTACAATCATGTAAGAAAACTAAAGTTCAGACTTGCCGGCTAACAAGTGTCGGTGGCTAAACGTCCAAAAAGAAAATGAATGTACAAAATGAGTGGTGAAGAAGAAACCCACTCATGTCCCTCAACGACCATCTGTTTGGTGCGCTCCATCAATCAAAAGAAGATACGCTGGATCCTCGGGCTCTGGCTCTAAACCTGGCCATGCAAACCAGTGGGGTTAGACCCCAAATAGCAAGTACCACAAGAAAGCATGAGTGAAGAAATAAAAACCCAATTCAAGGCATAAGTAATGCATGAGCCAAGAATCGTAGGTGTATACACCATCATCCAGGTAATACGACACATCTACACCAAATAAAGATAAAAAGTGTCGTATCACACCGAGATAGAGTATATCCTCTGATTAAGGTCATGCTAAGGGTTCTGTGTCGTAGTTTCGATTCATAGCCTATCATAGCACAATAGTCCAACCCTACAACGAAACAAGGACAAGGGTTGGATCACCATACCACGACAGTCCATGTCCCTAGACTACTAACAAAATAATGCAATTCATCGTCAAGTTCGGTCAAAGAATCGGCCAAGCAATTTTATGAACTTTAATGTGAAGTCTGGGTTATCTTGGTAGCATAATGAATATAATAGGGATCCTCATATAGTGCTATGTCCGAGCAGGACTAGCCGAACCAATAATAACACATTGCACGTAAAATAGGCAATGGTCCCTCTTAAGTCCACCGTACGTATTAACTGATCAATAATAACACATAGCATATAATATCCAGATACTGCACTCTACTACTGTGGATGATATACAATATCCGGTGGTGGCCAGCATGGCACACCAAAACTAAGATCTGTGAGGTGGCCGTCATGCACGATCTCGGGATTTCGTTCCCTCCCAATCCTCTACACATTTTAGTTGTCTAGTTAACCCTAATATTTATCGAAATCTCATATCGTAGTTACATGATCTTCCCTCCTGTAAACACCCAATTTTTTTATTTATTTAAAATTTTGTCTTTTTAATATTTTAAAATTTGGAATTCTACTTAGCTAATTAGAAATATATAATTTATTGATAAATTGTATAAATATTATTTAATATTAGTAATTACAGATTAAGTCACAAAAATAGTTTCGAGTGTAAAATTATTTTTAAGTATTATAGAAATTTTCTACAAATTATTTCATGTACAAACCTATTTTTGGTTTACCATATGCATATATATAACTATATATAACAACCTAAAACTAAAGAAAAAGAATAAAAGAATATAAAAAAAAAGAGACAACAACAACACCAACAAACACAACAACACCAACAACAAACAACAACAACTAAACACCCAAAACCAAAACCTAAACTAAAATTTTCCCCACCCACGTACACAAACTCCTTCACGCCAAACCTGAATCCCCCGACCCATCCCCGCACTCCCTCTATATATTGTAAACCCCCTAAAATTTTTAAATTTTATTTTAAGTATTTTTATTAAATTATTAAATTTCTTTAGGATATTTTCATAGTTAATTAGAAAATAAATTGTATTGATTTAATTTACTTAGATAAATACTCATTTAGAATTATTCCATAAAATAAATTTTTTTTTTTTTGGGTCTTGTTAAAGGGTGATAGATTTTAGAATTTATTTGGTGTGCAAATATAATTTTAAATTTTTTTAACCTCGTCTATATATGTAATTATATATAAATAAATATATAGTTAATAATAATAGTAATACTAACAGCAATAAGTAATAACAATAGTAATAGTAATAATAATAATAATAATAGTAATAGTAGTAGTAATAATAATAATAATAATAATAATAATAATAATAATAGTGATAGTAATAATAATAATAATGATAATAATAATAATAATAATAATAATAATAATAATAATAATAATAATAATAATAATACTACTAAAAATAAAAATAAAAATAAAAATAAAAATAAAAATAAAAATAAAAGAAAAGAAAAAGAAAAGAAAAGAGAAAAAAGAAGAAGATAATAACTAAATCTAAAACCTATAACTTAAAACTAATCCTAAACTAACCCCTAATTTATTACTAATTATTAAACATTAACTAACTACCCCCCCCAGCAAAATCCCCCCCTAACAGCTGCTAAACCTCCCGCTCTCCCCATCTTTCTCTCTCTCTCTCTCGGTATATATATATATATATATATATATATATATATATATATCACAAACTCAAACCCTAACCATAACCCTAGATCTCGACCGTCGACCCCCACCCTGACGCCGGCGCCGGCGCCGCAGCCGTCGACCGCGTGCATGCACAGCGCATGTGCAGCAGTCGCAGTCCCAACGTCCCTACTTCACGGTATGATATCTCCCTCATCTTTGATTCTTTTTACAAGCGGTTTATCCGTGTACATTTACAACCTAACCCTCTAGGATTTCTCTCAAGCGGGACGAGTTTTCGTGCCCTGGATTGGTCGAAAAATTGACCGAAAGTTGGCCAAAAATTTGACCAAAAACAGTCTAGAATTTTAATCCAGACCCCCATGTTCATGTCCAATTTGCCACCAACCTGTTTAATTTTTAAAATCTAATTAAAAAATTTTCTTCTCAATATAACCGAGATTTTTTCTGTTCTTTTATTTTTTATTAGTTTATTTTTTTATTAAATTATTCGGCCTCCAAAATGACCTAAAACTTGACATTTAAAAACTAAAATTTTGTGATACGGAGTGCGCCCCCCAAACGGGACTGCCTCATCGTGTACCAATTAAACCGAAAGATGCGTATGATATATCCTAACGTGTGGGCTTTCGCGGAAGTTGATTCGGACGTGTGTGCGCGTCGAAATCAACTCGTATTCGTAAAAAATCTCCAATTCGCGACTTTTGTAAAATACTACCTCACTTTGTGTACACTTGTCAGAATGTAACGAAACTTGCTCCATTGGATTCGTGGTATCATGCTGGTTCTGTGACCCAAGTTTCATGCGATTCTGAGACAGTTGACCAAGCCGCCTATTCGCGGGCCCTACGGTTTGACTTTAAGGGCGAATTTGTGATCGGCTCTCTGGAATCCAAAATTGGACATACCGTTGAGTTTATATCGACGTTTAGAATTTGTTTGACCTATAATTTGTCCCATTTAGAGACCTTTACCTCTGGCACGCATTTTGGTGCAAAGTGGGCCACATGTGGACCCCGCTTTGACCTAAAATTATCGTTTGCTCCTGTGTCCAAATTGGACGAAAGGGTAATATTTTCTAGCTATCTTGCTTATTCTGGGAACGTTGGTGATATTTATTTCAGCATCCGGAGACGTTCATTCTGATTCCATAGTTCTGATCCCTTGTACTTGACGTCTGGACGCTTACACTTCGCAGCTTTATTGCTAGACAAGATACCTTGCCAAATTACTTATAGTACTTTGCATGCTTATCATATTTTTATATATTCATTATATATGTGTTTTTTTCAGTCATAACTATATACTATATATATGTTGAGACACACTTGACACATAGTATCATGGGAGGGGAGGACAATCAGTAGGCGTATGGGCTATATCCACTCTGGTAAACCATAGTAACTAGCACGCACTACGGTAGTTGTGTCATACTGGTTGCTACCCTCTAGGTATGTCAATTTCTGGTGTCGTGATGGTCGCTACCCTTGAGGTATGACGACTTATGATGTTCATGGACGTGTGTGTGAGTTGTGAGATATATAGAGTAGCCTTCCCCTGCCCATACGTCGAAAGGTTGTCCTCACTATGCATTTTCATAGATTATCTAGTACAGCGTACTTATATATTTTTTGTCTATTATGCATGTTTTACTGTATTCAATTGGCATGTTTTTATGTATCTTGTTACGTCCCTCTGAGGACCTGGTCCCTTTCCAGGTGTAGACGATCTTGACTATTCACAGGAGCACGGATCAGGACTTGCTACTTATCTCTCTTTCGAGAAGGTCTTCTCTTCGAGCCTCATTGATCATTAGATGTAATTATATGGTTTCTCTTATATTCTAGTTGGTAGTGGATTTGTCTCCACCCAACTACTTGTTCTTATAAAGCATTTTATACTTGATTCAATTATATAGTTTATTGGTTATTTGATTCTGTGCATGAGATCTAGTTATGCCATATGACTTGTGACAATATATATACTACATGTGAGTTATTATTCATATTATAGCGTATGTGTGTATTATGGTATCCATATGTTGGAGTTGCCATATAAATATGGCTGGCATGCTTACGTATTCCTGGTCCTACGTATTTTAGAACTGGGACGTGACATATATATATATATATATATATATATATATATATATATATATATATATATATATGTCAGAACCCTAACCCTAAAACTCATGAACCCAGTCCTGCACCGCCCCTCGGTCGGCGACCTGCACACTGGCCTTGGCCGCAGCAGCGCCGGAGCGTCGCCGCACCCGCCGCTTGCGCGGACACGCAGCAGCAGGCAGCTGGAACCCCCTGTTTCAGGTCTGTTCTCTCCTCCTCCGGTCATCCGATTTGCGATTTGTCTGTTCCTTTTGATTCATGACATGACCCTCTGTAAATCTCTTCACTTAGTTTAATTTTAAACGGATTATATTAAATGAAAAACGAATCGAAAGTTGGCCGAAAAACTGGTTAAGAACAGTCCCGAACTCCCCTGTTCGTGATTCATTTTCTCCTAACCTATTTAATATTTTAAAAATCGTCTTGAACATGATTTTAGACAACATAACCAAGTTTCAATCCCTTCTTTTAGTTTATTTTTATAGCTTTTAATATCGGTAGAATTGAGTTCCAAAACCAAGAAAAACTTGTTTTCAAAAACCCAAAAAAAATTGATACGGGGTACGTTCCGCCAAACAAGGCCACGTCGTCACGTGCGAATTGCATTGAATGGTGCATAACGTAAATACGAAAGTGTGGGCTTTCGCGAAACTTAATTTGGACGTGTGTGCACGTCGGAATCAACGCGTATCCGTCAAAAAATACTGTATAAGCCTATTCTGACACCTTATCATAACTTTGTGTGTGCTTGTCGTTTCACAACGAAACTTACTCCATCGAATTCGTAGTATTACGCTGGTCCTGTGACCCAATTTTGGTTCGATTCTAAGAATGTTGACGAAACATTGTTTCGCGGGCCCCATGGTTCCACTTGATGGGCGTTTTCGTGACCGGCTCACCGAAAACCAATTCCGGATATTCCATTATTATCGTGTCCTCGTTATAGACTCATAGACACTAATTTTGCTGAATTTGGAGAACTTTGTCTCCGACACGCTTTTTGGTACGAAGTGGGCCACTTGTGGACCTCGCTTTTGTCACGCCCCAATCTCCCGCAAGCCCAATTGTCCCTGCTGAACGTGAATCACCACGTTGCAGCTCTCCCGCAGGACAATCGTTCTCATCGGAATGTGATGCCGTGCAAGCCTAAAGTGCGCTTGCACAAGGCCAAAGCTCTGAACAAGGGCAAGTAAGCTAATCAATACTGAAGCAGCGGCACACATATTGTAGAAAAGTAAAGAACACAATGGCACATGATAAACAAGCTCTTTTATTAATATTCAGAAGTGTTACAAGCGGCGCAAGGCCGAGGTTACAAATCGCTCAAGCACTCTTCCTCTCGATTACAATAACACTGTTCCATACATTATGTCCCTCTATACAAAAGCAGCACAACTCGATACGGCTCAAGGCATCGACTCCAGATTTTTGGTTCCTTGGGATGAGGCACGGCTATCGCTTCCTCGGACGAACAAGCACCTGAGAACAAGCAAACTGTTGGTGGGTCAGCACTTTATACAAGTACTGGTGAGATAAAACAACTGAACAGAAGCTACACCCCCTGAAACCCACACTAAGTAATCATGTGGCAAAACATTGCATTACTAGTGATCTTGCTACTTTTACCTAAGTTCATTTCATGCAGTTCAGTACTAGTCAGATTACATCTTTTGGAAACATAACTTTGAAACAGTTTTGCATATTCAAACTATAAGCATACGAATCGGGACAGTGCGGTATCGTGCAGTGCGCAGCATGTATTGTGCATCAAATCTAACTCTTTGGGGCAAAGCTTATTTAGCAGACTGATCATATCGAATCAAGGCAAACATATCAAGTGGACTATCATTCATTCAGAGTTTAAGGCAACACATCTATATGATTTCGGTCCCCGAGAAACTCAGGATTGGCAGCGGTAATCCAGCTATCCAATGACTCACATTCTGATACTATTAGCAGCTGTGACCAAGGTTCAGCTCTGCACTAATAGTCATTGTCTGACCGATGCAATGCATGAAGCACTAACAGATAAGCTCTATGATGCAGACAAAATAAAAAAGTAGGCTTATGCATAAACTCATATTTCTTACCCCATTGCCGAACGGTTATCCCTGCAGCAGACACACAAGTTAGCCATAATTTGCATATTCATAACTTATGTGTCAAACACTTGGTGCCATCAATCGATAGGTATGCAAGAAGGTAAACCTAGCATGTGCCCTATCTATATGACGGTCCATGGGTTGCCCCATGATTAGCAGCAGTTGCCCAAGGTTCAGCTCTTCACTAGCACGTGCGGGTGTCGGCAGCTGTGACCCAAGGTTCAGCTCTTCACCAACACACCCGAGTGCAAGCATCTGTGACATCATAGGTTATGCACAACACTAATAGACATATCGCCCCACTAGACCCTTGCGAGCCGTACACCTCAGGGCAATCCAAAAATCTCTTCCGGACCGAGAGGTTCCCAGTGCCCTAGGAACCGTTCGAGAGACAAGACCTTGTGCACAAGTTGTCCGAGACCAATGCAATGACATAAACACATAGTACAAGCAAAACAATGATCAAGCAAAATATATGCGGTCTTAGGGAAACACATCTTATCAAACGAAGCATATCTTTCTCAAACGAAGCACACATTTCACATATCTAATAGCACACCCCACTAGACCCTTGTGAGCCGTATCCTCAGGGCGTACTATTAGTCACTGCACTCACACATTCATTTAGCAGTTCGATATAGCAAACATACAAACGAAACATATACGGCAAGCACGATTCATCCATATCTTAACATGCAATATCTATCTCTTTCTTAGCATATTTCAAAGGGACATATTCGAGCGATTCATTTACTTATCTTTCTTAGCATAGCAAAGGTTCGTCCGATAGCTGTGTCGGTATTTCTAAGCATGCAACATTTCTATCTTTCACTTAGCATAGCAATGGTTCTATTTCATTTCTGACAAGCAATACATATTCTCTAGGTTAGGCAGCAGACTCGTTTCAATGACAAGCTATGTGAGTTCTCTTATTAGCATGATGAGTCAGTTCTATCATTCTTCTTATGAAACAAATCTTCTTAAGCAAACAAGCATTCAAAAACTCAGATTCATTATTAAGTCATGCAAGAATCAGAGAATGCAGTTCTGCCCACTCACATTGATCAATCGGTCGGGAACTCTCCGAGAAGACTTTCGTTCGTGCAAGCAAGATGATATCACTTGTACATAGCGTCGTCGCAGAGCGGGGCGCTACAGCTTTGACCCAAAACTGCCGTTTTTGTCCCTGTGTCCAAATTGGACTTATGGGTAGTCAATTCTAGCTATTTCTTATGTTTTGAAAATGTTGGTGATGTCATTTGCAGCATCCGAAGATGTTCGTATGGATTACACCTTTTTGGGAGTAGCTAACGCATTGAGCTCGCTACTTGGATCTCGCTATATCCAGAATTCAGGCAAGTTGTCACGCCCCAGTCCTAAAATACGTAGGACTAGGAATACGTAACACGCCCAGCCGTATGTATACGAACTCCAATATATGGAAACCATATACACACGTACGTTGTTCATGAATATTCAATCCACCAGTGGTAATATACTGTCACAACAAGTCACACACAATCTATATCTCATCCATAGCACAAATAATAAGTAGGAATAAAGAGCTGAATAATATCTGAGTATCAAAGATGAGTATCAAGTCTGATAGTCGGATGGAAATAAATCCACTACAAAACGACTATACTGAAGTAGCAACAAGGATCTCTAAACAGCGGTAATAAATCACAGATACTCCGAAGGTAAGACCTCATCAGTCTGATAAGTAGCGTCAGGTCCAGGACCGTACTCCTGCGGATACTCCTGCTCGTCCATATCTGAAAAGGGACCAGGTCTTCAGAGGGACATAACAAGATACATAATAACATGCCAATAAAGTACTGAAAAGTAAACATCCAATGGGTCGCCTAATCGTCTAAGTGAATGCAGTTTGAGAACAACTTTCCACCAAGTAGGCTATCTGGCCATATAGTGGGATTGGCATAATTCTCTCGAAGAATCAGGGGCCTACAAAGCATGTCGTCTTTTGAACGACAGAGGCCGCCAAGTAATATAGGGGTCATCACGACCGCGTATCTCCGGTGGAGCGTACGGGTTACATAAAAGGAAAGTGCAAAGGAGCCCAAATGTCTTACTTGTTGTTCTCCCCATCCCATGCTCTAAGCAAACCACATCCATGATACGATAAAACCTCTAAATAACTGCCAGGTCTACTAGCATACAAAGTTTCTATCAGCAGTCATCCCTAACGCACGGCCCATACGTACAGGAGGCCAGACCTGTCACACAGTCCGTGATCTATACGAGACTCACAACTCGTGTAACAACTGTGTCACGGCCAATGAACCTAATGATGCTCCATAATAATGGGGTGGTCTCATAAAGTAGGTCCAAATATACATAAATAAAACATGATACGACAACATCGTTGTTGCACCCAAGTTCCCTTGGACGCACAATTTATATAGCAATAATGAACTAAATAAGCATAAATAAATTATGCATGCATTATATGGAATGTAATTAATAGTACGATGACAAGGTATACTTGTCGGGCAAGAATTATGTATAGTGCAGGCGTCCAAAATGGTGTTAAGTTTGGTGGAAGAAGTGGGATTAGGGTTTGGGAGAGTTTGGAATATATATAGAGATAAAGAGGCGGTGGGGTAATTTAGTGGTTTCAAAAACCACTGCTGCTGCTGTTTCCTTCTTTCTTTTGTTTTGGTTTTGGTTTAGGAGAGTTTAGTAGTATAATAGAGATAAGAGGCAGTGGAATAAGTCGGCTCACACGCGCGGAGAAGGGAAAGAAAAGTTGGTTTTTGCTACTGCTGTTGTTGATATTTTGCTCTCCTAACGGGTCCGGGTAGGGGTTAAACGGGTAGTGGGTTTAGGATAGAGGGTTTGAGTTTCGGGTTGAGATCCAATAGGAATTTCTTTTATATATATATATATATATATATATATATATATATATATATATATATATATATATATATATATATATATATATATATATATATATACAAAAAAAATTCTAGAAATTATATTGGTGCATACCATTAAGCTAGCAACTGACCAAAGGTTCTCCTACATGAAATAAATTAGGAATAATTTATAATGGCTCCATAAATCTCCTAAATGCACAAACACCTCAAAATAAAATCTATTTCCTCTATTTAGCTCATAACTATTATAAATAAATAATTAATACGGTTTTTAGAATTAGGGGTTTTACACAAGTGTACCTTGCCAAACTTGCAGTAGATCCTGTTATATTATCTGCTTATATTTCTTTATATATATATATATATATATATATATATATATATATTTATATATATATATATATATATATATATATATATTCTTGTGATGTGCCTACTCAACCTAGGACCGTGAGACGTTGCTTAGCGTCCGAACAAGATTCGGGTGTCAACACCGTACGCGGAGTCGAGTAATATCACTTAGAGAGTCGATACCACGATCATATTTTACGTGCTTGTTTTACCAAGTACGTCATACCGTAGGACACTTGACACTATATCATGTGACAGAATCTTTCTTGAGTTATTCATGGTGATTCTGTATAGGCTTACAGGATTCATGATATGAGACTTGCATATTATATAGATATAATTATGACTTGTTGTACTAGCTAGAGGTCATGATCTTGCGTGTTATGGACATGAGACGTCGTGGACATGAGACGTGAGATTACATTGGGTGGGAAGAGACACCATACTATAGGCTTATTATTATTATATATATATATATATATATATATATATATATATATATATATATATACTATGTTACTGGAGGTACCTTAGACTCTGTCTCAGATCTTTGGCACATTTACTGGCCCTACGAGATATTACTTGCTGCTATGGGCTCCCCAACACAGAGCCTGTAGTGGTTTCAGCCTGAGTACGAGTGATATTTTCACGTGCATATCACTTAGATGGTTACAGTAGCTTACCCTTGAGTTTGTGGCATTATACTGTTTTACTTTGGCATGTTGTTTCTTGTACCTTGTTACTTCCCTCTGAAGACCTGGTCCCCTGCCAGTTTTTGCAGCATAGACGGTTATAGAGCCTTTGGAGTTGTTGATGTGTGTTGCTTGTCGTGCGGGCATTGGTGCCAGGTACTTATATCATTTCTACCGGAGTTATAGTTATTTATTTATATTGTTTATTCATATGTTGATGTAGCCTAGTTTTATAGACTCATATTCCTTTCTTGAGTCTATTCGAGCTTATGTGTTACTGGACGACCGACTTTAGAACATGTAGCTCATTCTTGTTGTATTCTATTCATTGTGGATTGAGGCATAGATATTTATATTTACTTGATTATTTAGATAGTGACCATTATAATACAGCTTATGCGTATTCGAGTCGGAACAGAGTCTGGTCGAATACGTAGCTAGCATGTTACGTATTCCTAGTCCTACGTATTTTGGGACTGGGGTGTTACAACTCCAAGCCGTTCGAGGTGCATACTGATGTGTACGACTTCGCCATTGGAGGGGTGTTGGTGCAAGAAGGTCACCCCATCGCATTCGAGAGACGCAAGTTGAATGACACAGAGTGGCGCTATACGGTGCAAGAAAATGAGATGACAACGGTAATGTATTGCTTGGGGACGTGGCGTCACTATCTCCTTGGCACCAAGTTTGTGGTGATGACAAACAATGTCGCCACGAGCTATTTCCAGACGCAGAAGAAGGTATCCCCCAAGCAAGCGGGATGGCAAGACTTCTTGATCGAGTTTGACATGGAGCTGCAATACAAGTCCGACAAGGAGAACCATGTGGCCGATACACTCAGCAGGAAGGTCGAGCTAGCAACGATGTGCTTGCTCAAGGGTGAATTACTTGAGCGTATCAAGATGGGTATGGCGGAGGACCCATTGGCACAAGCTTTGGTGAAGCTCGCTCGTGAAGGAAAAATGCGAAGGTTTTGGCTAAGGGACGGGCTTCTCTACATGAAGGGCGATAAGATGGTCATTCCTAAGTGGGGTGGCTTGCTCAGACAACTACTCAAGGAGTGCCACGATACCAAGTGGGATGGACATCTGGGTCAGAAGAGTAAATTGGAATTGTTGGAGGCCGCCTACTATTGGCTTCGCATGCGCGAAGATGTGGAGGACTACGTGCGTACTTGTCTTGTATGCCAGCAAGACAAGGTGGATCACCAGCGACCCGGAGGCCTGCTTGAGCCTCTCCCACTGCCGAGTCGACCATGGGAGAGCATATCGATGGACTTTATCTCTACCTTGCCTAAGGTGGGGACACTTGGGTCCATCCTCGTGGTGGTGGACCAATTCTCCAAGTACAGGACCTTCATAGCTACACCGACGGTTACACTGCAGAGGAGGCCGCACGCTTGTTCATTTCCCATGTGGTTAAGTTTTGGGGCATCCCGGAAAGCATCATCAGCGACCGAGACCCTCTCTTTACGGGAAAGTTCTGGACGAAGGTGTTCAAGATCCTTGAGTCGGACCTATAATTCTCGACCAGTTTTTACCCGCAGACGGACGAACAGACAAAGCGGGTCAACTCCTTACTAGAGGAGTACTTGTGGAACTTTGTGAGTGCCAACCAGCGGGATTGGGTGCATCACTTGGACATCGCTCAGTTCTGCTACAATCTCTAAATGAGCGAGTCATCTCACTGTAGCCGTTCGAGTTGGTAATGGGTCAACAACCGCTCGTCCCGCATACACTGAGTACGGGGACATCGAGCAAGAGCCCCGCGGCCCACCAGTTTGCCTCGGACTTTAGGGAGAAGGCGGATATTGCCAAAGCATTTCTGGAAAAAGTCGCACACAAGATGAAGAAATGGGCCGACGCCAAGCGAAGGTCTATTGAGTACAAGGAATGGGACTTGGTGATGGTCAAGCTTCAACCACAGCAGTTCAAGGTGTTCCGCAATGTGCACAAGGGACTGATTCGCAAGTATGGAGGCCCATTCCCCCTCCTTAAGAAGGAAGGCAAAGTTGCCTATAAGTTCGAGCTCCCCGTCAAGCTGAAGATCCACCCTGCCTTTCATGCAAGCTGCCTCAAGCCTTATCATGCATACTTGGAGGACCCTCAGCGAGGAGTTTCGAAGTGGCCCACGGCGACCATGATTACGTCATTTGACAAAGAAGTGGACATCGTGCTTGACTCGAGGACCATTCACCGACGATGTGTTTCCACATATGTGGAGTATCTCATCAAGTGGAAAGGAATGCCCCACGGCGAATCTAGCTGGGAACGCGCTGACACGTTGTACCAGTTCGAGGACCAAATCCAAGCGTTCCTCTGCGGACGTGTGTGACGGGGACGTCAACACATTAGGTGGGAGAGAATGTCATGCACCATATTTTGTGGCCCCACCAAGATCCAGGAAGCTTCCGGAATTCTGCACATGAAGGAATAGAATTCAGCACATGCCAAAATACACTTTCTATTTTAGAGGCGTTATTTGGCAATAATAATGATGGAAGAAATATTCTTAAGATTTAGAATAATTTTTAGCATATTCTCGAAAATAATTTTTGGAATATTCTCATTCCAAAAGGTTCATGTAAGCCCTTAAGGCAATATAAATAGGGGGGAGACTCATTTGCTCCTCACCACTGAAAACTTATAACCTTTTCCAATATCAATAAAGAAGTCTTCAAGTTTCCATCTTGCTTTACTGTTCTCTATTTTTCTTAGCGAGCTAGCTAAGTTTATGGTCGAAAATGCTTGCACGAGTCTTCGAGGAGGAAGTTCGTACGCCACACGGGTCGAAGTGAAGGAAAAATTACTAATTAAGTCCGTGACAGCGGGCTTGGATAACCCTCCATCTTAGGACAACCCCCAGTACATCCAGGCCCAACAGTACAGTGTATACACCTAATCCCTATTCCAATGAGGAGCCTCTCTCTCTCTCTCTCTCTCTCTCTCTCTCGTTTACCTTGATCAGCCGCCTGGCCTTCCGTCCTTCTGCCTAACCAAATTCCTAACCTCTTTTTCGACAGAAAGAAAGGTCTCTCTCTCTCTCTCGCGTGCGAGGTATTTCGATGAAACCTAAACGTATTCCTTTAAATTTATTTTTTTTCCTTTAATTTTAATTTTATTTCTCCAATACAGGAACAATCAGTAACTACTGAATTAAATTGAGAGAAAGAAGCATAATCATAAAAAAGAAGTATAATGGAAACCTAATGAGAAAGAAGCATAATGGAAGCCTAATCCTAAGCTTATCTAGCCTAAATCGACCTGCAGTTGTGACATTATTATTAGTTCAAGAAGAGATGTTGTTGTTGGTCTCTCCAATCTATGTAATTGAATTACTTCATGGCCACCCACTTTCATTTGGTTTGGTATGGTTGCTGCCAAACTAAATCAATGAGAAGAAAGGGAAGCAATTCAGTCCAATAGAGACCATCACAGTTACTATGATTCATCCTCTTGAAACTTCCACTTGAAGGCCTCATTCTATATGCAGTAGGAGATTTATTTTACATATGTATTAATGGTACTTACAATATATTATAAATATAAACATCAAACATAAAATTCTTTATGGCATCTGGATTCATGGCTGTTCATTCTTTTTTGTGGTCATTATATGTTAGAATCATAGTAATGTTTCTATATATACCTTATTCACATTGCATACTTTATTTTTTGTAATTTCTCTAGAGACTGGCACATTAGATATTTAAGCTCTGTAGATGCTTGTAAGCTTCATGCGCTTGTTGGACATCTATGTTTTGCTCTTTTTCTCTTATTTTAATTTACTTGTACAATTTTAGGATTGAATATAATGTGAACATAATAATTTGGACTCATATTTGCAGCAGTAAGGGGACATTCCATGACTACTTCCTTTAATATCTTCATTATTAAACCCGTCCTTATTAAGGAAATGTTAGCAGATATATGGTAGTTTCCTTTAATATTTTCATTATTAAATCCACCCTTATTAAGGAAATGTTGGTAGAAACATGGTAGTTCTAGAGATTGAAGGGAAACCTAGGCCAATTAGCGTCTACATCACTTCAAAGTAACACAAATATGACATTTTTGTGAAAGAGGACCGTCTTTGACTGTTGTGGATAACGTCCCAAAACATAAAAAAAATGTCCCACAAGATCGGATCAAGGGCAACCAAAATTAGCTCCGGCTTAGATAATCCAATCCCCCGACCGACCCTGGTTATAAGGGTGGTTAGTGTAATAATTATTTACGTAAAACATAAAACATAGGAAATGAAAGGTTCGTGTAATAAACATAAAATATTGAAAAAATTACTGTAATTATTTTCAAAATAAGTGACGTTGCGTTTAATAAACCGAAAATATAGAAAATATTAGTATATAAAAAAAATTTCCTATATACAAAGATTCAGTCCCATTACATCCCTAGGTGAGGTATATGAGAAATTTTCTCAATCAGGTATGGACTGTTAGAAATATTTGCCGTTTTCTTATTAAAAAAATTATAAATAAAATAAAATTAGACTGATGTTACCGGCCTCTGGGGAAGTCGTGCACGAAGCACTGCCCTAAGAGTTGATTCGAGATCTGTGTGCAGACGTTCCCGAAGCTCCTGGTGGTAAAACCCCCGCACTACCGGTATCTCGTCGCCGCACACGACTTGGAGAGAATGACCAGGATTTAGCTCTGCCCAGAGCTTGGAGATGAGTGAAATGACGACGAAGAATGGAGTAAAAATTCTGTTGGCAGCAATTTTGGAGAGAAAGATTTCTGATAAATTTACAAGGAAAAATCACTCATATATAATACACCATACAATATGTAACGGTCTGAATTAATTTTCATATTAATTCAGCCGTTACACAAGAGAATGAGAGAATGAACCTGGACACAAAATATATAAACAGTTCAAAATTAATTTGTAACGGACAAAATTAAATTTTTAACGTTCAGAAAATTAAATGAAAAAAGAAGAGGAGCAAAAAGAATTTTATGGTCCCAGCCCGAACCCGAAGAGAAAATCGAATCGGCATTCGGCGTCCGCAGATGTGGGCGCGTACCCGCACCAATTACGCGCGCCCAACCGAACCGAACTGAGCCGAGCCGGGCCGAGCGGCGGCGGCGGCGCGCGCGTGTGGCCCAAGGGGTTCCCCACACAACAACTTTAAGAGAGCAAAGAAGAGAAACTAATATATGTACACAAGAAAGCTTTGGTCCATCCGATATGGGACTAAAGAAAAGGAAAGAGCTTGAGCTTTTGCTAAAGCAAAGCAACAATCCCCCCCAAAAGGTCAAGTTTCGAAACAGAGATAAGAGTGAAGTAAATTGAGAGAGAGAGAGAGAGAGCATCTGGGCAGTAAAATATTATGCATAGATGAGATGGACTACAGCCTTGAATCTCACGTAGTGACTATTGCCTTAATCTGAAGAAGTGCTTTATGGACTATGCCTTGAATCAGACTTCTTAAACCAGATTTAGAAAATAGCACACATAGTACGCTAGAGGTCCTTGGTCTATCGGGTGGCGCTTTAAATGGCCATGCGCACTTTTCCACATTCATGAGAGTTGTCTGGGATCGCCCTGTCCCATAGTCGCGGCCTTCACGACCTCTCATATAGGTAAGTCCTTAATGGTTGGTGATATGAATCAACCCAGTATTACAGCTTGGACCTATTAAGAGTTTAACCTCATCCTAACCATATCACACAGAAACACTGTCACCATAGGGATGGGGAGTCATTGTACACATGTACAGCCGCTTGGGCTTTATTTTAATGAGACTTTAATCTCGAGTCAGTGTTCCATAAAGTCACCTAAGTTCAGCTTGTTTCTACCCATTGAACCGGCTTCTTGGGATCTCCAGTCAGTCTCGGTTGGGTTGCCACTGCTGGTGACTAATTTATGGGCTTAACCCCATCCCCCTCGATGATTCTAGGATCAAAGTCCTAGACAGACCCTTCGTTAAGTGATCTGCAAGATTCTTTTCTGACTTTATATAGTCAAGAACCACATATTTGCCTAGTAGGCTTTTTATTGACTTGAAGCGCAGCTGCAGGTGCCTGTTCATCTTAGCATTCACAGAATCATGCTTTAGTGGTTCAATAACAGATTTATTATCATAATTTATAGAAATTGCAGGAACAGGACTAAGAGAAACAGGTATATGCATAATAAGATTTTTAAGCCATTCAGCTTCTGTACAAGTTGTATCTAAAGCTATCATTTCGGAGTCCATTGTACTCCTAGCTATGATAGTTTGCTTACAAGAGCCCCAGGAGATTGCAGCTCCTCCTAGAGTAAATATATATCCAGTAGTAGATTTTATATCATGTGAGTCGGTTACCCAGTTTGCATCTGAATAACCTTTTATGATATCAGGATGCCTAGTGAAATAAATTTTGTAATCTAGGGTGTCCTTGAGATATCTAAATACCCTATCCAAGGCAGTCCAATGTGACTGATTTGGGTTACTGGTATATCTACTTAGTCTCCCAATAGCAAATGCAATATCAGGTCTTGTCCTGTTTGTTATATACATAAGGGAGCCTATCATCTGTGAATATTTATGTTGTTCCAAAGGTGATCCTTCATTCTTTTTTAGTACAATACTGCTGTCATAAGGAGTAAGGGCAGGTTTCTTATCAAATAACTCAAACCTTTTTAGCATTTTTTCAATTGAATGTGCTAAAGATAGAGTATAACCCTCTTTGCCTTTGGTCACTTGCATTCCTAAAATTAAGTTGGCTTCTCCTAGGTCTTTCATATCAAACTGGCTAGATAAATAGTTCTTTGTAATATTTATCAATTCCAGTGATGAACCTAGGATAAGGATGTCATCTACATACAAGCATAAAATGACACAACTTTTACATGTACCTTTAGAGTATATACATTTGTCATACTCATTTGACAAGAAACCATATTCACAAATTACTTTGTCAAATTTATTGTACCATTGTTTGGGAGCTTGTTTCAAGCCATAGAGGGATTTTACTAGTCTGCAGACTTTCTTTTCTTGACCTTTAGCAATGAAATCTTCAGGTTGGTTCATATAAAGTTCTTCCTCTAGATCTCCATTAAAAATGATGTCTTTACATCCATTTGATGGATTAGCAAATCATGAATGGATGCTAAGGCCAAGAGAGTTCTAATGGATGTGATCCTAGCTATAGGAGAGTAGGTATTAAAATAATCTAACCCTTTATTCTAGGTAAAACCCTTAGCAACTAATCTAGCTTTGTATTTTTCTATAGTACCATCGGCTCTGAATTTCTTCTTGAAAATCCACTTATAACCTATTGGTTTATTGCCTAAAGGTAGATCTATTAGAAACCAAGTGTTATTCTCCATGATGGAGTTGTATTCACTGTTAATGGCTTCTTTCCAGAAAGGAGCATCAGGAGACGTCATTGCTTCTTCATAAGTTGAGGGATCACCCTCTATCAAAAAAGTGAAGAATCCTTCTCCTAAATTTTTTTCAATCCTATTCCTTTTACTCCGTCTAGGTTCTAAGTCTTGTTCAGATTGTGAGCTTGGTATTGTCACGCCTCAATCTCCCGCAAGCTTAATAGTCCCCGCTGAACGTGAATCACCACGTTGCAGCTCTCCCGCAGGACAATCGTTCTCATCGGGACGTGATGCCGTACGAGCCTGGAGTTGCGCTCGTACAAGGCGATGTTGTCAAACACCAAAGTTATCATCGAAACGACCAAGTTGCAGCGAAAGTCAAGTATTGTGTACCAAGCACACATCAGAGTAACACGCAGCGAAGCTCTCGATAGGGTCCAAATGAAATACCTCAAAGGCAATGCCACGAAGGCGATGAAATACTCTTGATCTTTCTCTAGCCCACAAAGGTACTTACAGTTCATACAGCATGTCTCGTATATCCAAGCAGCGCCACTACACTTGGGTACCTGAAATAATGCCCACAAACGTGGGTCAGTACACAGCCGTACTGGTGAGCGGGGTAACCCACTCGTCTAAGCCGACACTAAGTAAAATAGTGAATGCAAACAGTTAAATGGTGATCTTTCTATTTGAATCCTAGATTCATTTTATGGCATAGGGATGACATGTTAAGGAAAGCTGTAAAGCAGTTTAAGCATGCAACATTCAACTCAATCCAATCGACAAGCAATATAACCCAACCGAAGGAAACTAGCATGCAACCGTCTTGCTCAAGTCCAAGCAACACGATAACATATCAAACCATCATCCAAGCCTCAATATCCATCCTCAACCAACACTTATAATCCAAATCTCAAAGTGCACACTCTTGCCGAGGCAAGGTGGCCGTGCCTACACGAAGCCAAACCAACAAAAGAAAAGCAAACCAACTCTAGTCTATATGAAGTCACTGGCCAAGCCATAAAGGACTTTGATCGGACTGATCAAATGCGGTTCTCCTCGAAATAGAGCTAAGTAGCTAATCCACCTGGATCGATTCCAACCGCTGGCACCGTGCCCAAGGCAAGTTACCCATTGTCTCCTCCATGGTCGAACGGTCCCGGCGCCCCGGAGTCTTCCCGTTCGAGGAGACCAAACCCCGTGCAATACAGGTTGTCCGTGACATGCAGACACCAAGTAGGTATGACGAGAGGATCGAACATTCTCGCCCCACCAAGCGATCCTAGACTCGTTCCATGAATCATCCAACCAAAACATCCATAACCAAATATCCAACCAAATCATCCATAACCATTCTTCCAACATATTGCCCAAGGCACCAAATCACAAGTGATTCCATAGGCACAATGCCTCTTCTCAACAATGATTCCAAATTGGTGCAACACCCATGCTCAAAGCAATCCCATGGCACAATGCCCTCGCCGATGCAGTTGTTCGGTTTCGAACCACAACTGCTCGCTTTGCTTGACAAAGCGCCCAAATGATACTCGTGCACGGATGCACGCTCGCTCGCCCAAATCCCAATGTTTCCAATGCCTCAATGTATCATTCCAACTGTCCAAACATAAACCCAATCATTCAACCAACTGCCTCAAATGCAATATTCCAACTCTAGCTCCAACTATCCAACGCACAAACCAATCAAGCCACAAACCTATCCAAGCAACGACGTACACTCTATGCACGCCTCAGTGTAGTGATTCCCAAGTTCCAGTCCAAGTGTTCAAGCCTATTACGTGTTTTCTATATTATTAGGCATGAAGGAGTAGAGGAGAAGGGAAAGAGCCCACTCACAATGTTTGATCCCGTTAAGCATCCTGTCCTGCTGATACGGCCAATCCCTTGAACCCGTGGTCCGATGCAAGCGCGATCTACTCAACTTGTATGACCGTGCAAGCAGGCCGTGCTCTACAAATCATCCGACCGATCGGACTAAGGAAGACGGCATTATCATTCTAACCCAGCTATCTCAGTAATGCTCTGAACGAACACCTGGTTTCCATCGAACCCACTAGCCATCTGCACATCAAACAACTCAATCAATACTTCTTTCCAAAATCCAACAAATCAAATGTAACCAGCATTTGTTTCATTCAATCCGACTCAGCGTAAAGCACCGTGCGGTGGTGATCGTTACATAATATACCACTTAGAATCAGGTTCATCCACGAACCATGCTGGTACTCATTCCTATCACATGTTGCTGATCCAATCCAAATTTATAACTTCGCTCTATGCAACCCATATTATCCTGATCATGACTCAGCATCTCGCTCTGCTGAACGCTCGTACAAATTTTATATTCCCACATCCTCCTTGCAGCTCAATACGAATTCCTCGTATCGCTTAGTTTTGGATCGTACACATATTTAAGGCGTCCCTAAAATACATGCATTTCAGCCGAGCTTTGCGATAGTGAATTTGGACAAGTTACAAGGGTATCTTTATGGCATCCATTTGCTTAACTCCCAATCGAACCAAATTATGATTTCCATTCCAACATATTCGCTTGAGCACTATTCTTAAATATGATAATTTTCCACCGACTCAATCAGTTCGTGTTTCAACTCAATCCATCCAACTATTTCTGAATCCGCACTAGCAACATCTCCAAATATATATCACTTGCACCAAACAATCATCTCAACTGAACACCTCTTCCTCAATCTCAAAACCAATACTTCACTGGGTGAACATCTATATTGAGGTTCGTGTGATCTACGAAGATCTCGCTGCCACGCCAAAGGGATAGTGTCGCCACGATTTCAACGTGGACACACTCGCCACAATTCCTAGGTTGCGCATGGAATAGTTCTTCACGCTGCTTCCACTGCCTCAAAGCACAGGATATCACCTTTGCCTTCCGAACGAGCACGCTTCCCAGACTAAGTTTCGATGCATCTTGTAAATCTGAGGCACATCTGTCCCTTCCAGTATTCGCAAGGATTTGATCTGAACGAGCCGCCACAGTCGTCCATTCATATAAATGCTATTCCCTTCCAGAGCACGATGAGTCAGAGGCGACGCCATCTACAAAAATCTGTGACTCTGAATCTCATCAGTTGACTTAGGCCAATCCCACCATCGCTTCGGTCTTCTGGCTGCTTCTTCAGCTGAAGGCTATCCCAAGGGTCTCTCAAATCCAACACTCAGTCAATGGGCCAATCTCCAACACACACTACTCACATCTGCCCTCGACGCATTCCCAAATACGCCACCGCAAGGGTCATTCTATGGGTCTAAAATATTCATCTCAGATCGGACGGTCAAGTCGCTAGGGTCAGCTATCCCAAAGCTACGCTCGATAATTATACGTCATCACGATGGACAGTTACTACAAACCATGCTATATCTCACCTGAACATCCGAGCCATAATCCAACAATTCCATCCGAGCGAACTTCCGAATCTGAGCACTTCATGCACTACCTCTGATGATCTGTCAACCAATGCCGCTTAACCACCTAGAGTCTTGCTATCTATCCAAGCCATAATTCGAGAACTGCGCTCAAAACCGTCTACCATCAATCCGCCGTTCTGCCCTGAATCCATCAAATTTTTCGAACTGCCATGTTCGACTTCTCGCACTACCACTTGCAATTATTCCCGAGACCAAAGACTTGCTCCCAAATTCTTATCCGTTTGCCGCGTCCCACAATGCACGTCCAACTTGCTCAAACAGCACAGTGATTTGCTCAATTGTTGCTCCCACATTTAGCTATCTTTAAAAGTCTGTCCGCCACAATCTTTGCCTTCAATTGTTGCCTCAGTCCGTCCACGTCTTCCGAAAAATCCATTTACCATCATTGCACCGTTTCGCAAAATTCTACTTTCGCTAAACCTGAGTCGACTTCTCGAGCAGCAATATTCAAAATCCTTCAAGTCGGATCGTGTTTTATTACTCAACCAACAGCTCAAATGTGTTGCCCAAAATTGTAGTCCGTGCTCTCAAGTTCAATGATACTTCCATTTGCACAAGTCCGTTCTCGATTGCTCAACTCAATTTTCGCTTGTTCTATTTTTCAGTCCTTCCAACTCAACCGATGTGCACCAACCAACTTATATTCCTGTTACCCGAGTCCGTTCAGGCAATTACCATCGATGTCCATCCAAAATATTTTAATGCCTTGCTCACTATGTGGTATCCCATATACCACTTCGAATCAAGTCGCTACTCGCATTACGATTCCATGAACTGATCCAAGATCCGTTCGAACCATCCCTCATGTGTGATCATGCCTTGCCCAACTCAAGTCTGACAAGAAACTCAGCCAACAAGTGAACTATCTTACTCTTTTCATCAATCTCGCTAGGCAACTTGTGCTATGTTCCATTCTCAATGCTTCCAGCTATTCTCAAACCGTTTGATACTTTCGCAACACGAGCAATCCATGCGACGATTCCTTCCAAGTAATCCAACACAAAACCTAATACCCAACTGTTCCACACATTTGTTGTACGAGCAACTCGTGCAACACTATCCTAATATTCCCAAGCCAAACTCAAACTTGCTCAGCCGACGCGCCACGAGCAACTCGTGCAACGCTCTCTGTGATACACCCAGCCAAAAATCAAACTTCTATCCAACACATTCGCTACACGAGCAACTCGTGCAACGATCCATTCTCAAATCCAATGCTTCTACTCACAATATGCTGCATAACCAATCTCGTCTGCCAACCAACTGAACCACTGATGCAAATCAGAAATTCCCGAACGACAAGCCAAGCCAACCCAATAACAGCTCTCAACTTGTTGCACAAATGCAACAACGCCAACCAACTGCTGCACGAATGCAACAACGCCTAACGAGGCTAAGCGATCTAACGAAAACTAACCAAAGCAACACAACCAAGAACAACATACAGCCACAACCAGCAATATATAGACTTATTGCATGAAACATCCAATGCGGCACTGAGTAGAGTCAAGAGCTAGACGACACGCGGAAGCTATTTAGAGTTTGTGATGAAGCGAAGGACCAAGTCTGAGAAAATGAACCAGGCGCCCTGATACCAATTGTCACGCCCCAATCTCCCGCAAGCTCAATAGTCCCCGCTGAACGTGAATCACCATGTTGCAGCTCTCCCGCAGGACAATCATTCTTATCGGGACGTGATGCCGTACGAGCCTGGAGTTGCGCTCGTACAAGGCGATGTTGTCAAACACCAAAGTTATCATCGAAACGACCAAGTTGCAGCGAAAGTCAAGTATTGTGTACCAAGCACACATCAGAGTAACACGCAGCGAAGCTCTCGATAGGGTCCAAATGAAATGCCTCAAAGGCAATGCCATGAAGGCGATGAAATACTCTTGCTCTTTCTCTAGCCCACAAAGGTACTTACAGTTTATACATCATTCTCGTATATCCAAGCAGCGCCACTACACCTGCGTACCTGAAATAATGCCCACAAATGTGGGTCAGTACACAGCCGTACTGGTGAGCGGGGTAACCCACTCGTCTAAGCCGACACTAGGTAAAATAGTGAATGCAAACAGTTAAATGGTGATCTTTCTAGTTGAATCCTAGATTCATTTCATGGCATAGGGATGACATGTTAAGGAAAGCTGTAAAGCAGTTTAAGCATGCAACATTCAACTCAATCCAATCGACAAGCAATATAACCCAACCGAAGGAAACTAGCATGCAACCGTCTTGCTCAAGTCCAAGCAACACGATAACATATCGAACCATCATCCAAGCCTCAATATCCATCCTCAATCAACACTTATAATCCAAATCTCAAAGTGCACTCTTGCCGAGGCAAGGTGGCCGCGCCTACACGAAGCCAAACCAACAAAAGAAAAGCAAGCCAATACTAGTCTATATGAAGTCACTGGCCAAGCCATAAAGGACTTTGATCGGACTGATCAAATGCGGTTCTCCTCGAAACAGTGCTAAGTAGCTAACCCACCTGGATCGATTCCAACCGCTAGCGCCGTGCCCAAGGCAAGTTACCCATTGTCTTCTCCATGGCCGAACGGTCCCGGCGCCCCGGAGTCTTTCCGTTCGAGGAGACCAAACCCCGTGCAATACAGGTTGTCTGTGACATGCAGACACCAAGTAGGTATGACGAGAGGATCGAACATTCTCGCCCCACAAAGCGATCCTAGACTCGTTCCATGAATCATCCAACCAAAACATCCATAACCAAATATCCAACCAAATCATCCATAACCATTCTTCCAACATATTGCCCAAGGCACCAAATCACAAGTGATTCCATAGGCACAATGCCTCTTCTCAACAATGATTCCAAATTGGTGCAACACCCATGCTCAAAGCAATCCCATGGCACAATGCCCCAACAGTGGCACAATACCCTCGCCGATGCAGTTGTTCGGTTTCGAACCACAACTGTTCGCTTTGCTTGACAAAGCGCCCAAATGATACTCGTGCACGGATGCACGCTCGCTCGCCCAAATCCCAATGTTTCCAATGCCTCAATGTATCATTCCAACTGTCCAAGCATAATCTCAATTATTCAACCAACTGCCTCAAATGCAATATTCCAACTCTAGCTCCAACTATCCAACGCACAAACCAATCAAGCCACAAAGCTATCCAAGCAACGACGTACACTCTATGCATGCCTCAGTGTAGTGATTCCCAAGTTCCAGTCCAAGTGTTCAAGCCTATTACGTGTTTTTCATATTATTAGGCATGAAGGAGTAGAGGAGAAGGGAAAGAGTCCACTCACAATGTTTGATCCCGTTAAGCATCATGTCCTGCCGATACAGCCAATCCCTTGAATCCGTGGTCCGATGCAAGCGCGATCTACTCAACTGGTATGACCGTGCGAGCAGGCCGTGCTCTACAAATCATCCGACCGATCGGACTAAGGAAGACGGCATTATCATTCTAACCCAGCTATCTCAGTACTGCTCTGAACGAACACCTGGTTTCCATCGAACTCGCTAGCCATCTGCACATCAAATAACTCAATCAATACTTCTTCCCAAAATCCAACAAATCAAATATAACCAGCATTTGTTTCATTCAATTCGACTCAGCGTAACGCACCGTGCGGTGGCGGGCGTTACAGGTATTAGGACATGAGAACTAGTAGAGGGTATGGAGGAAGAGATTGGACTTCTATCCTTAAAAGGAAATATGTTTTCAAAGTAAACTGCATCTCTTGCTTCTATAATGGTATTGTTAGAGATTTTATTTACTTCTGAGTGAGTCACTAGAAATCTATTGGCATAGCTGTCTAAGGCATATCCTATGAAAACAGCGTCTACAGTCTTGGGACAAATCTTCCTCTTTTTAGGTTCGGGAATTCCGACTTTAGCAAGGCATCCCCAAACTCTAAGGTAATTAATCCTAGGAGATCTACCTTTCCACAGCTCATAGGGAGTCTTATCTTTTGTCTTACTAGGAATCCTATTAAGAATATAACAGGCAGTTAAAAGGGCTTCTCTCCACAAGTTATCAGGAGCACCAGAGCTGAGAAGCATGGCATTCACCATATCTAACAGAGTACGGTTCTTGCGTTCAGCAACTCCGTTAGACTGAGGTGAATATGGAGCAGTTACCTCATGAATTATTCCATATTCTTCACAGAAGTTAATCATTTCGTTTGAGGTATATTCTCCACCACGATCAGATCTAAGGATCTTAATCTTCCTTTCTAATTGATTCTCAGCTTCAGATTTGAAGACCTTAAATCTATCTAGAACTTCATCTTTGGTTTTAAGAAGGTAGATATAACAATACTTTGAATAATCATCTATAAACGTAACAAAGTATTTTCTACCGCCTCTGGTCAAAATCCTATTTGAGTCACATACATCACTATGGATAAGTTCTAGAAGGTCAAAATTTCTTTCTACAGATTTGAATGGTAATCTAGTGTGTTTGGATTGAACACAAATTTCACATTTGTGTTTGTCATCTATTGGAGTCTTGGGAATAAGATCTAAAGTCATCATTCTTTTAATGGAACCTAGGTTCACATGACCTAGTCTGCCATGCCAAACATTTGAAGATTCTATATTAGAGACAATGAGAGAACAATCAGAAATTTTATTCATTGTGCTTAAAATGAAAAGACCGTCTTTTACAAAGCCTTTTCCTATAAAGGAGTCATGCTTAAAAAATACTACTTTATTTGCCTCCATTACAATTTGTATCCTGAGGCTACGAGTAGGGATCCACTAACTAGGTTTTTCCTGACAGACGGCACATGAAGAACATCATGAAGAGTTAAGATTTTTCCTGATGTCATCTTCAGGTCAACTTTTTCTCTTCCAATAATTTGTGCCGTTGAGCCATCTCCGAGGGTCACACCTCCTCCACTTGATTCCTGATAGTTTGAAAAACAGGAGCGATCAAATAAAATGTGAACATTAGCTCCAGAATCCAACCACCAATCATCAGAATGGTAAGAGAGGTTAATAAAGGGTTGGTAAGAGAGGTTAATAAAGGGTTGAAAGCTTACAGACCTGAAGGAACTCGAAGAACCTTTGTGAAGCATGTTTGCTTCTGGTCTAACTGAGTCATTTTCTTTGTAGGAGGTCTGGACAGCTTCCTTCTTCCTATGGTAGCAGTTGGTGGCCATATGGTTTATTTTACCACACACAAAACAAAATCTCTTTTGATCCTGAGTCTGACTGAAGTTTCTAGGTTTTTGGTTTTGGTGATGATGATTTTGGTGGTTAGGCTGAAAGTTTTTCTTCTTCTTGAAGAAATTCTTTTTGGATTTACAAGAAAAATTATATTTGGGTTTTCCTTGGCCTTCTACAAGGTTTACCTTAGCTTTAGATTCAGTCTTAGGCTTAGACCTCAATCTAATTTGTTCTTCGGTTCTAATTTTCTTTAGGACTTGATTGTAGGTAAGATCTCCTTGAGTATGGATAAGTTCCTTAGAAATATCATACCAAGAAGAGGTAGCTTGTCTATTAGGCATGCTATTTTATGCTCATTGGAGAAAGATGTGCCTTTGGCTTGAATATGCCTAAGGTATTCTTGGAACTCATGGAGTTGGTCATTCATAGGCTTGTTATCTACCATGAAATACCTATTAAAGGTTGAAGAATTAAACCTTTCTATTCCGGCATCATCACAACCGTATTCATCTTCCAAGGCTTTCCAAAGTTCTTTAGCGCTCTTGTATTCAAAAAATATATCATACAAGGATTCAGATAATGCGCTTAGAATTCTATGAAAACAGTGGAAGTCTATCTCTTTAGGGATTTTTGGTTTCGATGAGGTGGACACTCCTATGTCAGACTCAGTTTCATCAGAATCATTTGTGATGGGTGTAGACCCATCAATGGCTGAAATAAGTCCTAAGGTCGTGAGCCAAAATTTCATTTGGCTCTGCCATCTTTTAAAGTATGAGCCATCAAACTTAACAGGTTTTGCAGTAGAGGATTCCTCCTTACCAGTCATGATTGCAGTCTGAAAAATATAAATTAATTTAATAACAATGTCTAAGATAATAGTTTAGGTGGTCTTTGCTAATCAATCTTAAAAATTTTAGTTTTTCAAGTGTTGATTAGCTCAGGTTAGCTGTAGGGGCCGGTTCCCAGCTAGCGGCGGTCCGAAGACTCTTAAGTACCGTGTCGCTTAGGGCTATTTACACCCGGTTGACAGAAGGACCCTTTCGGCTTTTGTCCGAGTTTGTCTCTACTTTGAAACTTTAGATTTGAAGATTTTATTTGCAATTTCCTTTTTACTAAACTATTTTCTTTTGGTCCTAGATTGGTTTAAAAATACTAAGTGATTAAAAATGAAGCAAAATGTATGTTATGATTGAAAGGAATTTTGTGATCAAAATTGTAATTGACAAAATTATCAAATGTGCTAACAATTTTTAAAATACTTTAAGCAAATTTGCAATTTGACAGTATAGTAAGCAACTTGATAAGTAAACAAATAAATCAATTGAGGAATTGAAACAAATTGCTACAGTAACTGTTAACTTGAATTTTGTAGAAAAATTGCTAGAGTAACTATTAACAAATTGCTAGAAGTAGCTATAAAAAAAATTGCTAGAAGACAAATTGCTACAGTAACAAATTTCTAGAAAATAAATTGCTACAGTATTAAAGATTGGTACAGTAACAAATTGCTAGAAGAATTTGCTTAAACAGACAGTAACTATTTAAACAAACATTAACAAATAGTTAGAAAAATCAATTCTAACAAATAAATCAATTCTAACAAATAACTATTTAACAAACAGTATGTTAGAGTAACTATTAAACAAACAGTGACTATTTGTTAGAAAAATCAATTCTAAGAAATAATCAATTCTAACAAATAATTATTTAACAAACAGTATATTAGAGTAACTATTAAACAAACAGTGACTATTTGTTAGAAAAATCAATTCTAACAAATAACTATTTAACAAACAGTATGTTAGAGTAACTATTAAACAAACAGTGACTATTTGTTAGAAAAATCAATTCTAAGAAATAATCAATTCTAACAAATGAATCAACTCTTAGATTGTTAGAAATATTTTCCGTTTTCTTATTAAAAAATTTGTGAATAAAATAAAATTAGACTGATGTTACCGACCTCTGGGGAAGTCGTGCACGAAGCACTGCCCTAAGATTTGATTCGGGATTTGTGTGCAGACGTTCCCGAAGCTCCTAGTGGTAAAACTCCCGCACTACCGGTATCTCATCGCCGCACACGACTTGGAGAGAATGACCAGGATTTAGCTCTGTCCAGAGCTTGGAGATGAGTGAAATGACGACGAAGAATGGAGTAAAAATTCTGTTGGCAGCAATTTTGGAGAGAAAGATTTCTAATAAATTTACAAGGAAAAATCACTCATATACAATACACCATACAATATGTAACGGTCTGAATTAATTTTCATATTAATTCAGCCGTTACACAAGAGAAGGAGGGAATGAACCTGGACACAAAATATATAAACGGTTCAAAATTAATTTGTAACGGACAAAATTAATTTTCCAACGTTCAGAAAATTAAATGAAAAAAGAAGAGGAGCAAAAAGAATTTTAGGGTCCCAGCCCGAACCCGAAGAGGAAATCGAATCGGCATTTGGCGCCCGCAGATGTAGGCGCGTACCCGCATCCGTTACGCGCGCCAAACCGGACCAGGCGGCGGCAGCGCACACATGTGGCCCAAGGGGTTCCCCACACAACAACTTTAAGAGGGCAAAGAAGAGAAACTAATATATGTACACAAGAAAGCTTTGGTCCATCCGATGTGGGACTAAAAAAAAGGAAAGAGCTTGAACTTTTGCTAAAGCAAAGCCAACATGGACTAATACTATATCAATATCACCGACAGTGATATTTCCTATATCTAACGTGCAGTGCAGGCTCTTAGCTTGGCAAGGAAATTTATCAGAACTTGTCGTCAAAATACATCACTTTCGGAGAATATCAAGAAGAGATGGAAAGAAACAAGTTCAAAGTACTGCTCATCAGCAAAGACTTGAGAGGAACAGGCACCTAATTGATCTGTCAAAATCCTTACACATCTCACATATGACCATATGTCCAAAAGTTAGACTTGGCGTGGGTGCACAGATTAGAACAGAAAACTCCTTCAAATTTGCCATGGATGGAGGAGTGCAAGACTAGAACAGTCTGATAATGAGAAAAAGAAGAAGAAAAAGCATGATCAAACATGACAGATGACAATGAAGTTCTTTCGGCCCATGCATAACTCTTGTAGTAATTAATTTCCAGTGTGAAACTGATTGCTGGTTGAAGCTAATCTTGGGGCAACGGGAGTCGGGACTGTTCTCTTTCCAGATGCCGAACACTGACAATGCCAACCCATGAAAGAAAAGAAAAGGGAATAACAACGAACTCCTTCCTAATAATCAAAGAACAGACAAACTGAATAGATTCGTCAAAAGATTTCATAGGAGACCATTTTTGATCTTTCGCCGCGAAAATGCATATGCTAAATAATAAAAGTAAATAACCTGTGTCACATCGTATATCTTATCTGACGGAACTGATTGATTTGTGTATAAAACTACAGAGATTTCTTTCTGTAAAGAAATGATAAATATAAAAAAATGTTGTATTTTATTATTTTGATGCGTGAGCCTTTATATAGCAGAGTTTACATCAAAACTAACTCATGAGGGTACAACTGAATCCCTACAATCATGGTTAGAGATAATTACAAAAATAAACTAACTCATGAGGTTACAACTGAATTCTACAATCATGGTTAGAGATAATTACAAATCAGAAAAAGACTAAGTCAATAACTTAATACCCTCCCGCAAACTCACGATCGAGTACGAACGAGAAGCTTGGACCGTAAGTTTTGAAACCGTGAGGAGCCAACAGCTTTGGTAAAAATGTCCGCTATCTGATCAGCAGATTTGACATGCCTAACAATCAGATCACCTGCCTGAACTTGTTCCCGGACAAAGTGATAGTCGATTTTGATGTACTTGGACCGTTGGTGAAAGACCGGGTTTGCAGTAAGAAAAGTGGCACTGAGATTATCACAAAGAAGAATGGGAGGACCAGGAGATGGTGCCACCATTTCCTTGAGAAGCTGTTGAAGCCAAATAAGTTCAGCCGAGGCAAAGGCAATAGCCCTGTACTTAGCCTCAGTGCTAGAGCGAGCAACCACATTCTGTTTGCGAGAAGACCAGCTCACAAGGTTGCCTCCAAAGTAAACCGAGAACCCATGTTGAGAGCGGCAGTCCTCGGGATCAGAAGCCCAACCAGCATCAGTAAAGCAAACAAGCCGAGTGTCACGAGCAGGATAGAAGAAGAGGCCGGAATCGAGTGAACCCTTGAGGTAGCGGAGGATTCGTTTGACCCCAGCCCAACGATGTTCCGATGGCTGGTGCATAACTGGCAGACCCGATTGACTGAGTAGGAAATCTCAGGCCGGGTGATGGTGGCATATTGGAGAGCTCCTACGATGCTGCGGTAGAGATGGACGTCGAGAATGGATCACCGCCTGAAACGAGCCGAGAACCTGGAACAGCCGGCGAGGCTATGGGTTTAGCGCCCATCATTTTGCTGCGATCAAGGAGGTCCAAAATGTACTTTCTTTGGGAGAGTAGAAGACCAGCTGAATTACGATGGACTTCAATTCCCAAGAAAAAGTTAAGATCACCCAAATCCTTCAGAGAGAAAACCGAGTTGAGATACTTGACAAACTCATCAATGAAGGAAGAGTTGGAATCGGTGATAATGAGGTCATCCACATAAACAAGCACATAGACAACATCGGAGCCATGACGTTTGATGAAAAGAGAGGTATCGGAGATGCATTGCCGGAATCCGTGACGAAGCAAAGCCTGGTTGAGCTTCTGAAACCATGCTCGCGGAGCTTGCTTGAGGCCATAAAGTGCCTTTTTGAGGCGACAGACATAGGACGGCCGATCAGGGGAAGTGAAACCCGGTGCTTGCTCCATATAGACAGTTTCTGCTAGATCACCATTGAGGAAGGCATTATTAATGTCAACCTGACGGAGAGGCCAATGACGAGTGACAGCAATGCTCAATACCACCCGAATCGTGGTAGGCTTGATGACCGGGCTGAATGTGTCGAAGTAGTCAACTCCCTCTTCTTGATTGTATCCCTTGGCAACCAAACGGGCCTTGTACCGGTCAATGGAGCCATCTGGTTTCTTCTTGATCCTGAAAACCCACTTACAACCAACAATATTAGAAGATGAGGGCCTAGGAACCAAGTCCCAAGTCCTATTAGCAATTAAGGCATCAAACTCAAGTTGCATAGCATGTTGCCAATTGGGGTTCTTTTTGGCTTGTAAGAAAGTTTTGGGTTCAAAATCAGAGGAATCACATGGAATAGAGTATTTGGTAGCAGTGTGGGCATTAGGTTTAAGGAAATTAGTGGAGGCTCGAGTGACCATACCGTGGGTCGAAGTGTTGGAGGGGCAGAAATACGAGGAAGCATGTTGATATGGCATAACCGGCGAAGGGATCGGTGGTGGGGAAGGTGGCACCACCGTGGGGGAATGTGGCATGAGGTCGGAAGGAGACGAAGACGAGGCTGAATGGGAGTCGGTCGAGAAGGATCCGAAGGAGAAGATGCAACCGAGAGTGGTGTTAATGCAGCTTCTTGAAGCGAAAAAAGAGAGAGGTCGGGACGAGGCGAATCTACCTGTCCGGACTGAGAATTATGCTCCGAAAAAGGAAAAGAAGACTCATCAAAGACAACATGATGAGCAATGTACGTTCAAGAGGAAGAAACGTGATAGCACAGATATCCTTTATGTTTAGCACTATACCCTAAGAAGATGCACGCCACAGAACGGAATTCTAACTTGCTACTGTTGTAAGGGCGAAGATAAGGAAAACACAAGGAACCAAAGGATTTTAGAAAATGATAATCAGGTTGACGCTGATATAGGCATGCATACGGGGACTTGTTCTGAAGAATATAAGTTATAGTTCTATTATTCAAGTAAATGGCGGTATGAAAGGCATGTTCCCAAAATTCTATAGGAAGATGGGAATGTGCCAAAAGAGCCAACCATTTTTCAATGATAATCCTATTCCTTCTTTCAGAAGCACCATTTTGTTCAGGAGTGTGAGGGCAAGAAACACGATGAAGTATGCCATTAGTTTCAAGAAACGTTGATACAGTTCGGTACTCGTCACCCCAATCAGATTGAAAAGCTTTGAGTTTAGTGGAAAACTGTGTCTCAACCATAGTTTTGAAAGATGTAAAGGCAGACAAAACCTGAGACTTAGCTGCCAAGAAATAAACCCAAACAAATTTGGTGCAATCGTCAATAAAAATGACAAAATAGCGATTACCATTTAAAGAAGACACAGAGGCAGGACCCCAAACATCCGAATAAATTAAATCAAAAGGATGTTTAGAGGAAACATGACAAGAGGGTATATGATGTCTTTGACTCTTGCCTAATTGACAAGCACTACACAAAGGCAATGATTTATTAGCAGAAACAGGCAAATTAAAAGTAACTAATTGATGACGCAAGATGGACTCATGCGGATGAGAAAAGCGATGATGCCAACAAGAGACAAAGGCGTGTTCACCAACAAAAACTCTGGGAGCGGGTGAGCAAACTGGAAGCCGGTACAAGCCATTCTCAACGATTCCCTTGAGTATTCTCGTGCCCTAAAGGTCCTTAACATAACAATGATTAGCATGAAGTTCCACAAAAATATTGTTATCAAGGCATAATTGACGAACACTAAGAAGATTTTTAGAGACTTTAGGCACAACAAGAATATCTTTAAGGGTAAGGGATTTAGCAACATGTTTAGCAGAGAGAGAAAGATTGCCTGTATGCGCAATGGGAAGGGACTGACCGTTTGCGACGACAAGGCTGTCACTGCCAGTGTACTCGGACTGGAGGTTGAGGCCGGACAGGTCAGCCGTGACGTGATTCGTAGCTCCAGAGTCGACCACCCATGGGTCGGTGATGGCGGACGGGCTGGCGGTGTATGCCACATGAGCCTGCTTGCTGGCGGACTGGCGGAGGCGATCAGGGGCGCGGCGATTGGTGGCAGGGAAGGCAGACAGGTTAAGTCGTTGATGGCAGTTCCGTGCTTCATGACCCTGCTTATCGCAGAGTTGACACACCGGGCGGGAGCGATCGCCAGACGTGGCAGAGTCCAACGAGGAATGTCGACTTGCAGCCGCGCCTCTACGATGAGCAACATGGGCCACCGGAAAACTGGATTCGACGCAAGAGTCAAGTATGCGCTGTTCTTCCTGAAGAAGGAGGCCGAGCAGCTCATTCGACGAAATCGGTTCCAGCCGCATACTCAGTGCTGTTTTGAACGCACTATATTCAGCCCCTAAGCCAAATAGCACAAAAGAGACAAAATCCTCGTCCGATACAGAGGTGAGACATTCAGCCAGGGAATCAGAAATTGCCCTTTTCTTCTCAACATATTCCAAGATAGACATGTTTCCCTTGGAGAGCAATTGAAGTTGTTGTTTCAAATGCATCTGCCTGGCACGAGTTTGGGAGTGAAACATCTGCTCTAACATGGACCAAAGTTCCGCGGTTGTGGCAGCCCGAACAACGTGACCAAGCATAGGAGTGGAGAGAGTGGATCGCAGCCATAAAAGAACCAGTCGGTCCTTGCGCTTCCAAGCAACAAAGTCAGGATTCGGGCTGGTGGTGGTTGATGAATCTGCGGCCGATGAAACAGTCGGCGGAGGAGCACCACCAGCGACAAGAAATCCCTCAAGCTCATAAGCCTCAAGAACCGAGCGAATAGTGCCGCGCCATAGAGAGTAATTGGAGCGATCGAGACGGACTGCTAGCGCCGGGAATTGAAGGTTGGCCGCGGCACCACCAGAAGCAGTGAACAAGATTTGAGTAGCGGAAGGAGTAATCTGGTTGTTTTCGGAAGACATAGCGTAGGATCGGTTTAGGCTATTCTGATACCATGTAAAGAAATGATAAATATGGAAAAAGGTTGCATTTTATTATTTTGATGCGTGAGCCTTTATATAGCAGAGTTTACATCAAAACTAACTCATGAGGGTACAACTGAATCCCTACAATCATGGTTAGAGATAATTACAAAAATAAACTAACTCATGAGGTTACAACTGAATCCTACAATCATGGTTAGAGATAATTACAAATCAGAGAAAGACTAAGTCAATAACTTAATACTTTCTAAACCTAAACCGATAGCCAGAGGTGTTGTCAAACGGCGAAGTCTGGCTGCGCACAAGACCGGCCCTAGGGTAAGTCGAACAAGACTTCGGACTTGGGCCACCCCCCTCTGCTAGGACAACCTCTCAGGTTCAGCGTGATCCTACCAAAGATCAGGGTCATGGATGACCCACCAGGACTGGCTCACAATAAAGATTTAAGAGACAACCAAAATTAGTTTCGAATAGGATAATCCAACCCTCCGGACCGTTCCTGGCTACATATGTCACTGAACTTATTGTTACATTCGGTCTGGAGCCTCAGAACGCCTCTCTTCCTTTGCTTGCCTGTGTACTAAGTAATTTTGCAATATATATATATATATATATATATATATATATATATATATAAAACTAAAGAAATTAAGTAATCGCCTTAAAGAAGATTTCTCCAAGATGGGCTCCCAGGCACATTAGTTGTCAAACTCGAGATCATAATAAATCTCATTCAACAGAGTAATTTTCCAAGAAAGTCTTTGGAGAAGAATCAGACTTCAGTGCACATGCAGAACACTTCTATACAGAATCAAATTTCCAAGTAAAATTTCAAGATGCTATAAAATCAATCTCTGCACAGTTTCCAGCTTTTTTAAGCACAGACAATCAAAATTATCACACCACACCGGCCTAAATATCCATACATATATAGCTTACTTAACAGAGAGAAGGCGGCGACCAGTGGGGTAGTGAAATTTTTTATACGAGGCTTACTAACAAAAAGAAATTTATAATAAACACGGATAATGATAATGATAATAATAGGCTATTGATAAGGGCACTACACATTTTACTCGAGACTAGTCCATTGAAAATTTAGAAAAAATTACAAGTTTGTCATCATGAAAGTTACTCGGGGCTAACCCACTGTTATAATCAGGACTGTCAAAATTTTGACAGTCCTACCACTTGTAAGGACTGTCAAAATTTTGACAGTCCATTACCCAAAATTACAAGTTTGCCACTCTCCTAGTTACTTGGGGCTAGCCCACACCAAAGTATAAAAGTGAAATGACTTTCTATTTTGGACATTCCACCTAGACTTAAGAGACCCTCATCCCACCAAGCCCAAACCTAAATTTGGAAATAGGTAGTTGTGGTTGGAGGAGGATTTCACTTTGGTGATACTCCAAGGAATATTCTTCCGGTATGTCTTCGACAACCTACGATGAATAAGTTTTGCAATTGTCCGAAAAAAATTTAGTTTATTTTGATTATTGTAGGAACAATGCATGAAAAAATGTTCGATGACGAAGTCGGATCGTCCAATTCAATAAATATGCACTCCGGACGTTCCGAAGAACAAGTTGGTTGTTCCTAAGCACGTACGGTACGTAAAACGACAACCCTAATTCGACCGTCACGAATTTGGACTGTAAAAATTAGACAGTCCTATATAAATATAGGACTGTCAAATAATCTACAGTCCTAAATTAATACAGGACTGTCATAAAATCGACAGTCCTATATAAAAGTAGGACTGTCATAATTTGGACAGTCCTATTTAAAAATAGGACTGTAAAAATAGTGACAGTCCTGGTTAATTATATGAAGTTATTAATTGTTATATTATTTTTTATTGGTTATAGGACCAACCTTGTTCAGATATTGTGGTACATCCTGCTGTTGGTGTTGATGTGGATGATATTTTCTCAACGGATATTGAATTTGCAAGCCATGAAGAAGCATTAGAGTGGTGCAGAGAAGTTGGGAGACGACATAACGTAGTTATTGTCATTGCAAGATCCATCCGATCTCGGCCGGGCCGAAAATATCTTGAGCTTGGATGCGAAAGAGGAGGTGTGTTTAGGGAGCATCATAAAAAAAAGGGTGTTGTTGAAAAAGAAATCCCTAAGAAAAACGTAGGGACTAGAAAATGTGGTTGTCCATTGAAGATGTTGATTGTACAAGTTGAAGATGTGAAGTGGATAATCGAAGTTAAGAATGGAAGACACAATCATCCTATTCCAGGGACACTTACGGGTCATGCCTACGTGGCACGGTTGAAGGAGGATGAGAAAAAGTTGGTTGAAGAATTGTTCCTTTCAGGAGTTGCACTGAAACAAATTTATTCTGCTGTGCGACAAAAACAAGATGGGAACAAGTCTACCATGAGGACGGTCTATAATAGTGTGGCCAGAGCGAAATGCAATAGTATGAAAGGAAGAATGACGATGCAGCAAGTATTGAAGTTGCTTGGGGAGCATCACTACGTGGAGTACCATAGAAGACATCCAAAAACTGATGAACTCCTTTCATTGTTTTGGGCTCATCCTGATTGCACACACTTGGCTCGGTCCTTCGCAGACGTCTTGGTCCTTGATTGTACATATAAGACCAACAAGTTCAAGATGCCTCTTTTTCACGTTGTCGGGTTTACGTCTACGGGTAAAACATTTACTGTCGTTTTTTGTTTTATGAAGAGTGAGACAGTAGAGGATTACACATGGGCGTTGAGGAAACTACAATCCCTTTACACAGGTTACAAAGAGCCGTCTGTTTTTGTTACTGACAGAGAATATGCGTTGATAAATGCTATAGATATTGTATTTCCTCATGCGCATAGACTACTATGCACTTGGCATATAATACCAATTAAGTACAATATTAGGTCTAAATTCACCTCTTCTGTCGTCATATCTTCGAGTGCATGCCGTAGAGCGGCCAATGTGTGAGAACGTTTGGCATCTTCTTTATTTGGCTTCCATCGGCACATTCTAGGCAGGTTCTCGTCATACCCTCGGTTCAGCTTCGCACGCTGCAGGGTTGGAAAGTGCTCGTATATCCATGCCTTCACGTTACCGAAAATATATTAGTCCAAAAATAAATAACACAATTTAAATTAATGTAAACAAGTTGACAAAGATATATCTATACATGGAGTAGAGTCTGGCATCCGGAAATTATCTTCGAACCCACACGGGATGCCGCACCAAGCTCGCGGTAAAGGTATGCCAGTATACCGCTTCCCCAAGAAATTTGCTCCACCGTGTCAATGTTGTCCAAATTGATGAGATATTTGACATTTATGGACGTTCCAGACTTATCGGTAATGCCGACAGCCCCTAAGATGAACTGCATATATCCGCGGGCCACATTTTCGCTATTATCAATTTCAGGGGCCGGCTCAGCGAATATCTCCTCCAAATATTTTAGAGGAAGTCCGTAGGACTTCTTGAATTCTCGAAGACTAGTAAAACTAGTGGCATCAACTCCCAAACACCCTGATACATAATCCACCATATAGTCGTAATAGTTGATGCTCGAATCATCAAAAGTATGATTCTGCATGGGACGACCATCAACCCTAAGTCCCAATATATGATGGACGTCATCAAGGGTAATCGTCAACTCCCCATTGGGTAGATGGAAAGTGTTGGTCTCTGGATGCCACCGTTCTACAAATGCTGAAATCAGTGCATTATCCACCGTCGTATATGAGTAGCTACCCAAATATTGTAGACCGGTGGGACTGATTTTTGACTTCACATCATCTCCCAGTAATTCATACCTCCATGTATTGTATTTTTTGCCATGATTGATTACCGTCAACATACGACCACTCTCCTGAAAAGTCAACAATTGGATGAAATTAAAGCTCTATGTAAAATAAACTTTGAACTTACAACTATATATAAATTTATCATAACGTAATGTACTTATCGGATTGTTCCATATTTGGTATGCAATATGGTTTTCGATCGACGGTAACATAGAGCAACCGTTTGGACGAGTGTCGACTGGACTATCTGCCTGCTCAGAAGGTCCCGAACCATCAGTAGGCCGGTTTCCGAGAGTTTGTGGAAGACTCTCGACAGGACTATCTGCAGGCTGAGAAGGTCCTGAACCATCAGTAGGCCGATTTGGAACATTTGGCATGTCCTCATCGGAGGAGGAAGAAGAACCGGAAGAACTAGGAGGAGCACGTCTCTTCGAACGAAGGGCAATCTTCTTCGTCAATGGACGTTTCCTCACTTCAGGGCGTGCCTCGGCCTCGCGGATAGTGACGCCTGGTTCAATAGTACGCGAAACTGTGCGTTCCTTACGCATCGACGCAGTAGGGCGTCTTCTCATATCTTCATCCACAGTGTCCTTTCCAGGGACATGACTATAAGACAAAAATTAATATATACAAAATTAATTTCTATTTTAACATAATAATTGAATTTTACATTGAGGACTGTAGCCATTTCTACAGTCCTGTAAGTATACAGGACTGCAGAATTTTTAAAGTCCTACTTTTTTAGGACTGTTGAATTTCCTACAGTCCCATATAGATTTAGGACTGTAGAAAAATCGACAGTCCTATATATATAGGACTGTCGATTTTCCTACAGTCCTAAATCTATATGGGACTGTAGGAAATTCTACAGTCCCGTCCTATACTGCTCGACAATGTCGAGGATTCTCGACATTGTACGACCTAAAATCGTGTTCGATCAACCAATTGAACGTCTAAACTACATCCTAAACTCCGCCAAGGACTTGTATGCCCTCATTTAAATAATGGAAAGAAAATCACTCAAATATTTCAAAATGCAAGAGAATTTCTTAAAAAATTTCGACATTTTTGCAAATACAATAGCACAAGGAGAATGATGATTTATACCTTGGTGCTTTTGAGACTTTCGGAGCCATCGACAAGGAGGAGGAGGACGGTGAGATCGGCTGGCGGGAGGGGGGAAAGCTGCGGTCGGGTGGGGAGGGTTTGGGAGGGTTTGGAATAATGGGCTAGTATAAGTAAAATGTTGGATTAGTATAAGTAAAAATTCCTCTTTAGTGGGCTAGCCCCAATCCTGAACTAGCCCCAAGTAAATTTGGTAGTGCCTTTATCAAAAGCCTAATAATAACGATCCGGTTGACAGAGTCAGAAGTAGACAATTAATCCAAGCTGTAGCTCTAACTATTTGTGATATGAGGGCACAAAGATTAATTATAAATTTAAAAAAACAAAAAAGGTGGAGATGCGGGGTATCGATCCCCGTGCCTCTCGCATGCTAAGCGAGCGCTCTACCATCTGAGCTACATCCCCATTTTGTTGTATATTATACCAAGATCAAAGTGTTTACAAAAAGAACCTAGGTTCTGTGCACAAGGACACGTTATATATGACATTGCCACACAAACACAACATTCATGAATTTATCATGCCTACCAATAGTGTGCAAGTGTCACTGACATCTAATATTAGAATAGATGGGTAAAAGATTAGCTAATGCCGTGACTCATACTATGAATGCTCGTGGTAAGCCGGCACACATGATAAACACGATATTAATACATATACAAATTTTTTATTAGATGTCCAACACAACGTTTATTTGGGACTTTGTGTACGTTGTATTGCATTTTTTTTTTTATAAATAGAAGGAATAATACTTTTCCGTAGCTTGATCTACCAATATTTTGCCACCCAGTCAGGACGGTCCTGGGATAAGCGAACAAGACTTCAGGCTTGGACAACCTCCTCTCTGCTTGGACAACTCTTCAGTTTCAGTGTTATCCCACCAAAGATCAGGGTCACGAATGCCCCCCCTCTCCCTGGTCGACCAGCTCACAATGTCAAGGGACAACTAAAATAAACTCGTGATAGAACAACTCAACACTTCGGGTCAATCCTGCATCCAGCCAGGGCTCTTATACCTCTTTCCGATAAACAAAGGGTCACTCGAGTTCGGCGAGTTCGACGTATTATATAGAAGTTGATGACGTATTTCCATACAGTTTGCATCTGCTACATGAAGTTGAGGATTAGCTTTACGTATATATGTAATATGTACTTCCCGTAAGTATGGAGCTTCATAAATATTTTAAGATGTAACCAATATATAATTGAAAAAAACTTTGATACAGATGGTTGTATCAAAGTTTTGATACAGTCACTATACGATAAGTGGATCCCCTCTTTTTTTTTAAAACATATATATATATATATATATACTTTTTTAGAAGAAGATAATTTTATTAACTAATAAAGCACCACCATACAATCCCAGTAACTACATATCTCCCTCAAAAATGTGAATATTCCTCTCCCTCAGGACATGTCACACCGATGCTGCAAGCCGCACTCTAGCCTCTCTAAACCACCGTGCACCTCTCTTTTTTTTTGCCCAAAACCTTTTCAATGATCTTTCCCAAAGAACAGTCACCTCCAGAGCTTAGGCTCAGTTTCACCTGTTGATACTCCCAAATCTTTCGCAAATGACTAAAGTATCCAATTCACCATGGCAAAATTGACAGCTTGGATCCGTAATGGAGACCCCAAACCTCAACAACCGATCTTTAGTAATCAGTCGTCCACATACAGCTTTGTACATGCACACACATTTTATTAGACACCTTACTAACCCATATGTATTCTTTGTTAGCCTCCTTAAACTGCCTTCCGATTGGGTGATTATCCAGACATCAACCCCCATTACCTGTTCCTCCCTCCCTCCCTCGAACTTCATATTCATGCCACCCCAGGATGTCCACCAAACTTTGATGTCCGAGCCACGGGTCGAACCACAAATTCGTACTAGACCCATTACAGATGATCCTTGAGATGCCTTGCTTCAACTGACTTCGTCCGTTTAAAATGGTTTTGAAGGTGACCGAGAAGTTATTGTCAATTCTCTGAACCTAGAATTTGTTTCCCTTGAGGTATCTACCCCTCATCCATTCAGCCCATAGGGATCCTCCTTCAATGAATTTCCATGCCAGCTTAAGGCCTGCAATATTCCGAATAGTTACTAAGGATTTTAGTCCCACTCCTCCTTCTGACTTAGGCCTAAGTAATTCCTCCCAAGCAACAACATGCATACCTCCTCGCCAAATAAAGTTCGCACAAGGACACGTTATTTATGACATTGCCACACGTACAAAGGATCAAAGTGTTTACAAAAAGAATATCAGGGCCGCCAAACCTGATGAGCGTATGCTTTAGTATGTCCATAGAACGGACACACAACCAGAACGTACATAACTATAGTGTTCAAAGAAGCATTCCAAGAGCAATACCTTCCACCTGCTGTCAGACAGAGAAAGGAAGATGAGTTTACCGAACTTAAGCAAGGGGAACAAGTCCGTCGAGGACTATGAATATGAGTTCTCCAAGCTTGCTAAGTTCGCTAGCTCATTGATTCCAAACGAATGGGCCCGTACACACCGATTCATAAAGGGCCTGAACGATGACCTGAGAAAGGACGTTATGAATCGGGAGTGTACATCATACATTAAGGCCTTCGAAGCAGCGGTGCAAAATGAACAGTTCGCACCATGAAGGGCTGCGGAAAGGGCATCAACAAATCGGAACCCTCCTGCTAAAAGATACCAAGATGGGGAGAAGAAGACAGAGGGCGATCAGCGTCCTAGGCTTGAATGCAGCTATTGTGGCAAGCAAGGGCACGCAGTAGAAACTTGTCATGTTGCTAACGGAAAATGCTTCGGCTGTGGCCAAAAGGGCCATCTTCTAAAAAAACTGTCCGACCAAGAGGCCCGTGCCACGTGACCGTAACGAGAATGCAGTACGTGGACATAATTAGAACCCCGCCCCAGCCCCAGCTAGTGAACAAGCTGATCAACCTAGAAGGGCTCGAGTGTATCAGCTGAATATAGAATGCGACACTAGTGGGCACAATATTGGTGAGTCTAATTCCTTTGACCTCTTGATGCCTTGATCATCGACTCCTTGATCTCTTAAGTTTCGAGGACGAAACTTCTTCTCAGTGGGGTATTATGTAATGTTCCGCTTCAAACGATTACTTATGGAACACTTGTTACTTTGACTCGGTTGAGAATCGAGTCTCGGGGAAATCTTACCGCCAAATCAACACGGACAAAATGCAATGAACCTTTCAAATTGATGGAACGGCTTCTATTAAAATGAGTCCAAGAGTTTTCGTTGGTTGCTTTGCTTCTTGGTTTTGTGTTGCTTTGTGTTTTGTCTTGCTTTCGATGACTTAGTTTTCACGATTCACTTTTTTCGCTTGTGCGCTCTTTTTGAAACATAAGGGAAAGAGATCGAATGATGCTAACCAAGTGTTGTTGTAATTTCAAGACGCATAACCAAGGAGTGATCGTTGCATAAGGTTTTTCCATCCTCTCGTTTGATTCATTTAGTGAGTGGCTTAGGCCCTTAGATGAATCCTTAAGTCTGTACGTCTTAATAAAAGAATCTCTAGTTCACTTGAATATGCATGTCCCTATGGTAATGTTAACTCACTAACAAGATATGCTAAAAAGATAGAATTTGCATGCTTGATTTATAGAACTGTTATTTTCTTGATTCTTGTTAAAAGAACTATACTGTTTGAAACATAGAATTTGCCTCGAACTCGTTTGAGAGAACTGTTACTCGACTCAATATCATTTGAAATGATGGATATGACAGATTGAAGAGCTAAGGCTCTATCAAAAAGAGATAGTCCCAATTGATGCATTTTTGTTCAACTGTTGCTATTGAAATGTTATTATTCTGATAGAAACGTATTCATCGCATCGGTCTTGGACAACTTGTGCACAAGGTACCGATCTCTCGAACGGTTTCTGGGGTACTGGGAATTGTTCGTCTTGGGAGAGATAATCGAAACACCTTGAGGCTTGTAGTCCTCGTGATTAGGGGGGTGTCTTGTCTAATAGTTAGCCTGGGCTTGTAGTCCCAGATGCTGCTATTCATGGGTTTTTCCATGGACCATCATATAGTTAGGTCGCATTCTAGGTTTACATTCTTGCATACCTAACACTTATTGCCAATACAGTTAGACAGAGTTTTATACATATATGCAAATTGTTGCTAACTTGTGTGTCTGCTGCAGGGATAATCGCTCGACCGTGGGTAAGATTTATCATATACATAGTCTATCTATCGTCTATATTTTCTTACATGAATTGTTAAAAAAAAACTAGACAACTAAAAAGATCACCTAATAATGATAGCTTCACATGCTTACTTAGTGTGGATTTTCTAGGTGAGTTTGGCCACGGTCGCTCACCAATACATGTGGTAGTACTAATCCGCGTTTGTGGGCATATCTCCAGGTTCTTGTAGCGAGAGCTTGGCGAGCATTTTGAACCAGTGTTAGTGCATCCTTCCGGCGGGACCATGCTCGTGCTGCTTCCTTAGCTTTCCTCTCTTGTGGGCAAATCCTCTTCTGCTAGATGTTTTAATTTTTGGGTCCTACTAAAGGGATGTAATATATAGGCATTGTGGCTAGTTTTGGGAATGTAAAAAGAGTTGTAAGCCTTCTATGGCATATTTTGTAACTCAGCTAAGCAAGCACTTTGTAATCCAAATCTTCAAGTATTCAATAAAAAGAAAGTATTTTGTGTTCCTATCAATGTGTTCAACTTTGGTTCTCTGTAATTTATTATGTGCCTATTGTAGTGCCCCACTTCGCGTATGCACTATATACAAGTGATATCGCTTTGCTTGCTCGAGCGAAAGTCTTCTCGGAGAGTTCTCGACCAAACCATAAGATGATTGATCAATGTGAGTGAACAGAACTGCATTATCTGATTCTTACACGCCTTAATAATGAATCTGAGTTTTTGAATGTTTGTTCCAAAAAGATAGTTTCATAAGAAGAATGATAGAACTTGACTTTGCATGTTAATAAGAGAACTCACATAGCTTGTCATTGAAATGAACCTGCCTGCTTAACTAGAGAACTTGAAATGCTTGTCTAAAGAGTAAGAGATTTCATGAACATGTTTCCATATCGCTTGTGTTTTTATAGAACCACATCGTGCTTGAACTTGTTCAGAGTGAGCGGCCTATCCGCACAGAGATAAAAGAGAAGAGATAGATGGTCTGCTTGTTCATCTCGTCTGCATCCTAGAGTTTATCTAATAGTTTTTCATGCATTCACATCGGTCGGACAATGGCTATTAGTGAAGAGCTGAACCTTGGTCACGGCTGTTATAATGTTAGCGAAGAGCAACCATGAGTCACAACTGCTAATAGCATCAGATAAATGAGTCATTGGTTAGCTGGATTACCGCTACCGATCTTGAGTTTCTCGGGGACCGAAAAGCATATAGATAGTCCATCGTATTGGCTTGATAGAAGGATAGTTCCTAGATGGTGCATTATCCCTAGAGTCTTTGGGTATAGCTCACGAGACACGTTGCGCACACCCTGATAGTAGAACAATCGGCTTGCCTTGTATGCTTGAATGAATCAAATTTGAACTCTATTTTTAAAGATGTTTCCAAAAGAAGTAATATGACTCCGTTCATGTGCTGTATGTAACGAACATAGGTAAAACTAGAAAGATCACTAGTAATGTAATATTTTATCACATGATTATTTAGTGTTGGTTTTAGTGAATGTTGCTTCTGTTCAGTTGATTTTAGACTCACCAGTACTTTCTCCAAAGTGCTGACCCACCAACAGTTTGCTTGTTCGCAGGTGCTGGATCGTCCGAGGAAGTGATAGGCGTGCCTCATCCCTAAGACCCAGAAATCTGGTTGCGTTGCCTTGAGCCGTATTGTTTGCTTTGAGCTGCTTTTGTATAAAGTAACATGATGTATGGAATGATGCCATTGTATTCAGAGAACCTCGTACCTCGATATTTATCCCGTATACTCAGATGGATTATTATTTGCATCATTGTTCCTCCGCTGCTTACTCGATCGATTCGATGATAGCCACAACTTTAACGATGTTACCTTATGCGGGCGCAACCCCAGGCTCGCACGGTATCACATTTCGATGGCAAACGACTATTGGCCCCGCAGGAGCGCCGAGGCGCGATGATTCTCTCCCGGCGGGGGCGTTGTCGGGACCTTCGGGATTGGGACGTGACATAATGGTATCAGAGCGACTCGATTCTTTGCCTATTCCGTTGCCTCCGACTCTGAGATGTGCCCGATATTGTGCTGCGATGAACGTTCCATACAATCAGTCCATAAATATTCTTAAAGATGGGCGCAAAAGTTTTCTGGATTTGATTTGTTGCTTGAGAGTTATGCTTTCGTGCTTGTGATATGCTTGTGTTTTCGATTGAGGATGGTGAGGGATGAGGACTATCGCTGCTCTGGATTTTTGTGAGTTTCTTCTTGAGTTTCGAGGATGAAACTCTTTGTTGGTGTATAAGTATGTAGTGCCCCGCTCCGCGTAGGCACTATGTACAAGTAATATCGTTTTGCTTGCTCGAGCGGAAGTCTTCTCGGAGAGTTCCCGACCGAACCACAAGATGATTGATCAATGTGAGTGGGCAGAACTGCATTCTCTGATTCTTACACGCCTTAATAATGAATCTGAGTTTTTGAATATTTGTTCCAAAAAGATAGTTTCATAAGAAGAATGATAGAACCTGACTCTGCATGCTAATAAGAGAACTCACATAGCTTGTCATTAAAATGAACCTGCCTGCTTAACTAGAGAACTTGAAATGCTTGTCTAAAGAGTAAGAGATTTCATGAACATGTTTCCATATTGCTTGTGTTTTGATAGAACCACATCGTGCTTGAACTCCGTTCATGAACATGTTTCACATAGCTTGTCATTAAAATGAACCTGCCTGCTTAATTATGGAATGATGCCATTGTATTCAGAGAACCTCGTACCTCGATATTTGCCCCGTATACTCAGATAGATTATTGTTTGCATCATTGTCCCTCCGCTGCTTACTCGATCGATTCGATGATAGCCACAACTTTAACGATGTTGCCTTGTGCGAGCGCAATCCCAGGCTCGTACGGCATCACGTCCTGATGGCAAACAACTATAGGCCCCGTGGGAGCGCCGAGGCGTGATAATTCGCGCCCGGCGGGGGCGTTGTCGGGACCTCCGGGATCGGGGCATGACACCTATATAGGTATATTTTTGTCTAACTTGTGTCTTGTGCAGGTACTTTGCCTGCTGCAAGCACAACTTAGGCTTGCACGATATCGCGCCCAAGCGAGGACGATCGGTTCTATAGGGACCAAGCGAGGACGATCGGCCCTTATGGGACTGGGGCGTGACATTCAGGACCGTAGAAAACTTCTATAATCCTAACAACATATATGACTGTAGAAATTTTCTACACTCATGATTCTTCCCAGCCGCGACTGTGGAAGATTTCTTTCCTTTAAAACCCTAAAATGGGTTCAAAACTTCAAAAATTCGTCCAAAGTTTATCCTAAATCTATTTTATGTTACTACACCATGATATTTGGATATTAACAATGATTGGAAAAAAGATTTATGAAAATAAAATAAAAAATACAAACATAAAATTAAAGATAGAGAAGATGGAGGAAGAAGATTGAAAAGATAATTTGTAACTTGATTGTGAAAGAAGCTGTTGTTTATGGTGATAAACGAAAGATAAATGTATATAAGACGAGGTTTATACGAAACCCGTTTCTTTGGTTTACAAACAAGCTTGTACAATTAATCCTATACGAGGACGTCGAGTATAATTTTTAAATCTGGGTAAATATTGCTATAGGTGTCTGATCTGCAGTCGATCACTTTAGCCCTTGGACCACACGATGGTGAAGAAGTGTCGTTGAAGACGGAAAGCAGCTTCGAAGGTTACAAAAGAGGGTGGATGCACGATGCCAAAGTCGTCGATCACTGCTCTTTGCCTGAGCTCCGAATTCTTCTCTCTTGAGGACTCTTCGACTTCTCTCCTCGATCTCTGGTTCGATCTTCTCTGAAGTTCGACCTTGATTTTCCTCGACCCTTCTCCTTTTTTTTTGTCGACCTTGACCTCTGTCGATAGAGGTCTCTATTTATAGAGTTTTAGTGACAGTGACCACTCAGTCGGTGTAGAAATCGAGTAGTGGAAAGTACAGCACCCTTTTACACGATGGTTAAAACAACCGTTGCCCCCGTATAGATGATCTTTTGTATGAGCGTGTGACGCGTGTCCAACTAAGGGACAAACGCGTATAACTGCTGCGAAGATCACGGCGTAGAAGCCACGTAGGTAGGTATCCCTCGTGTAGAAGAGGTTGGCGTGGAAGCCAATGTCTGTCACCATGGCGTAGAAGCCAAATAGGCATAGAAGCCAAATGGGCGTAGAAGCCGAGCAGGCATAGAAACCGAGTGGGCGTAGAAGCCTGAGTGATCCTTAGCCGGAATTACGGCTCTTGGGGGTATAATCAAATCCCCTGCATTAAATGCAGAGATCCACCATCATCCTGTGCATTAATTGCAGAGGCGTGTTTTGAAGGTCTGCCATCACTCTGCCCTATTAAAATGCAGAGACGTGCCTCGTGTGGTGCCCCGTTCCCCCTATTCGGGGAGCGCGGCTAAGAAATACTAAGACGGTATCGTTCGATCGGGATAGATTGAATTAAGAACTCGTCCTCGTTATGGATTTGTTTCTTCGGAATCGATTCCCATATTCAGTGGACCGTGCCCCAAGGATCGACTTAGCGGCAGAGTCAGGAGGGACCTCTCCGCTGCATTCTTTTGTTGCCTAGTTTTCGCTGTCGCTTGTTGCTTTCGTGCCTTGAGTTGGATTTCGGATTTGTTTGGGTTTTCTTGAACGGTTTCGATGGATTTCATTGCTTTCGTTCTTAGGACTGCACTTCAATTCCGATAATGGAAAGAGAGGAAGAAGTACTGATCAGCTGTTCGTGTCAATACAGGTGATCCAGCACTAGGCGTCGCTCAAGCGGACTCCTAAATCACTTCCTTCCTTCCTCCTTCCAACCACTAAAAGTGAGTGGCTACCAACCCGATTAGCTAGCCCTACTTGCTAGTCTTCACATCTAAACCTTGCGTTCGTGCTTGCCCCGATCAAACGATACCAAGCATTAACTAAAAGATATCAAGATAAGGGAAATAGACTTGGATCTGTATGCTTGTCATTAAAACGTGTGAACGGTTACTTACTACATGCTGCCTATTCAAAATGTTTACCATATGCATATATATATACAAGTTAGAATGCTTACTTCTTCTTCTATAAATATGCTTTATGTAGAACATCCTTGCCATGCATCAATTATTCAGGGAGACTATGCAAAATACATCACACAATGCTATATATCCCCTGATTTCAATGCCTCAGCTACATAAATGCAACCTTAACACAAACGCCGTTGATCACGGACAACTTGTGCACAAGGCCTCTCGGTTCCTGCGGACGGTCGCTGGGGCACTGGCACCGATCCGATCCGGACGGAACCTCAAGATTAGTCTCTCCCATAGGCGAGATGGCGTGCAGCGATACATGTGCCTCCGTCACCTTAGCCTGAGACTAAGACCGTCCATTATGGCATCAAAGCCAGTGATCCCCTCGTATATTTAAACCTGTAGAAACTAACTTGTGTCTTCTTGACAGGGAAGGCAAGGTAAGTATTGTGCAGGTGGTTCAGACGGACAGGTAAATGTCACCGAACGGTGACAAGTCATTTCAATGATTCTATATCTATGTCTTATTGTAAAATGAACTAAGGCAAGATAGAAACCCACAAATATGCATGCTTCATTAAAACAACGTGTTGATTGGTATAGTTGGGATAGCTTGCCTTCACCAGTACGTTTCGATGTACTGACCCTCGTTGAAACAGGTTCCCCGCGCTAGGAAGAACCGAGCGAGGAGCAGGAGACAAACCCCCAATCCAGTCCAGCTGTAGGCACGCCTCGACCGTGCCACCTTAGAAGCATTTTGAAGAAGAAGCCAGCCACCGAAGCAATCATGCAGCTCCGTGGCAAGGCAGTCGTTCCGTCCCAAGGTCTTATATTTTGAGTTTAGTAAGGGATGTAATGTACAGGACTGCTATCTCATTTTGTGTCCACACTTTTGTAAGCCCATAGAGGCAATCCATATGACTCAGTTCAGGGAGTTTGTAATAGATGTTCATATTATCAATAAAAGAGAACTTTTTCATGTTTCAATCTGTGTTCAATTATCTGCGTACTCTGAATATGTGCTCGCTATGCGAAACAAAAATACTTAGCCTTGTGCGGTGCGCAACCTAGGCCCGCACGGCGGTCACGCCCGGGGGACGACTATCGATTCCACGGAATCGGGGCGTGACATGTTGGTACCAGAGCACAGCTTCAAAGTTCTTTTGATTCATGAACTAGAAAAGTTCCCTTAGCGATAACTCGCCTATGCGAACTCCTGAACTCGTTAAGGCCAAAATGGGATACGTCCATGCAATAAGTCCATAATACATTATGATCCTGATGTAATTTACCTTCCTTTCAAGGAACGACGCAAGCGCAACCATCAGCGCTAGCACCAGGCGAGCCTCGGACTCAGGAGAGCAGCTCCGGAACATCAGGAAGCTCTCGGAGCCAACGAGGCATGTCTCGAACAGACTCGATTCAACAAGTGATGCAAATGTTAACCGAGCAACGACAGAGGGATGATGCCCGCCAAGCCAAGTTCGAGAGCAACCTAGAGGCAAGGCTCTCAGTCCAACAAAAGCAGGTAGATACCCTGCAACAGCTTGTTCAGACCCTGGCCTCCAACCATTCTGCCGCAACGACAGCTACACCAGTGGAGCAGCCAGCGCTTGAAGTCGAACCATCGCCTGTGCCAAGGACGAGGGAAGTGACTACCTTCACCTTTGCAAACTTCAAGAAGGTCTGCAACACGCCATTCAAGGGGACTGAGGACCCAATCGTGGCCCTAGATTGGCTCGCCGAGCTTGAAGATCATTTTTCTCTCCTGGACGTGCCGGAAGACAAGCGCGTCACTTGTGCCAAATTACTGCTTCGCTTCAATGCGCACGACTGGTGGGACGTGCATCGACGATCTCTTCAACTTGGCCATGGAGAGGAGGCGATCGCGTGGACGACCTTTCGTGCCGCGTTTGAGGAGGAGTTTATACCCCCGCCTCTACGACGTCAACGGGAAAATGAGTTCGTTCAGCTCCGGCAGGGCAGTATGACAGTGAAGCAATATTCGGCAGAATTCAACAAACTGGCCAAATTTGCTACCGCTTACCTACCGGATGCAGCGAGTCGTGCCAGACGATTCGAAGGAGGGCTACGTCCTGGTATTCACGGGCACGTATCCGTTCCACAGTATCAGACAATGAGGGAAGTTTTAAACCATGCCCTCTCCCTCGAACCGCAGTATCCTCACGTTGCCACCGGCGCTGTGCAAACCTCCAATCACAAACGCCAAGGCAACGATAGAGGAAACACAGCTGCAAAGCGCCCTAACAACGGCAGTTCGAAAAAGGGAAACTCGGGGCAACGATGTGATTTCTGTAGGAGGACAGGGCACGTCGAAAGTGAATGTCGCCGGAAGCACGGGTTATGTCTCATTTGTGGGGCTTCCGATCACGCCCTTCCCAACTGTCCAAAGTTCACCGAGCGCCGTCCTCCGCAACAAAATCAGACTCCGGCACCTCAGGCGAATCGAGCGGCGCCTCAGCAAGGGCGTAATCAAGCTCAAGGCCGAGTCTACACCATGACACGGGAAGAAGCATTAGCTTCGGATACCGTCGTGTCAGGTACCTTACTTTTCAATAATATACCTGCTCGTGTTCTATTTGATTCAGGTGCAACGCATAGTTTTATTTCCACAAATTTTGCCGTGGAAAACAATGTAAAAATGACTCCGTTGCACTTAGATTTAAATGTTAGCACCCCCTCTGGTACAAAAATCCCTGTTCGTTCAGTATGCCTAGGTGGTTACATTTGTATTGGGGAGAAGAAGCTGTCGCTCGATGTCTTAGTTCTAGATGTTAGGGACTATGATATCATCTTGGGAATGGACTGGCTAGGCGCATGCGCGGCAACCATTGAGTGTGCAGAGAAGCGAGTCGTTTTCCGTCTGCCCGGAGAAGCCGTGTTCTGTTACACCAGTAGTCCAGCGAACGATGCGACCACGGCCTGCATGGTGATTTCGGCAAAATCTGCTCGGCGAATGCTCTACACAGGCTGCGAGGGATTTCTAGCATCAGTTCGGGACGCGCGGCAGGACTACGCAAACGTCGAGCCTAATTCCGTTGAGGCGGAGTTCCCCGACGTGTTTCCGAGCGAACTACCCGGCATGCCGCCCGATCGAGAGATTGAATTCACTATTGACACATTTCCGAACACGCAGCCGATCTCCAAACCTCCATACAGAATGGCCCCTGCAGAGCTGAAGGAACTAAAGCGCCAACTCCAGGAATTGCTTGATCGCGGGTTCATCCGTCCAAGCGTGTCTCCTTGGGGCGCTCCCGTGCTCTTCGTGAAGAAGAAGGACGGAACTCTACGCCTATGCATTGACTACAGAGAATTGAATAAGGTCACAATCAGAAACAAATATCCTCTGCCACGGATTGATGACTTGTTCGATCAACTACAAGGAGCAGCAGTGTTTTCAAAAATAGATCTTCGCTCGGGCTATCACCAGCTGAAGATTAAGCCAGAAGACGTACCCAAGACTGCTTTCAGAACCCGCTACGGCCATTACGAGTTTTCCGTGATGCCGTTTGGACTGATGAATGCTCCTGCTGCATTCATGGATACGATGAACCGTGTCTTTAGGCCCTTCATCGATAAATTCGTGGTGGTGTTTATCGATGACATCTTAGTGTACTCGAAGACTAGGGATGAGCACGCAGGACACCTGCGGATGGTGCTGCAAACCCTTCGAGACCACAAGTTGTATGCCAGATTAAGCAAATCAGAATTTTGGCTGGACAGTATTTCATTTTTGGGGCATATCATCTCCTCGGAAGGCATCTCAGTTGATCCGAAGAAAATAGAAGCAATCACGCAGTGGAAACGACCGGAGTCAGCTAGCGACATCCGAAGTTTCCTCGGCCTGGCAGGGTACTACCGAAGATTTATACAAAATTTTGCTAGGATTGCTTCGCCCTTGACGCAGCTCACACGAAAGGGTGCAAAGTTTACTTGGACGGACGACTGTGAAGCTTCGTTTACGGAGTTAAAGCAGCGCCTCGTCTCCGCCCCGGTCCTTACTTTGCCAAATGGACCAGATGACTTCAAAATATATAGCGATGCATCGGGAAGGGGACTAGGATGTGTCCTGATGCAACGTGACAAAGTGATCGCCTACGCGTCTAGACAGCTAAAGCCTCACGAGCAAAACTACCCAACGCATGACCTCGAGCTTGCCGCGGTAGTATTTGCGTTAAAGCTGTGGCGCCACTATCTTTATGGTGTGCCGTGTGAAATATATACGGACCACAAAAGTTTGAAATACTTGTACACTCAAAAAGATTTGAATCTTCGGCAGCGGCGATGGCTTGAACTCCTAAGCGACTTCGACCTCATGATCAGATACACGCCTGGCAAAGGAAACGTCGTAGCTGACGCACTGAGTCGAGTGTTTGCAGGAAGTTTGGCTATTGATGATAGGCTGCGCCGGGATCTTGAATCACTGGGCATTACCTTGAAAATCAGATACACAAGTGGGCGCAAGTGTCACAACTGCGCCTCGAACCCGACTTGTTACAACGAGTAAAGACCGCTCAGAAGGACGACCCGTTCCTGCAAAAGATTCATACCCTTATCTCAGCAGGGAAGGCGTCCGACTTTGCGGTAAGCACGGATGGCACGCTTCGAGTGAAGGGAAGACTGTGCGTTCCAAGCGACGCGGCCCTCAGGGAAGAGATACTCACGGAAGCCCACTATGCTAGCTATACTTCTCATCCGGGTAGCACAAAGATGTATCGGGATCTTCGCACGACGTTCTGGTGGCACGGCTTGAAAAAGGATGTGGCGCAGTTTGTGTCGCATTGCATGGCTTGTCAACGAGTAAAGGCCGAACACCAGAAACCAGGCGGAGAACTGCAGAGCCTTGCTATTCCGGAGTGGAAATGGGATGATATAACGATGGATTTTATCGTTGGTTTGCCGAGGACGCAACGGGGACATGATGCAGTCTGGGTTATCGTCGATCGACTCACCAAGTCAGCTCACTTTCTGCCTATCAAATCTACTTGGAGTGCCGACCGCCTGGCTCAGATATATCTCAATGAAATCGTTCGACTCCATGGCGTGCCCGTAACCATAGTCTCCGATCGAGATGGTCGATTCATATCACGTTTCTGGGGAAGCCTGCAGTCAGCAATGGGAACGAAGTTGAAGTTTAGCTCCGCCTACCATCCACAGACCGACGGCCAAACCGAGCGTGTCAACCAGATCCTCGAAGACATGTTGCGACTCTGCGCTTTGGACTTGAAGACGAGTTGGGACCTTCATCTACCTTTAGCTGAATTTGCTTACAACAATAGTTATCAATCAAGCATTCAAATGGCGCCGTATGAGGCGTTATACGGGCGGAAGTGTAGATCTCCTATCTGCTGGGACGAAGTTGGTGAACGACAAATACTTGGCCCTGAGCTCGTCGAGCAGACCGTCCAGAAGGTCCGGCTGATTCGGGAAAGATTGAAGGTAGCTCAAAGCCGCCAAAAGAGCTACGCGGACACACATCGAAGACCGCTAGAGTTCCAAGTAGGCGACCGAGTATTCCTCAAGGTCTCGCCCATGCGAGGGGTCAGCAGGTTCGGAGCGAAGGGAAAGCTAAGTCCAAGATTTGTTGGCCCGTTCGAAATACTAAAGCGGGTTGCCTCAGTTGCGTATCAGATTGCTCTACCACCATCCCTATCCGACGTACACGATATATTCCATGTTTCACAGCTTAGGAAATATGTGTACGACCCGAGTCATGTGGTAGACCTGGAACAACTGAACCTTCAGCCCGACTTGGCATATGTAGAACAGCCGATGCAAATCTTGGATAGAAAAGAAAAGCTGCTTCGGACTCGTTCGGTTCCTCTAGTGCGCGTGCTTTGGCGGAATCACTCAGTCGAAGAATCTACTTGGGAGCTTGAATCCGATATGAGGGAACGGTTCCCCTCGTTATTTCCTAGTGGTAGGTTTTATTCCTTAAGTTTCGGGACGAAACTTCCAATTGGTTGGGTAGGATGTGGTGCCCCGTTCCCCCTATTCGGGGAGCGCGGCTAAGAAATACTAAGACGGTATCGTTCGATCGGGATAGATTGAATTAAGAACTCGTCCTCGTTATGGATTTGTTTCTTCGGAATCGATTCCCATATTCAGTGGACCGTGCCCCAAGGATCGACTTAGCGGCAGAGTCAGGAGGGACCTCTCCGCTGCATTCTTTTGTTGCCTAGTTTTCGCTGTCGCTTGTTGCTTTCGTGCCTTGAGTTGGATTTCGGATTTGTTTGGGTTTTCTTGAACGGTTTCGATGGATTTCATTGCTTTCGTTCTTAGGACTGCACTTCAATTCCGATAATGGAAAGAGAGGAAGAAGTACTGATCAGCTGTTCGTGTCAATACAGGTGATCCAGCACTAGGCGTCGCTCAAGCGGACTCCTAAATCACTTCCTTCCTTCCTCCTTCCAACCACTAAAAGTGAGTGGCTACCAACCCGATTAGCTAGCCCTACTTGCTAGTCTTCACATCTAAACCTTGCGTTCGTGCTTGCCCCGATCAAACGATACCAAGCATTAACTAAAAGATATCAAGATAAGGGAAATAGACTTGGATCTGTATGCTTGTCATTAAAACGTGTGAACGGTTACTTACTACATGCTGCCTATTCAAAATGTTTACCATATGCATATATATATATACAAGTTAGAATGCTTACTTCTTCTTCTATAAATATGCTTTATGTAGAACATCCTTGCCATGCATCAATTATTCAGGGAGACTATGCAAAATACATCACACAATGCTATATATCCCCTGATTTCAATGCCTCAGCTACATAAATGCAACCTTAACACAAACGCCGTTGATCACGGACAACTTGTGCACAAGGCCTCTCGGTTCCTGCGGACGGTCGCTGGGGCACTGGCACCGATCCGATCCGGACGGAACCTCAAGATTAGTCTCTCCCATAGGCGAGATGGCGTGCAGCGATACATGTGCCTCCGTCACCTTAGCCTGAGACTAAGACCGTCCATTATGGCATCAAAGTCAGTGATCCCCTCGTATATTTAAACCTGTAGAAACTAACTTGTGTCTTCTTGACAGGGAAGGCAAGGTAAGTATTGTGCAGGTGGTTCAGACGGACAGGTAAATGTCACCGAACGGTGACAAGTCATTTCAATGATTCTATATCTATGTCTTATTGTAAAATGAACTAAGGCAAGATAGAAACCCACAAATATGCATGCTTCATTAAAACAACGTGTTGATTGGTATAGTTGGGATAGCTTGCCTTCACCAGTACGTTTCGATGTACTGACCCTCGTTGAAACAGGTTCCCCGCGCTAGGAAGAACCGAGCGAGGAGCAGGAGACAAACCCCCAATCCAGTCCAGCTGTAGGCACGCCTCGACCGTGCCACCTTAGAAGCATTTTGAAGAAGAAGCCAGCCACCGAAGCAATCATGCAGCTCCGTGGCAAGGCAGTCGTTCCGTCCCAAGGTCTTATATTTTGAGTTTAGTAAGGGATGTAATGTACAGGACTGCTATCTCATTTTGTGTCCACACTTTTGTAAGCCCATAGAGGCAATCCATATGACTCAGTTCAGGGAGTTTGTAATAGATGTTCATATTATCAATAAAAGAGAACTTTTTCATGTTTCAATCTGTGTTCAATTATCTGCGTACTCTGAATATGTGCTCGCTATGCGAAACAAAAATACTTAGCCTTGTGCGGTGCGCAACCTAGGCCCGCACGGCGGTCACGCCCGGGGGACGACTATCGATTCCACGGAATCGGGGCGTGACACCTCGAGCCCTGTACGAAGAGAAGCTTTTGACGTGGCAGTCTGTTTGTCTTCCGCGGAGCGTAAACAGTTCACGTCTGTCTGTGTAAAATAAGGCAGCGTATCCCCTTTGTATGCATAAAAGCAGTTTATGCCGAGGAGACGTCAGTAAACGACGGTTCGGCGATATTTAATCAAATCCCCTGCATTAAATGCAGAGATCCGCCATCATCATGTGCATTAAATGCAGAGGCGTGTCCCGAAGGGTCTGTCATTATTCCAGCCGTCGTCTGGGTAGCCGTGCAGTACTTTTTGTCAGGAGTCAGACGTCAGGTTCACTGCGTGATTTGACAGGTTTATTTCGGGGAATACGAAGCGTTCCTCATACGCTTAAATGCCGCATTGAAGGCGGATGAGTTTTATGCCATAGAGGCAATGAAGCACCCTGTCTTACGCTGAGGCGGTCTGGACGTACTGCACTTAACGCGGATGGTCCTTGAGCTTATATTTCACGCTTTTCTCAGCGAAAAAGGCTCTGTTGCATGTTGATGGCTCTGAGGTCATCTTTTATGCTGCTCCGTATCACCATGCTGCGTAGAGCTATCCGGCGTATTTTTTATGCTTCTACAAGACCCCCTTCAAAGCTTTTAAATTCTTCATAATTTGAAATGCTTTGAATAAAGCATGAACCGTTCCTCGTGGCTCGAAACGTTTCTGAATAGAGCCTGGATGAACTTCGAATCGTCCCATGAAGAAGAGTAATTTTCAATGTTGAACTCTGTATGCTTCGGGTACTTGGGAGATCTTCTGGTCAAGAAGAAGTATCTTTTGTGTGAACTCTTGCAATTGACCACCTTGAGAATCGTCCAGATGTACGCGTACTCTGGCCTGCGTATCTTTCAGATGTGCGGAGAGTCGTGGCATAAGATCATAAGTTCGTAGCCTCGTGAGCGTAAACTAAATGCCACCGAGCGTAAAATCGTAGACTTGTAGTTCCTGAGCGTGAAGTCATAGGTTTGTAGCCTCTCGAGCAAAAAAGCTTACCGAGCACAAAGGCATCCGGGCGTGAAACCGTAGACTTGTAGCCTGCGAACGTAAAACCGTAGATTTGTAGCTGTTGAGCGTAGAAAGCTCCTTGGCGCAGAACTGTAGATTTGTAGCCTGTGAAAAGGAAATCTTTCGAGCGTAAAATTGTGGATCTGTTGCTTCTGAGCGTAAACTAAACGCCACCGGAGCGTGAGATCATAGATTTGTAGCTGTTGAGCGTGAAGTCATAGGTTTGTAGCCTCTCGAGCATAAAAGCTTACCGAGCATAAAGGCATCCGGGCGTAAAACCATAGACTTGTAGCCTGTGAGCGTAAAACCGTAGATCTTTAGCTGTCGAGCGTAGAAAGCTCTTTAGCGTAGAAACCACGAACGTGCTTTGCACGAAAACTTTTCAAATTTCGCTGACTGTCCGTCTTCTCTGAGTGATAGGCTGACGTAGTACCCAATCATAATCCGATCATTTGTTAGGAGATTTGGTTCGGGTTCCGAGGAGTCAATCCGAACTCTATATATATCCCAAGTTTCTGAGAGAAAAACTTTTCATCCGTCTTCTGCGAAAGAAAGGTTTCGACTGTTCGAGTTTCTTCTTCGTTTCTTCCCCGAGTCTTCAAAGTTTCCAGTAATGGCCTCGAAACAAACCTCCTCCTCTAAGGGAAAGAAGGTCGGTTCTTCTTCTCGTTCTTCCGCTCAAGCGGGAGTGTCTCCGGTTGTCACGCCCCAGTCCCAAAATACGTAGGACTAGGATACGTAACCATGCCAGCCGCCCGTATATATGGCAACTCTAATATATGGAAACCATATATACGTGCGTACGCTGTATAATGAACAATAGTTTACCAGTGGTATAACTAATCACAAGTCACAGGGTAATATCTAAATCTCATCCACAGAAATCAAATAAACATGAATAACCAATAACCATGTAACTAGAACTCAAAATTAAGTACCTAAAGAATGACAGTCGGATGGAAATAAATCCACTGCCGAAATAGAATACAAAAGGAACCAGATACACACCATATAAGAACAACATCTGACAATCACGAGGCTCGAAGAGAAGACCTCATCGTAATATAAGTAGCCTGTCCGGATTTGTGCTCCTGCGAATACGCAAGAACATATACACCTGGCAGGGAACCAGGTCCTCAGAGGGACATAGCAAGATACATAAAAATATTATGCCATAATGTAAATACTGAATAAATAAATGGGGTGTGCTAACCATCTAAGTGAATACAATTTAAAGTCCTTGTAGTACGCATGGGAATGTGTGGCTAGACATATGCTGACGTAATTCACCAATCGTCGGGACTGGCTAGTATATGTGTCATATGCCCCCTGACTCAAGGGCACTCTGCAATCGACCATCTCTGAGGAGCATGGTACGAAGGATAAAAACAATCAAGGAGGGGGTGTCCCATACGTCTACTAGTATCTTTCCCGCCCAATATAGATGTACAAGTCGTAAAAACGACGTGGACACCTCCTACTATGATGCAAGTCTTTATGAAATAAACAACTGAGCTACATACCGTTACACGTGTTGCTCACACTGATGGCCAGTCGCGCATGAGGCACGTGTCCCTACATGAACTCACTCTGTGACGTGTAATGATACGTGTCAAGGCCTGGGGAGTCATACCAATAACTCTACAACTTTAGGTGGGTCTACTAGACACTAGGTCAGATACAAGTCCTAACGTCAACACCTTCGTTGACTGCACCCGAGTTTTCTCGGACGCGCATATTTATATAATAAATAAACATGTAACTATCAATAACTGAATTTAAACAGTACAACAAGGTAAGGTATACTTGCCTGGCAGGAGAGCTGCAAATATAATGTCCAGATGTCAAATGCCAAAAGTCAGAACTATGGCCTCAGAATAAATGTCTCCGGATACTGAAATAAACATCACTAACAGTCTCAGAAAATATCAAATAGCTAGAAACGTCTGTCCTTAAGTCCAATTTGGACACAGGGGCAAAAATGACAGTTTCTGGTCAAAGCGGGGTCCACATGTGGGCCGCTTTGTACCGAAAAACGTATCAGGGTCAAAGGTCTCCAAATTTGCCAAACTTAGTGTCAACAAGTCAGAAACGATGATACAAACCCAACGGAACTTCCAGAACTGGATTCCGATGAGCCGGTCACAAAATCGTCCGTCAAGTAAAGCCTGTGGGGCCCACGATACGGGATTTTGTCAACGTTCTTAGAATCGAACCAAACTTGGATCACAGGACCAGCGTATTGCTACGAGTCCGATGGCGCAAGTTTCATCTCGATCCGACGTGTGTACACAAAGTTGCAGCGTGTTCCAGAACAGGCAGATACGGGACGTTGTCGGCGGATACGCGTTGATTCCGGTGTGCACGCACATCCAAATCAACTTCTATGAAATCCCGCACGTCCGTATCAGCGGCGCGCACATTTTGGTAAAGATCGCGTGCGACCAAGTTGTCCCGTTTGGCGGGGCGTACTCAGTTCCGGGGTGAATCGGGTCATTATTTTTCCTGTTTTTGGATCGCGTGTCGCGATCGCCACAGGACGCGATGCACCGAACGGGTTGCACGGGCACCGAGAGGGTCACATAGCCTACGTGTCACAACTGACGAAATTAAAAACGGAACTACGAGGAGATAGAACGGGTTACCTGAACAGGGCTCCGTGGAATAACTTTCCCGTGTCCGGGAAGAGATGCGACACGACGTTGATCGTGTCCGGGCTGTGTTCGGGCTCTGAAATGCTGTTGTGTCCGATTCTGCTCGAGTCGGGGTCGTCACGGGGTTCGTCGTGGCGCTCAGGCGGAGCTCGGCGGTCAGTGGGGCGTCCGGGCAGGGCACGGTGCTGCTGAGAGTCGTCGAGGCTGAGTTGGAGAAGGAGGAGCAGTTTCGGCCATGGGGGGTTCACGCTGAGGAGGAGGAGAAGGGGCTATGGTCTCGGCTAGGGGTTCACAGTGAGGAGGAGGAGGAGGAGGTCGAGGGGGTCTTGCTCGGTGCTGCCGGCGAGGTCGGGGTCGACTCCGGTCGTCGAGGGAAAATGGAGGAGAGGAGATGCTGGTCGGGGTCGAGGCCGGTCGGCGGAGTCGTGGGGGAGGAAGGGCGGAGCTCAGAGGGTCGGGTGGCCAGTTGCCGCGGGGTGGGGGGGGTCGCCCAGTCGGTCGGTCGGGGGAAGGTGGCTCGGGGGGGTTTGTTGAGGAGAGGAGGAGGAGCTGATGATGAAGGTGGTGGTGGTGGTGACCGATGATGGTGGTGGCGGTGGAGGAAAGAGGGCGGCTGGGGAGAGAGGACTCGGGGGAGAGGGTGGAGCTCGTCGGGAAGGGCGGGCGGTGGAGCAGGGAGAGTCGGGGAGGGAGATGGTGGCGGTGGTGGTGCCGCTCCGGCCAGGGGGAGGCCGAGCAGGGTGGCGGGGGTCGGGGTTGGGCTCGGGGAAGGAGAAGAGGGAGGCTGAGGAGAGAGGGGCCAGCGGGGGGGCTCGCCGCGGGCGGGGGGGGGGAGGCTTGCCGCGGCGGCGAGGGGAGGGGTTGCCGCTCCGGCGGGGGGGGGGGGGCGGCTGCGGCCAGGGTAGGGTTAGGTTTTGGTTTTTATTTTCTTTTTCTTTTTCTTTTATTTTCTTTTATAGAAAATTAAATAGATATTTTAAGAAAATATCTACAGATATTTACGAGATATTTGCAAGATATTTTCGGGTGGGTCCCGCCTCCAAATGGACGGTACAGGTTCACCGGCCAGTGAGGGGGTGACACCTCGCACTGCAATTTGCAGAAAAGTCCCTGTAATTTCATAAATTGCGTAAAGTCCTAGTTTTGGAAAATTACGCAATTACGAATTTGTCTGGGAAACACCCGATTCCTGAAAATTCTAAAATACACAGAACGGAGGGAAATTGCTATGTGAGGGCCTTGGGGGAATGGGGGTGAGTCTGGGCAGGGACTGGGCCTGGTTTCTGGGTGATACGGACCATCGTATTTATTAATTAATAAATACTGCACACGGTGTTCTCTAATTATTTAGAGGCAGATAGGGCCATAATTTTCTTGCGGTGTCAATACACTAAATGTAGTATACTTTGTGTAGAAAAATAATGTATTTTTGTCTGGACAAAACAGGTGGATGTTAGGCCTCAAATCTCTAGGGGTACAGAGATGGGTAAAGAGCAAAAAATAAAATAAGTAATAAATATGGACTTTTGTAACGAGATTTGTGCGTCTCATACGAGGCTCAAAACTAAGTATCTGGGAGTTGCACAAAGTGCAGGATAGTAGACTGGCATGTCTAGGAGAGGTACGTGAACTTCGTTCGGGGATAACAGTCAAGGTAAAGCTCCAAATAATTCGGTGATGGACAGGTGCACAAGTCAATAGGATATGTAAGAAAAATAAATTAATAAATTGCAATAAATCCTAAATTGTTAAAATAATCCTAAAAATACTGAAATTTGGTCGAGGGGATTTACAATCTACCCAACTTATAAAAATTTCGTCCTCAAAATTAAAGCTAAGCCACGGTAGAAGTCAAAGATGGCAATAGATATAATTTCACAAAGTAATTTATATCTTGGTTTGAGAATAGGTTCAAAAATGTTTACGCATGTCGTACTCGCGCTTCCAAGTTATTTCTCCTGGCGCGTCACGCTTCCATGCCACGCGGACCAAGGGAATAGGCTGATTCCTCAATACCTTTTTTCCGATGATCGAGGATTCCCACGGGTTGCTCTTGATACGACAGGTCTCGTCCTAATGGTGATCTCCGAATGGTTGAGAGCATGACTGCTGTTTGTCACATATAGCTTGAGTTGCGATACGTGGAATACAGCAAGTACTCCCTCAAGTGAAGGTGGTAGCGCAAGTTAATATGCCACTACCTCTACTCTTTCTAGCACGTGAATGGTTCAATAAACCTTGGACTTAACTTGCTGCGTCCTCCGAATCGAATGGTGTCTCTAGTAGGTGATATCCTCAAGATGACATGATCGTCCTCTTTGAATTCTAAGGGACGATGATGACGTCTGTCTACTGTTTCTGTCTGTCTTGCACTGCTTATAAGTGTCCTTGTATTACTTAACTGCCTTTACTGCGTTGACTATCAACTCTGGTCACGTGAATCCTTGTCTGGTAAAAATGCTGACTGGTATGCCGTGCAATCTTAGGATTTGCCTCATATAAGTAATATCTTCATATCTTCAGAGTAATTACGACGGTTGCAAGTTCCAAATTCTTCTCATGTACTCATAATTGTCTAGATGCATATACCATTACCTTGCCATCCTGTATTAATACGCATCCCAAACTTTTTCCTGATGCGTCTGTAGAACACAACCGCCTGATCCGGATGGAATAGTCAATACGGGTATTGTGGTCAGTCGCTTCTTCAACTCCTCGAAAGTGGCTTGACACTCGTTGGTCCATAGGAATTCTTAATCCTAAAAAGTCAACCTAGTCATAGGTGCTGCTATCCTTTCAGGAGTCAATCAATTGTTTATCCAGGTAAAATCCATTTAGACTCCTGTCAACCAAATGATACATTCCTTCATTATAACACTTTGAACAAAGTTACGAGACAAAATTTTCATGCTGCCACAGTGATGCACGTACCATGAAAGTAGGTAGGTAGCGAAGGTCATTCTTAAAGATAGCACCGTTTATAACTGCAATCTAATCTAATAATAGGATTTGGTAAATACCCAAGAAACAAACAGAAATTGCTACAGAAACAATACACTTTCGTATTTATACTAAGTATGAGATTTCGTCTTTCCGAAATAAGGGAAGACGGAAAACAATAATCAAGAGTTCAAGGGGAAGGTAATAGATTATGAGTGTGGTGATCAATGCGTTTAAAGAATTCAATAGGATTTGTCAAAGCAGTTGTGGATTGAAATATTATTTTTAGTAATTCCTATTCACATGCTCGTATCAGTACAGTTACGTAACTGATACGATATGCTCAGACATATCTAGAGGGCAAGTACATATGTCTACTAATCACTATATATCTCAATCCACGTAAAGTAGTTATGCGAAGGTGAATCAAAATGCACTAAGGTTGATCAGACCGTAATACACTGATTCTGAATAGACAATTGTATTAGTGGGGTGGATCAGGCCCCAATAACACATGTGTCATGAACAAGCTCGATAAAGAATAAGCTTGCAAAACTAGACTATAATAGCAGTATAAGTCAAGGTAGTACAGTAAATATAAATACTCTAGATTATGATATGAGAAATTACAAACAATTCACAATCACAAAAAATAAGACTCTACAATCTCTACAGTTAACATTCTAACTTCTTCCTAAGTTCCTAGTTGACCCAAAAGAGGTATGGCCTTCTAAGTTCTACAATCTTAATATACATAATAGGTTGTCTGTCTAAAACAGAGATTTCAAGAAAGTCCGCGTAAAGTATGGATTCGAGGTTGTCTGCGTAAAGCAGAGATAAAATAATTTGGCGTAACGCATGGTTTCAGAGCTATCCGCATAAAACAGAGAAGCGTAAGGTAGAGCTTCAGAGCTGTCCGCGTAAAAAGTCTGTGCGTAGAAATCTGCGCGTAAAAGTCTGCGCATAAAAGTCCTGCGCATAAATCTGCGCAAAAATATCTCCTGCGTAAAGTCTAACATTCGTTGCAGCGTAAAGTTATACGAGAAACTCATGAGTTTGTCAGTCAAGTTAATGAATTCTGACATCTGACAAAAGTACTTGTACAACGATCGAGGGGATAGTTTGATGATGGTTTGCACGGAGTTCCGGGTTGTCTTTTAGTGACAGATTGGATACAAATCATTATTACGCTCGTGGTGAGACAAAACCAGATGTCCCGTCAAAAGCTGTCTCTTTTTGCACAGGGCTCAAGGCGTATCTCTGCGCAAGATTTGGTCAACTGGGGAAAGCTAAGGCCGTAATAATTACGCTCACATTCTATCCTTATGTTACGCCTAATCAGGTTACTCTACGCTGGTTATCTATTATTCATGAATCATCAGGTCTACGCAGGGCAGTTACCTACGTGGCTCTCATGATGCAGGATAAGGAAGACTAAGGGATCGTGGGTAGCAGTTGTTATAACTGCGGCGTAAAGGGGACAATCTTCTGCATAATTGGATTTTTACGCCAACTAGGCAGTTGTTTAGTTTTTACACCAACCAAGAAAGTCATTTGGCTTTTTACGCCAACAAGGATAAAGAGTTTCTGGCGTAACACTGGGTTTATCTAAACATAGGATGAGGTTTCAGTCCTAGTGTTCAACCTTGGATTTCTATTGGTTCCTCAAGACTAGGGTCAACACTATGGTCAATTCTCTAACTAATCCTAGTAGTGTTTATACCACTCTCAAGTCATACATAAATACGCCAAGGGATAAGGATAAGTTAATCTATAGGTAGTGATGCTAGGGTTCATTAGGTAGTATGGAAGGTTAGGGTTCATTAAGTAGTCTGAACTTAAGGATATGTCCATGCCCTAGTTGTGTTCTTAATAGGAATACTACCCTAATTATCCTTCTATCAACAGGGATTCCTATATTTTAGCAGGGGCTATACTTAAGGAATTATCAGGGAAGCACATGAATCAAGCATGATGCAATTATGTAAGTAGGACAGACTGGAAGGAAGATAAGTCATAGTCAATTATGGATGAGATCCTATCTTTAATCCTAGGTGCAGGCTTGTTCGGTACAGTAACGTAACCGAGACAATATGCTCTAACCTGCATGGGCCACCACTAAAAATATGTCACGTCCCAGTCCCAAAATACGTAGGACTAGGATACGTAACCATGCCAGCCGCCCGTATATATGGAAACTCCAATATATGGAAACCATATATACGTGCGTATGCTATATAATGAACAATAGTTTACCAGTGGTATAACTAATCACAAGTCACAGGGTAATATCTAAATCTCATCCACAGAAATCAAATAAACATGAATAACCAATAACCATGTAACTAGAACTCAAAATAAAGTACCTAAAGAATGACAGTCGGATGGAAACAAATCCACTGCCGAAATAGAATATAAAATGAACCAGATACACACCATATAAGAACAACATCTGACAATCACGAGGCTCGAAGAGAAGACCTCATCGTAATATAAGTAGTCTGTCTGGATCTGTGCTCCTGCGAATACGCAAGAACATATACACCTGGCAGGGAACCAGGTCCTCAGAGGGACATAGCAAGATACATAAAAATATCATGCCATAATGTAAATACTGAATAAATAAATGGGGTGTGCTAACCATCTAAGTGAATGCAATTTAAAGACCTTGTAGTACGCATGGGAATGTGTGGCTAGATATATGCTAACGTAATTCACCAATCGTCGGGACTGGCTAGTATATGTGTCATATGCCCCCTGACTCAAGGGCACTCTGCAATCGACTATCTCCGAGGAGCATGGTACGAAGGATAAAAACAATCAAGGAGGGGGTGTCCCATACGTCTACTAGTATCTTTTTCGCCCAATATAGATGTACAAGTCGTAAAAACGACGTGGACACCTCCTACTATGATGCAAGTCTCTATGAAATAAACAACTGAGCTACATACCGCTACACGTGTTGCTCACACTGATGGCCAGTCGTGCATGAGGCACGTGTCCCTACATGAATTTACTCTGTGACGTGTAATGATACGTGTCAAGGCCTGGAGAGTCATACAAATAACTCCACAACTTTAGGTGGGTCTACTAGACACTAGGTCAGATACAAGTCCTAACGTCAACGCCTTCGTTGACTGCACCCGAGTTTTCTCGGAAGCGCATATTTATATAATAAATAAACATGTAACTATCAATAACTGAATTTAAACAGTACAACAAGGCAAGGTATACTTGCCTGGCAGGAGAGCTGCAAATATAATGTCCATATGTCAAATGCCAAAAGTCAGAACTATGGCCTCAGAATAAATGTCTCCGGATACTGAAATAAACATCACTAACAGTCTCAGAAAATATCAAATAGCTAGAAATGCCTGTCCTTAAGTCCAATTTGGACACAGGGGCAAAAATGACAGTTTCTGGTCAAAGCGGGGTCCACATGTGGGCCGCTTTGCACCGAAAAATGTGTCAGGGTCAAAGGTCTCCAAATTTGCCAAACTTAGTGTCAACAAGTCAGGAACGATGATACGAACCCAACGGAACTTCCAGAACTGGATTCCGATGAGCCGGTCACAAAATTGTCCGTCAAGTAGAGCCTGTGGGGCCCACGATACGGGATTCTGTGAACATTCTCAGAATCGAACCAAACTTGGATCACAGGACCAGCGTATTGCTACGAGTCCGATGGCGCAAGTTTCGTCTCGATCCGACGTGTGTACACAAAGTTGCAGCATGTTCCAGAATAGGCAGATACGGGACGTTGTCGGCGGATACGCGTTGATTCCGGTGTGCACGCACATCTAAATCAACTTCTGCGAAATCCTGCACGTCCGTATCAGCGGCACGCACGTTTCGGTAAAGACCGCGTGCGACCAAGTCGTCCCGTTTGGCGGGGCGTACTCAGTTCCGGGATGAATCGGGTCATTGTTTTTCCTGTTTTTGGATCGCGTGTCGCGATCGCCACAGGACGCGATGCACCGAGCGGGTTGCACGGGCACCGAGAGGGTCACATAGCCTACGTGTCATAACTGACGGAATTAAAAATGAAACTACGAGGAGATAGAACGGGTTACCTGAACAGGGCTCCGTGGAATAACTTTCCCGTGTCCGGGAAGAGATGCGACACGACGTTGATCGTGTCCGGGCTGTGTTCGGGCTCTGAAATGCTGTTGTGTCCGGTTCTGCTCGAGTCGGGGTCGTCGCGGGGTTCGTCGTGGCGCTCAGGCGGAGCTCGGCGATCAGTGGGGCGTCCGGGCATGGCACGGTGCTGCTGAGAGTCGTCGAGGCTGAGTTGGAGAAGGAGGAGCAGTTTCGGCCATGGGGGGTTCACGCTGAGGAGGAGGAGGAGGAGGAGGGGATGTGGTCTCGGCCAGGGGTTCACAGTGAGGAGGAGGAGGAGGTCGAGGGGGTCTTGCTCGGTACTGCCGGCGAGGTCGGGGTCGACTCCGGTCGTCGAGGGAAAATGGAGGAGAGGAGATGCTGGTCGGGGTCGAGGCCGGTCGGCGGAGTCGTGGGGGAGGAAGGGCGGAGCTCAGAGGGTCGGGTGGCCAGTTGCTGCGGGGTGGGGGGGGTCGCCCAGTCGGCCGGTCGGGGGAAGGTGGCTCGGGGGGGGTTGTTGAGGAGAGGAGGAGGAGCTGATGATGAAGGTGGTGGTGGTGGTGACCGATGATGGTGGTGGCGGTGGAGGAAAGAGGGCGGCTGGGGAGAGAGGACTCGGGGGAGAGGGTGGAGCTCGTCGGGAAGGGCGGGCGGTGGAGCAGGGAGAGTCGGGGAGGGAGATGGTGGCGGTGGTGGTGCCGCTCCGGCCAGAGGGAGGCCGAGCAGGGTGGCGGGGGTCGGGGTTGGGCTCGGGGAAGGAGAAGAGGGAGGCTGAGGAGAGAGGGGCCAGCGGGGGGGGCTCGCTGCGGGCGGGGGGGGTAGGCTTGCCGCGGCGGCGAGGGGAGGGGTTGCCGCTCCGGCGGGGGGGGGCTGCGGCCAGGGTAGGGTTAGGTTTTGGTTTTTATTTTCTTTTTCTTTTTCTTTTATTTTCTTTTATAGAAAATTAAATAGACATTTTAAGAAAATATCTACAGATATTTACGGGATATTTGCAGGATATTTTCGGGATATTTTTGGAATATTTTCGGGTGGGTCCCGCCTCCAAATGGACGGTGCAGGTTCACCGGCCAGTGAGGGGGTGACACCTAGCACTGCAATTTGCAGAAAAGTCCCTGTAATTTCATAAATTGCGTAAAGTCCTAGTTTTGGGAAATTGCACAATTACGAATTTGTCTGGGAAACACCCGATTCCTGAAAATTCTAAAATGCACAGAACGGAGGGAAATTGCTATGTGAGGGCCTTGGGGGAATGGGGGTGAGTCTGGGCAGGGACTGGGCCTGGTTTCTGGGTGATACGGGCCATCGTATTTATTAATTAATAAATATTGCGCACGGTGTTCTCTAATTATTTAGAGGCAGGTAGGGCCATAATTTTCTTGCGGTGTCAATACACTAAATGTAGTATACTCAGTGTAGAAAAATAACGTATTTTTGTCTGGACAAAACAGGTGGATATTAGGCCTCAAATCTCTAGGGGTACAGAGATGGGTAAAGAGCAGGAAATAAAATAGGTAATAAATACGGACTTTTGTAACGAGATTTGTGCGTCTCATACGAGGCTCAAAACTAAGTATCTGGGAGTTGCACAAAGTGCAGGATAGTAGACTGGCATGTCTAGGAGAGGTACGTGAACTTCGTTCGGGGATAACAGTCAAAGTAAAGCTCCAAATAATTCGGTGATGGACAGGTGCACAAGTCAATAGGATATGTAAGCAAAATAAATTAATAAATTACAATAAATCCTAATTGTTAAAATAATCCTAAAAATACTAAAATCTGGTCGAGGGGATTTACACCGGTTGGGCAAGGCGAGCTCCGTTCTGAGCGAAGTGTCCCGCCGACGAGCAGTGCACCCGGCCTGAAAGGTAGAGTTTTTGGGACGAAAGAACGACTGAAAAATCCTTCGCACACGTTGTACGTGACCGCGCTAGGTCATCTTCTGTGCTGATAGCCTCTTTGAGGAAGATGATGCACAGGGACGTTTCATCTTTTACGCCCACATTTCTAATATGCCAGCGTAGAAACTCCATGTTTTTGCAGTCGGACGTAAAAAGCTTTGACTGTCGAGAACTTGGTGTATACTACAAAATTTGAGTCGTACGCTCGTGGATGAAAGTCCTGGCGTAAACTCGAATTTTGTCAGTCTGGAGTAAAGCGCAGACTGTATACTGCCAACCTGAATCTTTCGCTTTTGAAAATAGATTCCAGCGTAAATGATCAAGTTTTTACAGTCTTGGCGTAAAGCACAGACTGTTGGCTCTTGGCATACGCTGCAAGATTGTAATGTCTAGTATAGAAACTGACGTGTTTTTCTTGCACCTTTGTAGTTAACTTGCATGAGTCTCCGCTAGCCGATGTGATGGATTCTGCGGCCGGGATGCTGCACTCCAACTATCTGGAGGATCTGTCGCACGTCATATTTCCCATCTCCGGGCCCCAGTATCCTGCAGGAAGGGAATTTTTGATATCGGCTCAGAGCGAGCAAACGCTGCTGAACATGATTAATGGAGAGCCCCTGACGTAGGTAGACGGGGACCAGTACATAAAGCCAGTTTTTCTCTTCGGGGACATGATTAATAAGCAGTCCCAGACGAAGCCCAAGAAAGAACTCTGGGTTTTCCTTGCCGGAGGCTTGGTCTTGCATCTGCCCAAGATGCCAAGAGATTATCCCATCTCGGCTTTCTCCCACGCTACCCATCCCAGGAGGATGTCGTGGATGCTGACTCCCGATCTTCACAGCAGGCCAGGGAAGATCTTCTACCAGAAAGGATCTGGTCTATTTGTCAGCTGCCCTTCCGACCCTGTAATGCCGTTCAGGGGATTGTATCCGGGTAGTGTCCCGAGTGAAGACAGCTTAGTGCTCCAGCCGGTGCAATTGTCGACCTTCTGCAATGATTTCATGGGGCACGAAGGAATATATCCCAAGGTGAATCCTCGGGGCAACGGGTGGATGACCCCGACAAATCTTCGATGGGCTCGCTTAGTTGATTGGGCCATGAAGCATTTCCAGATCGAGTTGGAGAGTATCGGTCTGTTTGCAGCTGTGAGCGCCACCAGTGTTGGGTTACCTCCTAACCCCAACCTATTTTTGGCACTGATGGAGCGATATATTTCGCTCACCGGGACTTTTGTTACTCCACTAGAGGAGTTGGGATTGGCCCTCCATGAGATGGCAGAGATCTCGAGACTGCCGATGGGGGATACTCCATATGAAGAGTATGTTCCCACGAACAGGGAGCTGGAGGATTCAGACCCTCGGGTAGTGGAAGTGTACCAGGAGCTGATGTGCCACTACCTTGCTTGCACCGCCTTCTATGGTGAGCCTTCGGATTTGGCTCATACCAACAGATGGACGTCCTACCTCTTCTTTCATCGGGCCAGGACTGCTCAGCCGGAGAAAGTTTTGGAGGGCAAAGATCAGCCTGTGGATTGTCTGAGCGTGCTTACTGCTCAGGTAGTCGATGATCTTATGGAGGACGTTGGGGATCCAAACCAGATCCTCGACGAAGGGATAGGGCGGTATCTTGTAGGTACTAAGGCCTACAGTTATCTGAGGCATTGCCGCAGGCCTCTGTCCAAGGAAGCTCAACTGGCTGGCTTCCTCTCTATATGGCTGCGTCGACTGGTGGTACCCGGCATCGCATCTGCGGATCGCATTCACCGTAACACCTTGTGGCCTGCAGTACGTCTGGTGTTTGGGGCGAGACTGGGCTTGCTCCCTGCCATGGTGTGCCGCATACAAGCTGGCCTGAGGGCGATGACTGAGGCGCTGCTTGCCGATGAAGCTCGGCGTGAAAGCTTTCCCCGGGTGGAATTACCATACTTGTATTTGATGGGATGGTTAATTTTCCATAACCCCCGGGTGATGTCTCCAGGTTCCGGCAGTAGCTTGGGGGGTAGTTTCTTGCTGAATTATAAGAAATCCCCCTAGAACATGCTCACAATTTTAGACTGTCGGCGGGTGCTGAATTACGGCCATAGCTGGAAACTCTTTTGCACTGTCCCCTCTGTACATCGCAATCAGTCGGGGATTAGGCTTGAGGATTCAGGTAGAGAGAAGACCATCCTTTCTCCTGAAGCCTTTCATTGGTTGGTATGCATTAGACCTTCCCACTTGCTGTACAGAAGGGAAGACCAGTGCTTCTTTGAACCCTACCTGCCTAGTCGGTTTGCCAGGCAGTTTGGGTATGATCAGTTGCACGTGGGCAACGTCGTCACCAGTTTCAGGTCCAGAGGTGGACTCATTGATGGAGCGAGGGAATGGCGATATTTTATCATGGGCTGCACCGGGGAAAATTTTACTGTGCCCGTCCTCACACTCTCCACGGAGCTGCGCATCCTCCATACGTATGCCTAGTTCTATGTGGCAACCAACACCTTCCATCGCGATTTTGATATGCATGGAAGTTTTAGGGTGCCCTCTTCCAAGCCTGGGGGAAGAGTTGAAGTTCCCTCGGTTTCTTCTGACGAGGGCAAAGAGTCCGTTACTCCGGATGAGCCTCTCGTATCGGTACCGAAGGGTGAAGTACCTCCGCCTGCAGGGGCTTTGGTAATCTCTGGGAAGCGAAGGGCTCCTGCTCCGAAGGAGATTTCCCCTCGTAAGAGGAAGAATAAGACGGTTACTCGTCATCTCCGGATCCCTGGTATTGAGGCTCCTGGAAGTGAGCTTGCTTCTCCCCATGTTGGGGATGATTCTTTGATTGGAGGTTCCTCGCCTTTTAGAGAGGGACCTTCTACAGTTTCGGCCGGCGATGCCGGAGAATCTCAGCTGGAGACTGCTGTCGCTGCTACTGCTCCAGGTAGTGGAACGAAGTCGCCTCCGGGGTTGAGTATAATAAGATCCCGTATACCTTTGTCTGGATCAGCATCGGAAGAGACCCCTGACGCGCCTGCCAGCGCCTCTAGCGAGATTCTAGCCGATGAGCCTCGGTTGGAATTTGACGAGGACTTGGAAGACTATTTGCCAGCGTCAGTTAGCAGGCCTCCTTCTCCAGGTATGACAGCTTGCTTAGCATCACTAAGAAATGATTTAGCTGTACTGGTCGCAGATGCGACATATATGCCGTCGGCCATGGGTAAATGTCGTCTTCACGCATCTTCTTTAGGAAATTTTAACTTTTATGTTGATATTAACTTCCTTTTGTCTTCTTTTCAGGGGAAGACCTCTTCGGGGAGGGCGATGTATATGCGCCCTTCGGCTCTGTGTCAGGCCCTGGTGGCGACACGGAGGTAGCTGATTTTGAAGAGGAGACATCTTCGGGTGTCGGCTCTCCTGCCGACGAGATTCTGATACCTCGAGAGGAGGATGAGCCTGTCATTGTGACATCGCCTCCTTCGAGTATGCCGATGACTTCGACTGTTGTTGGCGCATCTTCTTTTGTCGTGCCACCTGTTGAGACGACGACTGTGGCTACATCGATTGCGGTCGTCCCTGGAGGAAGGTTCGCCAATATCGCAGCCACTCCCAGCGTCCATTCGGACTTAGCCCAGCTGACTGAGTAGTATACCAGTATCTTCTACACCACCTTAAAAATGCTAATATCAATGGTGTTGGAGAAGAATCTAAGCTTCGAGGCTCTGAAGAGGTCTTCTCAGGCTGTGATAGTGCCGGTCAGGGAATTTGACGATACTGGGGTAGCTAATGCCCTGGAGGAGATAGTCAATGGTTTGGAGCAACCTATTGACGAATATCTGCGGCTGTCTCGAGACAGCATTGACGGTCTCGTTCAAGCTAGGTACGACTCCCTGACTGCAGAGTTTGCTAGGCAAGTGGAGTCTCTGAATAAGTCCATCGAGGCTCAGCGGCAGGAGATGGATCAGGAGCATGCCCAATTGGAGTATATCGTCCCCGAGTTGACCCGGTGCGAAGCCGAATATAAGGAAGTGGCAGCGAAGGCCCGCATATTGAAGGAGGAGCTCGTTCGAGTAGAGGCGAAGGCTCTCTCTTTGTCGGCAGTCCGAGATGTGCTGAAGGAGCGACAGACGACTGTTCAACAGAACTTGACGAGCGTGGGCGCTTTCCACTCAGGTTTTGTGCGGGCTCGATCTGAGCTAGCTGCTCTGGACAATGATGTGGCAAGGTTGGAACGGGCTCGTGCCGACGTCTTGAACTCCCGGGATGAGAGAATGGTTGCCCTGGCGCAGCAGATTCGTGACCTGACCGCTCCCCCCAAATGATGTACCTTTTTGCTTTGCAAATGTAATTTTGCTCTTTTCTGGGAATGAATAAAGAGACTCTTTTCTGACTTTGTGGATCCATCATTTTGGAATATAAATGACAGGTTTGGGCGAGAGTGATATCAGAGGTAATATGGACGTGATACACTCTTGGTAAACTTTAGCAGAGTATATCTATTCAGGGGTCATACGGACATGATAGAATATGCTTTAGTAGGACATATCTATTCAGAGGTTATATGGACATGATAGAATACGACCCAACTAGTTTCGTTTTGGAAGTAGTTTAGTCAGAATGAGGTCTTCGCCATATTCCACTTGAGCAGAGGAGATTAAGCATAGTACCTTTTCAGGAATTTGCCATTGATAAGAGCCATTAGCAGGTCTCCATTAGGCTGGGCTAACCTGTAAGCACCGTTTGAGAATGTCGTCTCGATCACATAAGGGCCTTCCCATTTGGGCTGGAATTTGCCCTTACTCTTGTGAGTAATGATGATTGGTCTTCTCACAGCTAAAACTAGCTCGCCAACTTTGAACACTCTTTCCTTCACTTTATGATTGAAAGCTCTGGAAATGCGTGCCTGGTAGAACGCGATGCGTTGCTGAGCTTGAAGGCGTTTCTCGTCTAATCCTTCCAGCTCTTGAAGCCTTAGTAGGTCGTTCTTCTCCTGAGTCAACTCATTAGCCATGGCTATCCTGAGTGACGGGATTTGAATTTCGATGGGGAGAACTGCTTCACTCCCGTAGACCAATAAGAATGGGGTGCAACCTGTCGGTGCTCGTACCGTTGTGCGGTATGCCCAGAGACATTCTCCTAGCTTCTTGTTCCAATCTCTCTTGTTTGAAGAGACGAACTTCTTCAAGAGTTTGATAATGGTTTTGTTGAAGGCTTCCGCCAAACCATTAGCAGCTGGGTAATATGTCGTAGAGGCCATATTTCGTATCCGATTCTTATCGCAAAATCGGTGAAACGCATGGCTGATGAACTGAGGCCCATTATCATGGATTATCCTTCGGGGAATCCCAAAGCGATAAATGACGTGATGCTTGATGAAGCTGATCATATTAGATGTCTTTACCTCAGCAAGAGGGATCACCTCTGCCCATTTGGAGAAGTAATCCGTGATGGCCAGCATGAACCGGTGACCTCTGGAAGAAGATGGGTGAATAGGACCAATGATATCCATACCCCATGCTTCGAAAGGCCAGGATGCAACCGTAGGATGTAGATGTTCAGACGGTCGATGTATGAAGTCTGCATGGACCTGACAGGCTCTGTGTCATGCCCCGAGGCGTCCCCCGAGTTGTGACCGCCGTGCGGGCCTGGAATTGCGCCCGCACGGCGGTCATGACTCGGGGGACGCCTCGAGGCGTGACATAGTGGTATCAGAGCACAGATTCAAAGTTCCTTAGACTTCGTGCTGGAAAAGTTCCTTTAACGATCAGATTCCTGTGCGAACTCTTGAACTCGCTAGGCCAAAATGAGATACGTTCATGCAATAAGTCCATAATACATTATGATCCTAATGTAATTTACCTTCTTTTGAAGGAATGGTACCCGCGCAATCTGCAGCGCAAGTCCCGGACGAAACGCAAGGCCAAGGGAGTAGTTCGGGCACTTCGGGAAGTTCAAGAAGCCAGCGAGCCACGCCAAGCATCGATCCCGTTCAGAAAATATTGCAGATGTTGGGGGAAAACCAACAAAGGGACGAGGCTCGCCATGAACGGGCCGAGAAGCGAGCGGAAGAGAGTCAGCTCAAGTTTCAAGACAATATAGAAGCACGATTCTCAGTCCAACAGAAGCAGGTAGATACCCTGCATCAGATCGTTCAGACTTTGGCTGCCAACCATTCTGCCGCAACAACAACGACTCCGGTGGAGCAGCCCGTACTTGAAGTAGAGACACCGCAAATTCCAAGAGCGAGGGACGTGACTGCCTTCGACTTTGGCTACTTCAAGAAAGTCTGTAACACCCCATTCAACGGGACTGAGGACCCAGTCGTAGCTCTAGATTGGTTGGCCGAACTTGAAGATCACTTCGCTCTGCTAGAGGTCCCCGAAGATAAGCGCGTCTCCTGTGCGCAACTACAGCTCCGCCTCAACGCACACGATTGGTGGAACGTGCATCGACGATCTCTCCAATTTGATCACGGAGAGGAGGCGATCTCGTGGATGACTTTTCGTGCCGCGTTCGAAGAGGAGTATATACCCCCTCCAGTCCAACGCCAGATGGAGAACGAGTTCGTACAGCTGCGGCAAGGCAGCATGACAGTTAAGGAGTACTCCGCCGAATTCAACCGACTATCCAAATTCGCTAGGGCCTATTTACCTGATGCAGCGAGTCGAGCTAGAAGGTTTGAAGGTGGACTACGCCCTGCCATCCATTCACACGTAGCCGTTCCTCAATATCGTACGATGCGTGAAGTCATGAATCACGCCCTGTCGCTCGAACCACTCTATCCTCATATTGCTGTCGGCGCTGTACATACATCCAGTCACAAACGCCAAAGCAACGAAGGAGGAAACACTGCTACAAAGTGCCGCAACAACGGTGGTCCGCAGAGAGGGCAGCTATGTCACTTCTGTAGGAGGCCAGGGCACCTGGTCAACGAATGTCGTCTGAAACAAGGATTATGCCTCATCTGTGGCGATGCAAACCACAGAATTCGTGACTGCCCCAAATACTCTGCTAAACATCCCCAACGTAACGTTCCCTGATGGTAGGTCCTGTTCTTAAGTTTCGGAATGAAACTTCCAATTAGTTGGGTATGATGTAGCGCCCCGTTCTCCCGATGCGGAGAGCGCGGCTAAGAAACACAAGACGGTATCGTTCGATCGGGATAGATTAAATTAAGAACTCGTCCTCGTTATGGATTTGTTTCTTCGGAATTGATTCCCATATTCAGTGGACTGCGTCCCAAGGATCAGCTTAGCGGCAGAGTCAGGAGGGACCTCTCCGCTGCTACCTTTTATTGCCTCGGTTTTCGATGTCGCTTGTTGCTTTCGTGCTTTGAGTTGGTTTTGGGATTCGCTTGTTTTCCTTGAACGGTTTCGATAGTTTTCATTATTTTCGTTCATTGACTTGCACTTCTATTCCGAAATAGAAAGAGAGGAAGAAGTATTAATCGAGCTGTTCGTGTGCAGGTGAACGAGCAGTAGGCGGCTTGCGAGCGGAGTCGTGAAGCGCCTCTTTCCTTCTTCTTTCCAAAATCTAAGTGAGTGGCTACCAACCCGATTAGCTAGCCCTGCTTCCAAGCTTCACTCCTTTGCCCCAATCAAACGATACCAAGTAATAACTAAAAGAAACCAAGATAAAAGAGAATAGACTTGGTACTTATGCTTGTCAATAAAACTTGGGAACGGTTATATCTTTGCATGCTTGTTCGTTCGGAAATGTTCATCAAATGCATAGATACAAGTTTAAACGTATATCCTGATCCATAAATATAACGTAGTTGCAATGTAAAATGAATCATGCAATATCGTTTGTCTTGTACTCACGTAGCCTCCGGGCGAATGCTTGTTAACGTAGCCTCCGGGCGAATGCTTGTCAACGTAGCCTCCGGGCGAATGATTGTTAGTGTGCGATCACGGACAACTTGTGCACAAGGTATAGTTCCTGCGGGCGGCTGCTGGGGCACTGGCACCGTTCCGGCTCCGGACGGAACTAACGTTTAGTCTCACGTACTAGGACAGGGTGGTATGCGGCGCCTAACGTTCTTGCACGTAGCAAACCATCTTCGTCACAGACTAGTGTCCATTATGGCAATCAAGCCAGTGATCATCGTGTATATTTAAACCTGTTGCATACTAACTTGTGTCTCCGTGGCAGAGAAGGCATGGTAAGTATTGTGCAGGTAATTCAGACGGACAGGTAAAATCCACCTAACGGTGGCACGTTCATTTCAGTAAATTTCAATATGCTGCTTACTTGTAAATGAACTAAGGCAAGATAGAAACCCACAAAAATATGCATGCTTCACTAAACAATGTGTTGATTGGTATAGTCAGGCTAGCTCGCCTTCACCAGCATGTTTCGATATGCTGACCCTCGTTGAAACAGGTTCTCCGCACCAAGGCGAACCGAGCGAGGAGCCAAAGTCGTCTACCCGATCCAGTCCAAGCTGTTGGCGCATCTTCACCGTGCCTCGAAACCTTTTGAAGTCCGAAGCTGCAACCCTTCATACACAAATGCAGCTCCGTGGCAAAGCTATCCTCCAGCCTGGAGGTCCTTATCGTTTTGAGTTTATAAAGGGATATAATGTACAGGACTGTTATCTCATTTTGAGTCATCTTTTTTGTAAGCCGTTCGGCATATTAGCTAACTCGTTCAAGAGTTTGTAATAGATGTTCATTATCAATAAAGAGAACTTTGCTATGTTTCAAATCTGTGTTTCAATTTATCTGCGTACTCTGAATATGTGCTTGCTATGCAAATCATTAAAGCCTTGTGCGGGCGCAATTCCAGGCCCGCACGGCGGTCACGACTCGGGGGACGCCTCGGGGCGTGACATTCTGCATTGTCTGGCATACTTGATTGCGTCTGCGATCATAGTGGGCCAATAATAGCCCATTCTCCTGATACGATCCTGTAGCTTAGGACCGGGTTGATGTGCTCCGCATACGCCATCGTGAGCTTCGCGGATAATCTGCTACGCCTCGCTGTCAGCGAGGCATCTTAGTAGCAGTCCATCGTAGGTCCGACGATATAGACACTGTGAGGATGCATCAAAGTAGAAGCGCAAGGATCGTCTCTTGACGGATACTGCTTCTTTGGGGTTCTCCGGTAAGATTCCGTATGCCACGAAATCTATAAAGGGACTTCTCCAGTCTCTTGTGGGAGGATCCGTGTTCACGGCGTAGCTGCGTTCTATGTGAAAGTTATTTTTCATACAGAATAAATCCCTGTTAAGGAGGATCACCGAATTCTGCCTTCTTATAGGAGCAGCTAAATCTGCAGCTAGACTGGCTAGGGCATCAGCTTCCAGATTCTGAGATTGAGGTACATGCTCTAGGAAGAACCCCTTGAACGTCATGGCTACCTCAACCGTTGCTCGGTGATAGGGGATGAGGTCTGGATTCTGGACTTCATATATTCCTCTGACTTGATTGACGATCAGCAGGGAATCACCGAAAGCTTCCAGGGATTCGACCCCCAGCTCTTTAGCGACTTGGAGCCCGATTAGTAGAGCGTTATACTCTGCGACATTGTTGGAGCAGGGCTCGCTAAAAGAGTATGATCGATAGATGACGAGTTTGTCAGGAGTTACCAGGACAATTCCTACTCCTGAAACTACGTTTCCCCTTGGACCAGTCCTGGAGGCGCCATCGAAGAATAGTTGCCATGCGTCACCTTCCATTACAAAATTACATTCTGCAACTTCGTTAGGAATGTCCTCGTATAATTTGGAGGCCTCCAGAATCGGATGAGCAGCTAGGAAGTCAGCCAGTGCTTGGCCTTTGATGGACTTCTGAGGGACGTATACCATGTCATACGGTGTTAATAACATCGCCCAGGTCGCGAGTCGGGAGTTAAGAACACTTGGCTTGTTCATCAGTACCCGAAGAGGATTGATCCTGGAGATGATGTGGATCGTCTGGCCTGTGACATAGTGTCGTATTTTCTGAATAGCTAACATCAGGGCCAAGCATTCTTTCTCCACCGGGTTGTACTGGTGTTCGGCTCTGACCATCATCCTGCTGAGGTAGTAGATAGCCTGTTCATGTCCCACATCGTTCTTCTGTGCGAGAAGAGCTCCCAGAGAATGATCCATCGTTCGAACATACAGCAAGAATGGTCTTCCTACGACGGGAGGCACCAGAACTGGCGGGTGAGTGAGGTAGCATTTGATATCATTAAATGCTTGTTGGCAGGCTTCGTCCCATACGAAGGATACACCTTTCTTTATGAGACACAAAAAGGGCTGGCATTTCCCGGAGAGGTTGGATATGAATCTCCGGATATAAGCCAGACGACCTTGAAATCCCCTGAGTTCCCTCAGATTACGGGGTGGTCGCATTTCTAAGATGGCCTTGAATTTATCAGGGTCCACTTGAATGCCTTTGGCGGTGATGACAAATCCCAAGAATTTGCCACTATATACACCCAGAAAGGACTTTGTAGGATTCATTTTGAGTTGATGTTGGCGCATCAGCTCGAATACTGTCTTCAAGTCTTGGATGTGATTATCCTTGAGGCGGCTTTTGACAGCTATATCGTCCACGTAACACTCCACTGTCTTGCATAAATGCTCGCGAAATATGTTACTCATAGCCCGTTGGTATGTAGCCCCGACGTTCTTCAATCCGAAGGGCATGACCGTATAGCAATATACCCCTAATGGTGTTCGGAAGGCAGTATGTTTCTCGTCTTCAGGATGCATCTTGATTTGATTGTATCCTAAAAATTCGTCCATGAAGGACATGCGTTCAAAACCGCATGTATTGTCGACCATGATGTCCGTAATGGGAAGGGGAACTCATCCTTGGGGTATGCTGTGTTCAGATCTCGGTAATCGATGCAGACGCGTACTTTCCCATTTTTCTTCATGACCGGGACAACATTGGCGACCCAGTCGGGATGTTGTTTCTCCCGGATGAAACCGCAGGCTATCAACTTCTTGATTTCAGCTTCAATGGCGTCCATCATATCCGGGCAAAACCGGCGTTGGTACTGCTTCACAGGCTTCGAATCGGACAATATGTTGAGTTTATGAGTAGCCATCTTTGGATCAAGGCCGGGCATATCCTCATAATTCCATGCAAAGACGTCGATGTATTCTTTTATCAGCTGGATAACTTCTTCCCTTTCAGCTGGGGAAAGATTGTTATTGATAAATATCGGCTTTGGCGAAAGTTCACCCCCAACATTGATCTGGATAACTTCGTCTTCAGTGGGAGGTTCTCTCTGCTCGAACCGAAATTCCAATTGTGTATATATTTGTTGAGCCCAAGAGTCATTCTCAAACGGCTCATATTCTTGTTCGTCTGTTTCGAAGGAATCGGCCACTACCATATTTACTGATAATGTTTGTTCGAGAGCCTCAGATGAGTCGGAGGGCGACGAGCCATCTTGAAGAGAGGAAAAGACATCCTCGTTTGACTCGAAAGTTGCAAGGGAGATGACGTACCCTAACCCGAAGCGGGTTCGTTGATAGTGGGGATTGCCGAGCAGCGGTGTCCGTCTGCCTTTCCCGTGGTTGAGACCTGGTTCCAGTTTCAAGTCGTAACCCATACTTTGTATGATCTTTAAAGCTTGCGGGCTGTACCTGTGAACTTGCATTTCACCAGCATCGTCGTTGAAGGAATCTTCTTGTATAGTCGGTCCGTCGCGCCTGCGGCCGAAGACTATTGAATGCTGACTGTTGCGAGTAGGCGGAACAACGAAGATAGAGTCCTCATACGGTCCATAAGTTATGGTGACATTGGATGATGATGCCACTTCCCATATGTAGGGATGATAGGAGTCTATAGCTGCCAAGAATTTCTGTGCTATAGGCTCTATATCGTCATGGGGAGAGGATTCCTGATTTTGAATTTGAGCGTCGGTATACTGGAAAAGAGGTCCTTTATTATCATCGGAAACCGCATTCCTGGCTGTATTTACATCAGTCGGCTGCCTATCGCGCCGAAGATTGATGACCAAGGGTGGAGGCTTTTGGTTCAAAGTGATCACCAGAGGACGGCCTCCTCTTCCTGACCTGGTTTTATTCAGGTGGATAGCCATAGGCTGCATGGTTGTCGGACGAGTGGTTTGCCCTTTCACTCTGATTGACAGTGGTTGTTCGGCAGAGGGTTCTTCTGGCTCCCGGTGGGATTCCTTCTCTGCTTCGGCTGACATTTCTTTTGTGTAGTCTTGAGAGTACAACACGGCATCTGAGTAGTAGGATTCTACTCCTCTAAAAGGGTTTAGGTCAGCAATCTCCGTTTGCACTGTCCCTTGGGTATCTACATATTTAAAGCATTGATGTAGAGTGGAAAAAACGATGTTGTGGTCGTGGATCCATGGTCTTCCCAGCAGGATGTTGTAGGATACCTCTGAATCGATGATATAGCATGTAGCCACCGATCTGAGGTTACCAATCTGGATCCTCAGCCGAATCTTTCCCAATGGCTTGCTTCTCCTTGCGTTGAAACCCACGATTGTAGTGGTGGTGTAAGCCAGTTCGCTGGTAGGGATCCTCAGTGGTCTGAGCAGACTATGAGGGATGATGCTGATTGATGATCCCGGATCTATATGAATCCGGTCGACCTCCATGGAACCGATGTATCCGGTGTAATAGAGGGGTCTGTCATGCCTGTTATGTTTTAACAGCATGTCATCTTGAGTGAAAGTGATATTCGGGACCACCTCCATCACACTGTGGCATTGAGGACATGCCACGGGTTCTTCGTCAGGGGACTTGAGCTGGGTCAAGTATGCATCCGCCTGCATCAATGCTTCACTCAGGGCTTGACGAGTGTCTTGAGAGAGCCTGAGCAGCTCGAAGATGGACAACCTGGCTGGTGTATTAGCTAGTTGGGCCAGGATGTCGAAGTTGTAGGGCTTCTCTAAACCTTTGTTTTGGATGTTTTTCACAGGTTTATCGAAGCGCACTTTTTTTTGCTTCCCCTTGTCCGCCGAAGTTGGTCTTGAAGGACCGGCTTCTGGTACGACGGGCTTCGGTTCTGAAGGTTTGGCAGCTGAAGCGTCTGCTGGTGCATCTTCCTGACTCGCTCCGTAGTCCTTGAGGTAAGTTTTCCCCGAACGGGTTACAGTCAACACCTCATCGTCGTCTGATGTCGAAGAAGTGGCAACCATATGGCATGGTTTGTGTGGTGCCCCGTTCCCTCTATTCGGGGAGCGCGGCTAAGAAATACAAGACGGTATCGTTCGATCGGGATAGATTAAATTAAGAACTCGTCCTCGTTATGGATTTGTTTCTTCAGAATCGATTCCCATATTCAGTGGACCGTGCCCCAAGGATCGACTTAGCGGCAGAGTCAGGAGGGACCTCTCCGCTGCATTCTTTGTTGCCTAGTTTTCGCTGTCGCTTGTTGCTTTCGTGCCTTGAGTTGGTTTTCAAATTTGCTTGGGTTTTCTTGAACGGTTTTGATGGATTTCATTGCTTTCGTTCTTAGGACTGTACTTCAATTCCGATAAGGGAGAGAGAGGAAGAAGTACTGATCAGCTGTTCGTGTCAATACAGGTGAACCAGCTGTAGTCGTCGCTCGAGCGGACGCCTAAAGCACTTCTTTCCTTTTCCTTCCAACTACCAAAGTGAGTGGCTACCAACCCGATTAGCTAGCCCTACTTGCTAGTCTTCACATCTAAATCTTGTGTTCGTGCTTGCCCCGATCAAACGATACCAAGTAATAACTAAAAGATATCAAGATAATAAGGGAATAGACTTGGATCTGTATGCTTGTCATTGAAACTTGTGAACGGATACTTACTACATGCTTGCTTATTCAAAATGTTTACCATATGCATATATACAAGTTAGAATATTTACTCCTTCTTCTATAAATATGCTATATGTAGAACACCCTTTGCCATGCATCAATTATTCAGGGAGACTATGCAAAATACATCACACAATGCTACATATCTCCTGATTTTATTGCCTCAGCTACATAAATGGCAACTTAACACAAACGCCGTTGATCACGGACAACTTGTGCACAAGGCCTCTCGGTTCCTGCGGACGGTCGCTGGGGCACTGGCACCGATCCGATCCGGACGGAACCTCAAGATTAGTCTCTCCCATAGGCGAGATGGCGTGCAGCGATACATGTGCCTCCGTCACCTTAGCCTGAGACTATGACCGTCCATTATGGCATCAAAGCCAGTGATCCCCTCGTATATTTAAACCTGTTGAAACTAACTTGTGTCTTCTTGACAGGGAAGGCAAGGTAAGTATTATGCAGGTGGTTCAGACGGACAGGTAAATGTCACCGAACGGTGACGGGTCATTTCAATGATTCTATATCTATGTCTTGTTGTAAAATGAACTAAGGCAAGATAGAAACCCACAGTAAATATGCATGCTTCATTAAAACAATGTGTTGACTCGTATAGTTGGGTTAGCTTGCCTTCACCAGTACGTTTCGATGTACTGACCCTCGTTGAAACAGGTTCCCCGCGCTAGGAGAACCAAGCGAGGAGCAGGAGACAAACCCCCATTCCAGTCCAGCTGTAGGCACGCCTCGACCGTGCTACCTTTGACGCATTTGGAAGAAGAAGCCTTTTGAAGAAGAAGCTAGCCACCAAGCAACCATGCAGCTTCGTGGCAACGCAGTCGTTCTGTCCCAAGGTCTTATATTTTGAGTAGTAGTAAAGGATGTAATGTACAGGACTGCTATCTCATTTTGTGTTAACACTTTTGTAAGCCCATAGAGGCAATCCTTATGTCTAAGTTCAAGGAGTTTGTAATAGATGTTCATATTATCAATAAAAAAGAACTTTTCCATGTTCAAATCTGTGTTTTAATTATCTGCGTACTCTGAATATGTGCTCGCTATGCAAAACAAAATACTTAGCCTTGTGCGGTGCGCAACCTAGGCCCGCACGGCGGTCACACCCGGGGGACGACTATCGATTCCACGGAATCGGGGCGTGACATGTTGGTATCAGAGCACAGCTTCAAAGTTCTTTGATTCATAAACTGGAAAAGTTCCCTTAGCGATAACTTGCCTATGCGAACTCCTGAACTCGTTAAGGCCAAAATGAGATACGTTCATGCAATAAGTCCATAATACATTATGATCCTGATCTAAATTACCTCTTTTAAAGGAATGACGCAAGCGCAGCCATCAGCGCTAGCGCCAGGCGAGACACGGACTCAGGAGAGCAGCTCCGGAACATCAGGAAGCTCTCGGAGCCAACGGGGCATGTCTCAAACAGATTCGATTCAACAAGTGGTGCAAATGTTAACCGAGCAAAGACAGAGGGATGATGCCCGCCAAGCCAAGTTCGAGAGCAATCTAGAGGCTCGACTCTCAGTCCAACAAAAGCAGGTAGATACCCTGCAGCAGCTTGTTCAGACCCTGGCCTCCAACCATTCTGTCGCGACCACAGCTACGCCAGTGGAGCAGCCAGTACTTGAAGTCGAAACACCGCTAGTGCCAAGGACGAGGGAAGTGACTACCTTCACCTTTGCAAACTTCAAGAAGGTCTGCAACACGCCATTTAAGGGGACTGAGGACCCAATCGTGGCCCTAGATTGGCTCACCGAGCTTGAAGATCATTTTTCTCTCCTGGATGTGCTGGAAGACAAGCGCGTCACTTGTGCCAAACTACTGCTTCGATTCAATGCGCACGACTGGTGGGACGTGCATCGACGATCTCTTCAACTTGGCCATGGAGAGGAGGCGATCGCGTGGACGACTTTTCGTGCCGCATTTGAAGAGGAGTTTATACCACCACCTCTACGACGTCAACGGGAAAATGAGTTCGTTCAACTCCGGCAGGGCAGTATGACGGTGAAGCAATACTCAGCAGAATTCAACAAACTGGCCAAATTTGCTACCGCTTACCTACCGGATGCAGCGAGTCGTGCCAGACGATTCGAAGGAGGGCTACGTCCTGGTATCCACGGGCACGTATCCGTTCCACAGTATCAGACGATGAGGGAAGTTTTAAACCATGCCCTCTCCCTCGAACCGCAGTATCCTCACGTTGCCACCGGCGCTGTGCAAACCCCCAATCACAAACGCCAAGGCAACGATAGAGGAAACACAGCTGCAAAGCGCCCTAATAACGGCGGTTCGAAAAAGGGAAACTCGAGGCAACGATGTGATTTCTGTAGAAGGACAGGGCACGTCGAAAGTGAATGTCGCCGGAAGCATGGGTTATGTCTCATTTGTGGAGCTTCCGATCACGCCCTTCCCAACTGTCCAAAGTTTACCGAGCGCCGTCCTCCCCAACAAAATTAGACTCCGGCACCTCAGGCAAATCGAGCGGCGCCTCAGCAAGGGCGTAATCAAGCTCAAGGCCGAGTCTACACCATGACACGGGAAGAAGCATTAGCTTCGGATACCGTCGTGTCAGGTACCTTACTTTTCAATAATATACCTGCTCGCGTTCTATTTGATTCAGGTGCAACGCATAGTTTTATTTCCACAAATTTTGCCGTGGAAAACAATGTAAAAATGACTCTGTTGCACTTAGATTTAAATGTTAGCACCCCCTCTGGTACAAAAATCCCTGTTCGTTCAGTATGCCTAGGTGGTTATATTTGTATTGGGGAGAAGAAGCTGTCGCTCGATGTCTTAGTTCTAGATGTTAGGGACTATGATATCATCTTGGAAATGGACTGGCTAGGCGCATGCGCAGCAACTATTGAGTGTGCAGAGAAGCGAGTCGTTTTTTGTCTGCCCGGAGAAGCCGTATTCTGTTACACCAGTAGTCCAGCGAACGATGCGACCAAGGCCTGCATGGTGATTTCGGCAAAATCTGCTCGGCGAATGCTCTACATAGGCTGCCAGGGATTTCTAGCATCAGTTCGGGACGCGCGGCAGGACTACGCAAACGTCGAGCCTAATTTCATTGAGGCGGAGTTCCCCGACGTGTTTCCGAGCGAACTACCCGGCATGCCGCCCGATCGAGAGATTGAATTCACTGTTGACACATTTTCGAACACGCAGCCGATCTCCAAACCTCCATACAGAATGGCCCCTGCAGAGCTGAAGGAATTAAAGTGCCAAATCCAAGGATTACTAGACCGTGGGTTCATCCGACCGAGCGTATCTCCTTGGGGTGCGCCTGTGCTCTTCGTGAAGAAGAAGGACGGAACTCTACGCCTCTGCATCGACTACAGAGAATTGAACAAGGTCACAATCAGAAACAAATATCCTCTACCACGGATTGATGACTTGTTCGATCAACTACAGGGTGCAGTAGTAATTTCAAAAATAGATCTTCGCTCGGGCTATCACCAGCTGAAGATTAGGCCAGAGGACACCCCCAAAACTGCTTTCCGAACCCGGTACGGTCATTACAAGTTTTTTGTGATGCCGTTCGGACTGATGAATGCGCCTGCAGCATTCATGGACGTTATGAATCGGGTATTTAGACCTTTTATCGATAAATTTGTGGTAGTTTTTATCGATGACATCTTGGTGTACTCGAAGACTAGGGACGAGCACGCAGGACACCTGCGGATGGTGTTGCAAACCCTTCGAGACAACAAGTTGTACTCCAAACTGAGTAAATGTGAGTTTTGGCTAGACAGTATGTCCTTTTTGGGCCATGTTATCTCCTCGAAAGGCATCTCAGTTGATCCGAAGAAAATAGAAGCAATCACGCAGTGGAAACGACCGGAATCAGCTAGCGACATCCGAAGCTTTCTTGGACTGGCAGGATACTACCGTCGGTTCATACAGAACTTTGCTAGAATTGCTTCGCCCTTGACGCAGCTCACACGAAAGGGTGCGAAGTTTACTTGGACGGACGACTGTGAAGCTTCGTTTACGGAGTTAAAGCAGCGCCTCGTCTCCGCCCCGGTCCTTACTTTGCCAAACGGACCAGATGACTTCAAAATATATAGCGATGCATCAGGAAGGGGACTAGGATGTGTCCTGATGCAACAGAACAAAGTGATAGCCTATGCGTCTAGACAGCTAAAGCCTCACGAGCAGAACTACCCAACGCATGACCTCGAGCTTGCCGCGGTAGTGTTTGCATTAAAGCTGTGGCGCCACTATCTTTATGGCGTGCCGTATGAAATCTATACGGATCACAAAAGTTTGAAATATTTGTACACTCAAAAAGATTTGAATCTTCGGCAGCGGCGATGGCTTGAACTCCTAAGCGACTTCGATCTCATGATCAGATACACGCCTGGTAAGGGAAACGTCGTAGCTGACGCACTGAGTCGAGTGTTTGCAGGAAGTTTGGCTATTGATGATAGGCTGCGCCGAGATCTTGAATCACTGGGCATTACCTTAAAAATCAGATACACAAAGTGGGCGCAAGTATCATAACTGCGCCTCGAACCCGACTTGTTACAACGAGTAAAGACCGCTCAGAAGGATGACCCGTTCCTGCAAAAGATTCATGCCCTTATCTCAGCAGGGAAGGCGTCCGACTTTGCGGTAAGCACGGATGGGATGCTTCGAGTGAAGGGAAGACTGTGCGTTCCAAGCGACGCGGCCCTCAGGGAAGAGATACTCACGGAAGCTCACTATGCTAGTTATACTTCTCATCCGGGTAGCACAAAGATGTATCGGGATCTTCGTACGACGTTTTGGTGGCACGGCTTGAAAAGGGATATGGCGCAGTTTGTGTCGCATTGCATGGCTTGTCAACGAGTAAAGGCCGAGCACCAGAAACCAGGCGGAGAATTACAAAGCCTTGCTATTCCGGAGTGGAAATGGGATGATATAACGATGGATTTTATCGTTGGTTTGCCGAGGACGCAACGGGGACATGATGCAGTCTGGGTTATCGTCGATCGACTCACCAAGTCAGCTCACTTCCTGCCTATCAAGTCTACTTGGAGTGCCGACCGCCTGGCTCAGATATATCTCAACAAAATCGTTCGACTCCATGGCGTGCCAGTAACCATAGTCTCCGATCGAGATGGTCGATTCATATCACGTTTCTGGGGAAGCCTGCAGTCAGCAATGGGGACGAAGTTGAAGTTTAGCTCCGCCTACCATCCACAGACCGACGGCCAAACCGAACGTGTCAACCAGATCCTCGAAGACATGTTGCGACTCTGCGCCTTGGACTTAAAGACGAGTTGGGACCTTCATCTACCTCTAGCTGATTTTGCTTACAACAATAGTTATCAATCAAGCATTCAAATGGCGCCGTATGAGGCATTATATGGGCGAAAGTGTAGATCTCCTATCTGCTGGGACGAAGTTGGGGAACGACAAGTACTTGGCCCTGAGCTCGTGGAGCAGACCGTCCAGAAAGTCCGGCTGATTCGGGATAGATTAAAGATAGCTCAAAGCCGTCAAAAGAGCTACGCGGACACACATCGAAGACCGCTAGAGTTCCAAGTAGGCGACCGAGTATTCCTCAAGGTCTCGCCCATGCGAGGAGTCAGCAGGTTCGGGGCAAGAGGAAAGCTAAGTCCAAGATTTGTCGGCCCGTTCTAAATACTAAAGCGGGTTGCCTCAGTTGCGTATCAGATTGCTCTACCACCATCCCTATCCGACGTACACGATACATTCCATGTTTCACAGCTTAGGAAATATGTGTACGACCCGAGCCATGTGGTAGACCTGGACCAACTGAACCTTCAAGCCGACTTGACGTATGTAGAACAGCCTGTGCAAATTTTGGATAGAAAAGAAAAGCTGCTTCGGACTCGCTCGGTTCCTCTCATGCGCATGCTTTGGCGGAATCACTCCATTCGAAGAATCTACTTAGGAGCTTGAATCCAAAATGAGAGAAAGGTTCCCCTCACTATTTCCTAGTGGTAGGTTCTATTCTTTAAGTTTCGGGACGAAACTTCCAATTAGTTGGGTAGGATGTGGTGCCCCGTTCCCCCTATTCGGGGAGCGCGGCTAAGAAATACAAGACGATATCGTTCGATCGGGATAGATTGAATTAAGAACTCGTCCTCGTTATGAATTTGTTTCTTCGGAATCAATTCCCATATTCAGTGGACCGTGCCCCAAGGATCGACTTAGCGGCAGAGTCAGGAGGGACCTCTCCGCTGCATTCTTTGTTGCCTAGTTTTCGCTGTCGCTTGTTGCTTTCGTGCCTTGAGTTGGTTTTCGGATTTGCTTGGGTTTTCTTGAACGGTTTCGATGGATTTCATTGCTTTCGTTCTTAGGACTGCACTTCAATTCCAATAAGGGAGAGAGAGGAAGAAGTATTGATCAGCTGTTCGTGTCAATACAGGTGAACCAGCTGTAGTCGTCGCTCGAGCGGACGCCTAAAGCACTTCTTTCCTTTTCCTTCCAACTACCAAAGTGAGTGGCTACCAACCCGATTAGCTAGCCCTACTTGCTAGTCTTCACATCTAAATCTTGTGTTCGTGCTTGCCCCGATCAAACGATACCAAGTAATAACTAAAAGATATCAAGATAATAAGGAAATAGACTTGGATCTGTATGCTTGTCATTGAAACTTGTGAACGGTTACTTACTACATGCTTGCTTATTCAAAATGTTTACCATATGCATATATACAAGTTAGAATGTTTACTCCTTCTTCTATAAATATGCTATATGTAGAACACCCTTTGCCATGCATCAATTATTCAGGGAGACTATGCAAAATATATCACATAATGCTACATATCTCCTGATTTCATTGCCTCAGCTACATAAATGGCAACTTAACACAAACGCCGTTGATCACGGACAACTTGTGCACAAGGCCTCTCGGTTCCTGTGGACGGTCGCTGGGGCACTGGCACCGATCCGATCCGGACGGAACCTCAAGATTAGTCTCTCCCATAGGCGAGATGGCGTGCAGCGATACATGTGCCTCCGTCACCTTAGCCTGAGACTAAGACCGTCCATTATGGCATCAAAGCCAGTGATCCCTTCGTATATTTAAACCTGTTGAAACTAACTTGTGTCTTCTTGACAGGGAAGGCAAGGTAAGTATTATGCAGGTGGTTCAGACGGACAGATAAATGTCACCGAACGGTGACGGGTTATTTCAATGATTCTATATCTATGTCTTGTTGTAAAATGAACTAAGGCAAGATAGAAACCCACAGTAAATATGCATGCTTCATTAAAATAACGTGTTGACTCGTATAGTTGGGTTAGCTTGCCTTCACCAGTACGTTTCGATGTACTGACCCTCGCTGAAACAGGTTCCCCGCGCTAGAAGAACCAAGCGAGGAGCAGGAGACAAACCCCCATTCCAGTCCAGCTGTAGGCACGCCTCGACCGTGCCACCTTTGACGCATTTGGAAGAAGAAGCCTTTTGAAGAAGAAGCTAGCCACCAAGCAACCATGCAGCTTCGTGGCAAAGCAGTCGTTCCGACCCAAGGTCTTATATTTTGAGTAGTAGTAAAGGATGTAATGTACAGGACTGCTATCTCATTTTGTGTCAACACTTTTGTAAGCCCATAGAGGCAATCCTTATGTCTAAGTTCAAGGAGTTTGTAATAGATGTTCATATTATCAATAAAAGAAAACTTTTCCATGTTCAAATCTGTGTTTCAATTATCTGCGTACTCTGAATATGTGCTCGCTATGCAAAACAAAATACTTAGCCTTGTGCGGTGCACAACCTAGGCCCGCACGGCGGTCACGCCCGGGGGACGACTATCGATTCCACGGAATCGGGGCGTGACAGTTTGTACTTGGAGTTCTTGCTAGACTTAGCCTTAGTAGCATTAGTCTCTTCCTCGAGCTCCGATACCAGGTCTGGATGAACCCACATAATCTCGCCTCGCCGGGTAGTTAGGGTCACCAGATCATGATTTTGACCCTTAGCTGGAGGAAGATTGACGATGTTCATCGTTGTCCGGGAAATAGGTGTAACACCGTCCGAGACTTCCTGGGGAGGCAGATTGCCAAATTACAGGGAGATCATGTTGGCCGTGACCGTCTTCTCGCTGTTGTGCAGAGTGATGGCCTTGGCATCGATCAGCTCCTGGATCTTCCTCTTCAGTACATAACACGCCTTTGTAGGGTGGTGTACGTATCTGTGGAAGATGCAGTACTTGGGGTTATTTGTACTGCCGACTTCTTGGGGCCGCTTCTCCTCAGGAAGGGTAATCTTGCCGCTCTCAACGAGACACTCGAATATGCTCGGGATATCGTCGTCGTCGAAAGAGTAGACTTCGATGGGCCTGAAAGTCCCAGGTCTCGTCTGCGTGGTAGCCGCAGTCTTTTGCCTGGACATGTTGATTGTCAGGGCTTCCTTCCCTTTGGAACCACGAGGATGGTCGTTGTTGGGAGATGACCTCTTGCCTCTGTCGGAGGTAGAGATCATGATGCCATTGTCACGCGCCTTCCGACTGTTGTCTTCGGCGGCTACCGCTGAGATGATGAATGAGGGCCAATCATGGAACTGATATGGTCCTGTGAACACCGAGATTACGGGAAGAAGGTTCTTCCTGCAAATGTCCACCAACGCCGAGTCTGGAACTCCGGGAGGCATTTGTAAAGTGGCTTGGCGAAAACGTTCGATGAAAGTGCGAACGTCCTCTTTTTCCTTCTGCTTTACTTCGATGAGAGAGGACATGGACATGTCCATCCCTCCCTAGTAGAATCGTGTGAAGAATAAAGTCTTGAAGTCTTCGAAGGACGAGATGCAGTTGTCCGCCAGGCTACGGTACCACTGATAAGCTACTCCCGAGAGACAGCCCTTGAACACCCGGGTGAGGAGGGCGTCATTCCCTTGTAATAGCACCGTCATCATACTGAAGTAGTTAATGTACTAACTTGGTGACATTTTTCCTTCGAACAAAGCCATGGTCTGTGGTTTGTATCTCGGAGGGAAAGGGACCTCTTCCCAGATAGCCGGATAAGGCTGGTTGATTCCCAGTTTCTTGAGCTGATCTTTGTGCTTCAAGGCATCAAACTGGGCTTTCAGCTCCCGTACTGCTTGCATCGGATTTTTGGCCGACAACGAGACCACGGAGTGGTGCAGAATCGGTTGTATCGTGACCCCAACAGGAGGTAATGCATTCTCCGAGTGAGGAAGAGGAGGACCGGCTGACTCCTGATCTAGAGCAGGCTCTTGAATCGTGTTGGATGGTGGTAAGTCCACCCCCTCACGTGTCTGAGTTGGAGGGACCGATGTTTGAGCCATAGCAGCTGCATATTGGGTCAGCATCATCTGGTGCATGTTCTCCATCATGGATTGCATCTGCTTCAGAGATGTCTCTAGTACAGTGATGCATTGTTCCGCGCTCCCTGACGGCGAAGCTTCCTCGCGTTCATCTCCAATGGCATAAACTCCCATCTCCCTGGGTGTCGTTGAAGGATTAGTATAGGTCGCTGTAGAAGTTGACTCTATACTTTCAGCATCTGATTCGGGAGACCGGCGATACCCAGCATCGGAATCAGAAGAGTACGAAGCCGGTTGTCGTGACTTTGAACGGGTATTTTGGAACACCCCAGCTTCAGTGTTTCTAAGGAGCGTAATGAAACTCCTTCAGCTTGGAGTTCTAGAGGGACGTCTCAAGCTTGACCTTTCTCTAGGTATGTGTGAAGCCATGTTCAACGATGCATGCGTGGGCTCTTCTTCTTGGGAAGACGGAGAGTATCTTAACCGGTCAAAAACCGACCATCTTGCTTCAGAGCAGCAACAATTAACCACAATCCTATGACTATTACAATGGCGCTCCCTAGGAGGCGTAATAGACATATTGGAAGATCCCCTGCCCTTGCGTTTCTGGATTAGATATGTACGCAGGTCAGGAGGATTTACAGAAGAAGAAGAAGATTGCTTGTTCCTTCTGTTTATCGCAGTGGGCATGCGGACGTTGGGAACCCCAGTTTTCCCTGTGCCATCCGTATACAACAGGTTGGCCATCTGGTCAGCGGATAATCCCCAAGGAGGGTGTCTTTCCGTATATTGAGCCTTCTTTACGTTGAGAGGCTCATTCTGGCATAATTTGGCGCTCTGCTCCGGTTGGCGTAGAGCCGAGGAGGCCCTTAGTTGGCCATCAGTTCCTCGCGTAATCCGGAGGGTGGGCAAATTCCTCCCTTGCTGCCGTAGAGGCTGGGATTCTGAGCAGTCTGCTACTTGCTTTCTCTTGCGTGGATCGCAGGGATCATCTATTTCTTCGAGGAGGACAGATGCAGTCTTGCGTGCAGAACGCGAAGTGGACTTCTGGGTTGGCGCTAAGGCATCGCCAGAAGTTTTGTCGATTCCGCCAGTGGCGGAAGACTGAATTTTATGCGCAGGGCGCGATGTATACTTCTGGGTTGGCGCTAAGGCATCGCCAGAAGTTTTGTCGATTCTGCCAGTGGCGGGAGACTGAATTTTATGCGCAGGGCGCGATGTATACTTCTGGGTTGGCACTAAGGCATTGCCAGAAGTTTTGTCGGTCCTGTCAGCGACAGGCGACTGAATTTTATGCGCAGGGCGCGATGTATACTTCTGGGTTGGCACTAAGGCATTGCCAGAAGTTCTGTCGGTCCTGTCAGCGACAGGCGACTGAATTTTACGTGCAAGGCGTGGAGGGAGCGAAGCTACAACCTCGTTGGTCGAAGAGATCGGAGAGGTCGAAGAGTCGGCAGGAACGGCAGGGGATGTCTTGGGCATCCAGACCTTACGCAGCTTCCTGTTGTCTTGTACAGAGAGTGAGTGAGAGCTACCCCCAGCTCGAAGCATATCTTCGTAGGCAGACTAGTCGAACTGGACGACCAGTGTCTTCTTTACGGATCCCACGGATACCGCATCGTGTTGAGCAATCGCTTTCTCATCAGAAGAGAAAGATGTCCCCAGCAGAGTCACCATCTTGTTTATGGTGATAAACGAAAGATAAATGTATATAAGACGAGGTTTATACGAAATCCGTTTCTTTGGTTTACAAACAAGCTTGTACAATTAATCCTATACGAGGACGTCGAGTACAATTTTTAAATCTGGGTAAATATTGCTATAGGTGTCTGATCTGCAGTCGATCACTTTAGCCCTTGGACCACACGATGGTGAAGAAGTGTCGTTGAAGACGGAAAGCAGCTTCGAAGGTTGCAAAAGAGGGTGGATGCACGATACCAAAGTCGTCGATCACTGCTCTTTGCCTGAGCTCCGAATTCTTCTCTCTTGAGGACTCTTCGACTTCTCTCCTCGATCTCTGGTTCGATCTTCTCTGAAGTTCGACCTTGATTTTCCTCGACCCTTCTCCTTTTTTTTGTCGACCTTGACCTCTGTCGATAGAGGTCTCTATTTATAGAGTTTTAGTGACAGTGACCACTCAGTCGGTGTAGAAATCGAGTAGTGGAAAGTACAGCACCCTTTTACACGATGGTTAAAATAACCGTTGCCCGCGTATAGATGATCTTTTGTATGAGCGTGTGACGCGTGTCCAACTAAGGGACAAACGCGTATAACTGCTACGAAGATCACGGCGTAGAAGCCACGTAGGTAGGTATCCCTCGTGTAGAAGAGGTTGGCGTGGAAGCCAATGTCTGTCACCATGGCGTAGAAGCCAAATAGGCATAGAAGCCAAATGGGCGTAGAAGCCGAGCAGGCATAGAAGCCGAGTGGGTGTAGAAGCCTGAGTGATCCTTAGCCGGAATTACGGCTCTTGGAGATATAATCAAATCTCCTGCATTAAATGCAGAGATCCGCCATCATCCTGTGCATTAATTGCAGAGGCGTATTTTGAAGGTCTGCCATCACTCTGCCCTATTAAAATACAGAGACGTGCCTCGAGCCCTGTACGAAGAGCAGCTTTTGACGTGGCAGTCTGTTTGTCTTCCGCGGAGCGTAAACAGTTCACGTCTGCCTGTGTAAAATAAGGCAGCGTATCCCCTTTGTATGCGTAAAAGTAGTTTACGCCGAGGAGACGTCAGTAAACGACGGTTCGACGATATTTAATCAAATCTCCTGCATTAAATGCAGAGATCCGCCATCATCCTGTGCATTAAATGCAGAGGCGTGTCCCGAAGGGTCTGTCATTATTCCAGCCGTCGTCTGGGTAGCCGTGCAGTACTTTTTGTCAGGAGTCAGACATCAGGTTCACTGCGTGATTTGACAGGTTCATTTCGGGGAATATGAAGCGTTCCTCGTACGCTTAAATGCCGCATTGAAGGCGGATGAGTTTTACGCCATAGAGGCAATGAAGCACCCTGTCTTACGCTGAGGCGGTCTGGACGTACTGCACTTACGCGGATGGTCCTTGAGCTTATATTTCACGCTTTTCTCAGCGGAAAAGGCTCTGTTGCATGTTGATGGCTCTGAGGTCATCTTTTATGCTGCTCCGCATCACCATGCTGCGTAGAGCTATCCGACGTATTTTTCATGCTTCTACAGCTGTGGGTGCCATCAAAGTTAGAATAAAGAAATTTAGGGTTTTGGATGAGATGGAGGAGGTGGAGAAGGAAAAAGTTTAGGGATTTGAAGTGAATGAAGGAGGAAAAGAATTTTGAAGAGAGAGAGAGAGAGAGAGAGAGAGAGAATGTTAGGGTTTGGGGGGGTTGGGGGATGGGCAGCCCCTAGTAAGCTTTTGGCTACCCTGAGTAAAAGTTTCTCTAAACTAAACTAGACTAGCCTCAAGAATGGGCTAACCCGGAGTAAGTTTTGTAATGCCCCGATAAAAATTCTATATTATTAACTAATCATAATAGTTGAAAATAATAATTATGTATTATTGATTGTTCTTTATAATTAATTTTCTTAGTTATCTAATATTAGCCAATATTCTTATATTCTACTCGTCGTTATACATTAATTAATTTTACTAATTATCTATTAATTAATTATCTTAATCTAAATTAAAACTAATATAACAAGTTAATAATATTTGTGTTTATCTATGAATACAAAATCAACATTTTGATTTTTCAAAATTCAACTAATTTATTAATTACTTAGGATGTGTTCTTTTTTTCACTTATAAGTGAGGGTCACTTATATGTGCCACTTGCTCCATTTCACTTATAAGTGCACTTATAAAACATGTTCCTTTTTTTCACTTGTAAGTAATTTTTCCACTTATAAGTGATTTTGCTGTTCTTTTTCTGGTACTTATAAGTGTTATTTTATTATTATGCCATCTCATATAAACATGGATAATAGATGACAATCCAAAAATATGTAGGCTAAAATATTATACTACAAATACCAAAATGTTTAGTTCAACACAAATACACATATAATATTTTTCATAATTCGAAGTTCGTATTACACAAAATTATAGTTTTAAAGCATTAAAATAATAGCAATTTGGAAACATTTTATTCACTGCATCAACTCGTATAATTTTGGTTTTGAGCAGTACTCTCTTTCGTGCTTTCTTCCATATCACCATTTGGGTTTTTTACTTCATCATTCACTTCCTGAAACTGTGAGAATAATTCATCATCTATTGCATATCGACGCAGAAAATTATACATAGCCATGTATGCTATAACTATTCTTCTTTGTGTGGAAAAATCATAATGGCACATCTTTTACAATACATAGAACCTAGTCTTAAGCACGCCAAATGTCCTCTCGATAATATTCCTTAATTGGGAGTGAGCATGATTGAACTTTTCCTCTCTATCTCTAGCTCTACCTCTATGTCGAAAGTCTCTCAACCAATATCTTTGTCCCGATATGGAGCCATGAATCCCTTTGTGTATGTGTATCCTGTATCGCATAAGTAATACGTATCTATAGTAAAATCAAAATGTAAGGATTTTTCGTATAATTTAAATGCATATCTTTGATCATTTATTTACATTGAAACATAAAAGATCGGAGTAATACTAACCCAGAGGAGGCATTAAAATTTTGAATTTTGAGTTTCGTATGGTCTCGGCCAATACCTTTGAGTCGTGAGCTATACCTTCCCATCCAACAACATTTGTGAATTTTATATCGAAGTCACATATGGCCAATATATTTTGATAACATTCTTTCTCCTTCTTCTAAAAGGAATTTGTTTGTCTGATGAGATCATATCAGGGATAAGTGTGCCATCCATTACACCTATTGCTCCTTTGAACGGTCCTTCTCTTAAAGCTCGGTTGTTTCTTATTTATTCAACTAGTGCATCCCAATTGGGTGGAACTATCATCTCTTTGGCAAACATCAACATTTTGCGCAATACTTCACGAAAACACAAGTAAATAGTTGATCCAGAATTTTGGAATCTCTATTTTAGGAATCGATTTGACGAGTTATGACTTATTGTCATCAAGAAAATTATAATATTTTCCTCCACATCAATATGTTTTCTATTAGTTAAATAACCTTTCTCTCGAAAGTGGTCGCATAAAGCAACAAATGCATCTTTGTTCATCCTAATTAACTGGTACAACACTATCGAATATCCATCCAAGAATTCTTTCATATACATCTTTCCAGTAAGAGAAGAGGTACATAACTTTTGCCTAACAATTCTAGGTCTTCTTGTAATGTATCATGCAATATATACATCAACTTTCCAACATAAGTATCAACATTCTAACGTAAACATCAATATTCAAATATAAACATCAACATTCTAACATAATTAGTGTCATCCAAACATAAACATCAATATTTCAACAAAAAAGTATTAAACCATGTTCAAAAATATCCAAGAAGTTTTAAACATACCACAAAATAAGCCAAAATGTCTATGACACCCACATAAAAGCATCCAAAAATATCTCTGAAATCCATATAACTCTACCTACATATTATCTATGACATACTTGATATTGCATGAATAATTTGTACTTTGTAGTTCTCTGAAACTTTCATAAACTGCTTCTTGTACTTCACATCCTCCATAAATTTAGTGATAGCACGATTTGCTACCTCATCTTGAATGACTGTGTAGGTCCTTAAAATATTAAGCATATCCAAACATGCAACAAAAGTATATTTCTCTTCCATATCTGCCTCAAGATTAAGCTTCTTCAGTTGAACATTCTAAGCTATATTTTAGCAGTTTTAGAACCCTCACCGAACCATTCATATCACGCAACTCGACTAATAATAGGTCAGTTACCATAGAATCGTCGGATATTATAGTTGTCTTCTTCCTTTTTTTAGTTCATGAATGACTATTCACTACTTCAGCTTATTTTCCACTAGGAGTAGAAGGAAACTCTTGAGTCAAGGTAATCCCTTCAAAGTAGTAGTCATTGAAGTTTGTATTCTCGTGCTCTATATCAGCCTCACTTCTAGCATTCACATCTAAAATGTCATTAACATCAATAATAAACGCTGCATCAGTGCTGTCTCTTGTGACCAAAGTGCCATACAAAATTTTCTTTAAGTCATCAGCAAACTCAAATGTGGTTTTCCTAAATTGAGCGACATCTTTGATCTCCTATATATAGATACAAAAGAAACATAATTTTACTCAATTGTTCCACATAATATCTATATAAAATCAACCTAAATTTAGATACTATAAAATAAAACTTGCCTTAATAAGTTTCTTCCATTTGTTGTCGTCATAATCAAAATATACATGCTTTGCATTATAATGCTGGCTAGATTTGGTTTTGAGATAGCGCCAATCAGTGTATTTTTTCTTCTTCAAACATTCCAATGGTTTTTCAGGAACTTTTGATTAAAATCAATCCTCAGATACTTTGCAGACAAAACATAGCCTCTGCGAGTCCATGACTGGAATTTTAAGGATGTTCCTTGATAACCAGTTGAGGCTATTTCTTCTAAGTATTTATCTACGACATCACTTGCTAACTTAGGAGTTTGCAACCAAACTCTTTTCTTATCCTTCTCTAATTGGCTCTGTTGCTACATTAGCTAATTCTCAACTAAACTACATCTACAAAAAAAACCAATCACATTATTGTTGGAATCGACGATTCACAAAAAGCTCGTTTTGTTTGGGAGATACGCAGATTTAGTTTCTAGGATGAAAACGAGATTTTCGGTAGAAATTACTAGATGAAAATAATTTCTACGAAATATTTACTATATCAAACATAATACTAAAATTCTCAAATTTTAGTATGTTATAGGTTTTCATGTCATCATTTCAAAAACTAAACGGATCATGATTCGAAGTTCTGAATCTACCAGAATCTCAAAATCATTAAGATGCATCCGTGATTCAAACAACTAATACTAAAATTAATTTACAGAATTAATGAGTCTGAATTTTGCTAATTAAATTGAAGATTCAGAAAGGTACCTTGAGACGATTCCAACAAAAAGTGGAAGCGATTCAAACGTCGGAGCTAGAAGATATGGTCCCGCGAAATCACGATAGATGCTAAAAGATGAGGCTGTTTGGAGATGAATTTTGGGTGTTTTAGACTGAAAAGAAATAGATTCTTTGTTTTTATGAAGGAAAAGAGAAGAGGAAGGGTGATTTGATTTATATATAGGAAAATCAGTTTCTATTAGAATTTGGACAAGTGAATAAATTTTTAAGTTTGTACATAGACGTAATAGACTTTTCCGATGAAATAAGTACTTAAGCAACCCAATAAGTGAAAAAAATTCACTTATGAATTTGGAGTCACTTATAAGTGAGTGTGAAAAACGAATGCACATATTGGGACCAAATTTACTTATAAGTGAGGTCCCACACAGAACAAGTGAAATTCTCTTATAAGTGGGAAAAAAAACACCCCCTTAACGTTAAATAAGTAACTTAATTATTTATTAATTAGTATAATTAATGAAGGTTAAAGATTTTATAATAAAAGGAAAATCAAGTTTCATCTCGTGTACTCTCCAAAAAGAGATCATGGAATGACATTAACTGAAGAGTAACAAGAGATATGACAAGAACTCCTTTGTAATGATTACATGAGTTCTCTCTCCCCACTTCTATGCATCTAAACTGCTAAACTCAAAAAGTTCTACACTTTGATAGATCCAAATAGTTCGTTACTGAAGGTAAATCTAAAGTCTATGAGTATTTACATAGGAGGTCAGGAAATAAAAGAGAGAATGATATTTTAAATTTATTCTGAGTAGGTAATGGTGAATAAAGATATAGGTAATACTGAAATGCATAGAATGAAGTAATACAAAAAATGATATTAAAGAAGTAAAAGTGTTATTAATATAGAAAAAGAGTTAGTTAAGTATTAATCATATTGTGATTCTTCTATTATAAGAACTAGTAAAATTATCGTACGTTGCACGTAAAATAATATTTTATAATATTATTAAAAATAATTTTAATATTTTAATTAAGATTTGTTATATATATATTTATATTAGAAGTAGAATTTGTTAACATAATTTTATATTTTAATTATGATTTGTTATAGATATGTTTATATTTTTATTAAAATTTGTTACAGATATATGTGTATTTAGTTAGGGCCGGCTCCAGGGGAGGCGGAGTAGGCAGTCGCCTAGGGCCTCCTCTCCCAAGGGGGCTTCTATATTTTTTCAAAAATTTAGTTTTATTTTTAAACAACATCTTAGAATGATCCAGGATCAAAAAAGAAACTATGGACTTGGAGAAATCCATGGCTGCCTGGAGAATAATTAAATAAAACCTAGAAAAAAATGAAACGTCATCCATATTTCTACGCCGTCTCTTCATTTCTATCTCTCACGGAAAATCTCTCCCTCCCTCCCTCCCTCCCTCAACTCAACAGACGTTCTCAGGTCATTTCTTAATGTATTTTTTTCTCTTGTTAAACTTATATAAATTCTAGTATTTGGCCATGTTGTCTATTGACAAAAAATTGACAGCTAAATTTGATCACAACGATTTAATTGACAATTTTGTATATAAAAAAGCAGAAAGTGTGAACTTTTTTTTTTAAATTTAGTTTAGTGTTATTTGATTTCATTTAGTGTAATAAATTTAGAACTTGAAGTTGCTTAATTTATTGAATCTTAGTGATATATGTATTCAAAGACTAATTATAATACATTTTGGATTTAATGGTTGGTTGGATTGTAGATTTTTAAAAAAATTATATAAAAAAATAAAGACCTTGTTTTCAGACTTATTTAGGACCTTCAAAATACAGAAGTCGGCCCTAATGTAGTTAGATAATATTAGGCTGTTGATAGGGCACTACTAAATTTATTCGGAGCAGCCCAAATGTTTACCATTGATAATTACAAGTTTGTCACTCCCAAAATTTACTCGGGCTGCCCACTCTTGATTTTTTTTTATAATCAGAACTGTCAAAATTTTGACAGTCCTACCAATTGTTAGGACTATCAAATTTTGACAGTCCTTCCAATTGGTATGTCAAAAGTTTGACAGTCCTAAAAATATATGTTGAATTTTTAGGACTGTCAAAGTTTTAACAGTCCTTCCAATTGGTAGGACTGTCAAAATTTTGACAGTCCTAAAAATATATGTTGAATTTTAGGACTGTCAAAGTTTTGACAGTCCTTCCAATTGGTAGGACTGTCAAAATTTTGACAGTCCTAAAAAATCAACATATATGTCAAATTTTGACAGTCCTTCCATTTTTTTTTTTTTTTGGTTTCATGTATGCTGTTATTTTTCTTTGTCATTGTGCTATTATTCATGTCATCTGACCAATGTCTATGTGACTATACAGTATTCAGTTAGTAAAAGGGTCAGATATGGTTTGTTGAAATTAACTTATTTGTTACTGGTTTTAAGTTGCATTTAAATGCATTTTACTGGCTGTCTAAAAAATTAGGACTGTCAAAATTTGACAGTCCTCCACGACGCTGGAGTGGAGGATCTGGTGGTAGCGCGGAAGAAGGAGGGGAGGGAGGAGCGGCGGACGCCGAGGGTGCCGAGGTAGTCGAGCACCGAGAGGGGGTACGAGACGGAGGAGCGGGAGGGGAAGGAGGCGGCGAGAGGCGGAGGCGGCAACGGGAGGCGGCGGTGGAGGACGAGGCCGCTGCTGCGTGCAGGGACGACGGTGGAGCACGGAGGGAGCAGGAGGAGGACTCCGACAATAAAGGAAGGAGGGGGGAGAGCTCCGATGGAGATTTGGAGGTTTGGAAGAAGAGTTTAATGTTTGGACTAGTATGAATAAATTTTTGGGCTAGTACGAGTAAACTTCATTCATTAATGGACTAGTTCCAATTCTGAACTAGCCCAAGTGTATTTAGTAGTCCTTATCACCAGCCTAATATTAATGTCCCTATTCTGCTTGATTAGAATTGTGAGTGAGTTGTAAGCATTTGGTTGTAAACTTAGCATTTTCCATATAAATAATCAGTACAGCGGTCGTTTCCCCAGACGACATTTTGCTAGTGGTTGCCCGATAAAGATTTTCTCAGACGCGGCAGGTTGGTACGATGAGAAATATTGTGACAAAACTCAATTCCCGCCATTGTCCCCATTCTGTTTGATGAAATGCCACTGCTTCTATTCTTCTTCTTCTTCAAATTTCACTAACACTGTGCCTCCATTCTGTTTGATGAAATGCCCATTTGTTGTTCTATGCAGAGGCGACACTTCTCTCCTACGTCAATGGCAATCGAGTGCCTCGTTCTAGGCGCCGGGCAGGAAGTGGGGAAGAGCTGCGTGGTGGTCTCTATCGGAGGGAAAAGGATCATGTTCGACTGCGGAATGCACATGGGCTACTGCGACGACCGCCGCTACCCTAACTTCTCCCTCATCTCCGAAACCGAAGACTTCGACTCCTCCCTCACCTGCATCGTCATTACTCACTTCCACCTTGATCACGTCGGAGCCCTTCCTTACTTCACGGAAGTGTGCGGATACAAGGGACCCATCTACATGACGTACCCGACGAAGGCGTTGGCCCCGCTCATGTTGGAGGACTACCGGAAGGTCATGGTAGAAAGGAGAGGGGAGGAAGAGCAGTTCAGTTATGAGAATATTATGGAATGCATGAAGAAGGTCACACCGTTGGACTTGAAGCAGACAGTACAGGTCGACGGAGACCTTCATATCCGCGCCTACTACGCAGGGCATGTTCTCGGAGCCGCAATGATCTACGCAAAGGTCGGCGTCAGTGCTATGGTGTACACCGGAGACTACAATATGACGCCCGACAGACATCTTGGAGCAGCTCAGATCGATCGCCTGCGGTTGGATCTCGTTATAACAGAATCTACGTACGCGACCACCGTGCGCGATTCCAAGTACGCTCGGGAGAGGGAGTTTCTAAAGGCCGTCCACAAATGTGTTGCCGGAGGAGGCAAAGTTCTCATTCCGACCTTCGCTCTTGGAAGAGCGCAGGAGCTCTGTATACTGTTGGATGATTATTGGGAGCGGATGAATTTGAAGATCCCTATATATTTCTCTGCTGGTCTGACAATTCAAGCAAACATGTACTATAAGATGCTCATCAGCTGGACGAGTCAGAAAATTAAAGACACTTATTCGGTGCAAAATACGTTTGATTTCAAGCATGTATGCCCATTTGATCGATCTCTGATTCATGAACCTGGACCGTGCGTTCTCTTTGCAACACCTGGGATGATCAGTGGTGGATTTTCTCTAGAGGTGTTTAAGCATTGGGCTCCATCAGAAAAGAACCTTGTGACCCTTCCTGGCTACTGTGTTGCTGGAACTATAGGACACAAGCTAATGTCTGGTAAACCCACTAGAATTGATCTGGACAAAGACACCCAAATCGATGTTCGGTGCCAGATACATCAGTTGTCTTTTAGTCCCCATACAGATGCCAAAGGGATCATGGATCTAATTGGATTTCTCTCTCCGCAGCATGTTATACTCGTGCATGGAGAGAAGCCTAAGATGGCCAAACTGAAAGAAAGAATTAAGTCAGAACTGGGAATTGAGTGCTATGACCCTGCAAACAATGAGACTGTGTCCATTCCTACCTTTCAGATTGTTAAACTAGATGCCACTAAGAGGTTTATCAGAAGTTGTTCTAGTTTGAATTCAAATAGAGCAGCAAATAGTTCAAATTCCATTTCGGATTCCAGTTTAATAGATAGTGATGTTTTGAAATTGGCAAGAGACGAGACAGTAGCTGAAGGTGTCCTAGTAATGGAGAAAGGCAATACTGCAAAAATCATGTCGGAGTATGAGCTTCTTCAGTATTTGGGTGTGGAAGAGCATGGAATCAAATGTGCTTACTGTTGCAGCGTAAAAGTAAAAACCAGTGAACAATTACCATGTGAGCCTGGCACCGAAGTGTTTTCATCTACTAAAAGTTTTTTGCTAGAGGCAAAAGATGTGGTTACTTCAACCAATTCAGCCAGCAGCTTATTCCTTCAATCGTTATCGAATGAACTGAAAGTCCGAATTGATTGCAGACATCTCCAGAGTGCTCCTGATAAACTACAGCTAAATACATTCCAAGTCCGTATTTGTGCAAATGAGTGTTGTCCTTACAGAATCAGGGAGGATGGTGGAGCCAGATCAGCAGTATATTTTTGCTGTAGCTGGTCATTAACTGATGAAAAGCTGGCCAGGAAAATTATTTCGATCATGGGAGAACTGGAATTAGGTTCCTTTGAGCCTGCCTACCTGATTCCGCATTGTTTGCCTTCTCGAAGTGACTAGTTTGAGTAAGTTAATCATTCTTATTGCAATTTTAGCGAGAGTTTTGCAGTGGATGATATTTAAATTCCTTTTTTTTCTTCTATAATTTGTTATGTATGGACCGATGGCTGTTGAATCTTTGTTGCCATGATCTCATTGCTTCTAAAATGCACATTTATCCTCCTTCACAGTTATGTTGTGCAGAATGGTCTTCCCCACCTTAATCATGGTTCATAGTTGCAATATAGGGTCTGGAAAGCTAGAAAGAAATAACTGGTATTTGTATGGAAAACCAGACTTGTGTTCCCTCACGATGGAGTGGGATGTCAGTAGAAACTTGACACACAAATCTTTAACATCTTGTACTGGACTTTCTACTTAATCCTTTCTCAAAAATTTCTTTGCAAAATTTCCCATCTTCCTCATCTTTGCTTCTCGAAAATGTTCCTTCGCAAGATAGCTAACATGACGCGTCTTGATATCCAGAAAGTAACACTGATGTCTAATAGTCTATGGTCAATTACATACTGGTTCACAATTGCACATAAATTCAGTAACATAACTAGCTATAAGGCAATCTAAGTAGATGCAGTATCTTATAATTACCTAGTAAAAGGGTCACACTCTTCCCAAGCATTGAAGGAATCATACTTGTTCATGTATCATTCATTCAGTTAAATGTTACTCTTTATGTACATTACTGAGCATGTCCAAATAATACATGTTACCCCTCGATTGACTTGTTTTTAAACAGGCATCGTTGGTCATTCTTTCTTTAACTCAACTGCGGTGCAATGACTAGTTAGTGTCGTTTCTCCTGCAAGTTGGATAAAATATTGTCTCCTATTCTTCAATCTTTTATATTTAGATCTCTGAACATGTAATGGCCATGTTAGTCCATTTGCATGCTTGTCATCCTTCCGGGTTATGGTGGGTGTGTTGGTTTCTCCATGTTCACTAGTTGGTAGGATGGGAGGGGCAAGACGCCTAAGGCGACCTTACCAGTATTAATGTGAGGAATGTGCTTTCTCACATTGAGATGATATGTTAGAACGATTTGGAGCTTCCACTTGGTACGAAGATGATAATTCGAAATGAAAAATAATGAAATACTGCTCTTCTTTAGTTTCCTCTTTTGCTCACTTGGATCTCCAAGTAAGTCTCTACTTTTTGGTTCTTTCACTCCTAATTCCATGCTTGTCATGATTTGAAAGGCACAATTCAAAAGTTTATTTGGTGAGAATGATTTCTTCCCGAGGATCTACGCACTATACACTTGGAAGGCTATGATGATGGTACTGGTGCTACTTGAAAATATTCATGTTGTTATCTATTCTTTTTCATTTTTTAGATAAAAGGACCGGATCAAGGTTTCCCAGCCAACCTCATTTAATTAGTTTTATAAGTACAATGAGGCTATCTTTTGGATGCAGAAATGTGGATTTCTTATTTTGCCTGAGATGTCTTTAGTGTTATAGTTTTCTACTTCGCATTTATGGCAAAGTAGCTAAGCTAATATGTGCCATTGCCGACAGCTGCAATCATTGTTTTAGGCAAAATTACTAGTAATATCAGGAACTCAATTTAATTTGTATAATTTTTTCCTATTCCGTCGAACATTAAACTTTTCCATTGAACATTAAACGATGCTGGATTTTATTTGCCATCTCTATATTAAAAATCTGTAATCATTTGTATTCTGTTGTCTTTAACAACAATGATGTGATCATCAAAACTTTCCTTTCAGTTTCCCCCTATTTATATATCCTGTGGACTTAAGGAATATAGGAATCTGTCACTGGCTTATTTTGGGATCAGTGATATCTATTTTGTATCAAGAAAGAGAGTCAATGATCACATTTCAAATTTTGGAGTAATGGCTGTTTAATTTTTGTTTGGAGGATCAAATCACTTCTGTTGTCAACATGGTTTTGTTCTCAATGCCTTAGGTCGGTGTTCCCAGATCCATAGTCCTCAACAAATGGGGCTATGATGGTTGTGCTCCTTTGCAATGTATGTTCCTAGAATCGAGTATTTGATTGAGACGGATGACCATCCTTCTGTATAGTGCTCCTCTAAATTTGTTTGGAGAAAAAAAAAGGCACAAGAATAACCATGCTTCTGGCCAGACTACTCATCACATACCCCCTGTTGCACTCAGGGTTCTCTTACTAGTTTCTTAGATGTTGAGGGTGTCTGCTACCTTTTCATAGAGACTCCTACAATTTGAGGTGATTTCATTGGTGTAGTGGAAGGACATGATTGAGGTAGTAAGAAAGAACATCCAGCTGTTAGAACTGTGATTCACCCATTAGAGTTGGAATTTAAAAAAAAAAAAAAAAAAAAAACTCTGCGATCTATTGTTTCTTCTTCCATCTTTTTCTCCCTTTTTTTTTTGCTTTTTCGCTCATATTATTCATGTTTGGTCATTGAGGAAAAGTTTGCATCCGAATTTTGATGCAGAGAATTTCTAAGGGGAAAAAGAAAATTTTGGTGCAAAGAAAGATTTGAGAATCACCATTGTCAGTCTAGCTTGGAAACAACAACATAATTTCATCCCATTTTTTCTAGGAAATGCTATTTGAATCTTTTTCTTCCATTATGCTTTATCAAGGGCATCTATTCTCAAACATTAGCAAATTGCTCATCTTTTTTCAGTCCAAACTAAGTTCTCTTGCTCTACCCCTTGTTCTAGCAACTCGTATAAATAAGGTCATATACACCGTAGCTGCTGCATCTATTAGTTCTCCATTGCACATTTCAATCCAGTTTAGGCGTTTTTCTCCCATCTTATCCTCAATTAACACTATTTCCAAATTCTCCCAAGTGCACTCATTTCTTTATCCTTCCTCTTAATGTTTTCCTGGTAATCCATCTAAACATTCTCAATTACAATAATCTCATTCTTTGGATATTCTCTTAATTGCTCACCATCCCTACCCATAGCAATGTTCACAGTATCGGTATCATTATCGGAATCGATTTCATACCCTTCTTATACCACTTTCGGCAGTTTGAGATCAGATTTTGGGTGTTTTTAATTTTGGAAAACCCAAAAAATAGTAAAATTATTAAGAAAATAGAAAATTGTTTGATAAATTTGGGGATGGTATTATATATTTATTTGTTGTTTCAAATTAGTTTTCGATGGAATAATATTCAACATTGTTGAATCCTTCATCTGGAATAGATACTATTGTTTATTTACTTGTCTTTATACAAGGTACAACCAAGACATATAGTTTTCAATAGAATAAGATAATAATGGATGAATGTTATGAATTTATAAATATACTTCTTTCATAAATGGTAATAGCTACAGAGTCGATACGAATCTTATCGACTAACTATAGCATGCTTATCTTCGACGGCATATACGAACAATTGGGTCAACGTTGTTTTTCCTACAATTTATCTTATCTTTTTCATAAATAGTAACAGTTGGGCAGATAGGGAGGAGACCCTGATCATAGAGAAAATTCGATATTGACTGCTGAGGTTGGGGAAGTAGGGTCATGAGCAGTGTTCTAAATATCGCCCAATTCGGGCGCCTAGGCGCCGCCTAGCCGCCAGGCGGAGCCAAAACGAACCGAAATGTGCAAAATCGGTTCATCAAATCCCAAATCGGAGCAAGTCGGCCCAGTTCGGCCCAATTCGGAGCAAGTCGGACCGGTTCGGCCCAAATCGGACCAAGTCGGTTCAGTTCGGTGTACAGTAAAGGGCCACTGAACCGACGGTTTGGGAAAAAAAAAAACCTAATTTCCACTCCCCGCACTCGATTCACACAACTGCAGCAGAACAGAAGAAAGAAAAAAAAGAAAAGGGGGGAGGAAAACCCTAATCCCACCGTCGTCGACTCACCGTCGTCGACTCCGTCGTTCTTCACCGTCCTCCACCGTCGTCGTCTTCACTTCACCTCTCCACAGTGTCGAGCCCTCTTCAGATCTCCTTCCCGTGTCGACTCTAGGATCTCGTGTCGACTCCAGGGATCTCGTGTCGACTCCAGGACCTCGTGTCGACTTCAGCTGCCCTCTTCAGTTCTCGTGTCGACTCCAGGTCCTCAACTCAGGTATGAATCATTCTCTTTCTTCGATTTTTCCTTGTGTAATTTTTTTTGTGGACTTGTGAGTCTCGTGTAGACTCTGTAGTCGTGGACTCGTGAGTCTCGTGACTCTGTCGTACAGAAAAAAGAGTGAACATTGAACACTATTGTTTTTCTGAACTGAACTGAACACTCAAATACTGTAACTGGACTATGAACACTGTTGTTTTTCTGTTGTTTTTCTGAACTGAACACTGAATTACTGAACTGAACTATCAGAAGATTTCTCCTTCCTTCTACTATTAGTGATTTAATTTTTGAATTTTTCTGAACTCTGTAATTTGTAACTGTCACTGATTTCTTTTTCTGTCAGTGTGTCACACTGTCACTACATTCATAACTGTCAGTGTGTCACTGATTCACTAATTTTAATTTGTTTTTCTGTACTGAACAATGAAACAATCTGGATTCTGAAGAATCAGAACTAACTAACTAGTAGATCATTCATTCATTTGTAAATTTTTTTATCTAAATCTCTGTTTGTGAATTTGGCAATTTGTGATTCAATTGTTTAGATGATTTAATTGTTTCTTTCTTAATTTTTTTTGCAGTTTTGACAAATTATGTCCTCTACGGCAGCCTCTGGCTCGGCTAGTGTGGGTAGTGTTGCTGCCCAACCCTCATCCGAGTCCGCCACAATACTGAAACGAAAATCAAATGATATCGGATGGAATTATGGAATGCTAGTTGATCCAATGAATGTGGATAGAGTGCAATGTAAATTGTGTTTGAAGATAATGTCCGGAGGAGCTTATAGGATAAAGGAACACATTGCCCATATTTCTGGGAATGTGTCTGCATGTCCGAAGTCTACACCAGATGATAAAGTTAAATGTAAGAATGCAATAGCCGAGGGAAAGAACAAGAAAAAAAAATAAGAGAATGGAAGAAGAGGTGATGAGATCGGAGGTGAATATTACGAAGGGAGGGGATGGTGAAGAAGAAGTTGAAGTGCTAGGAAGCTCGAGACAACCTCATCCTCTTGGCCCAATGGATAAATTTGCATCTTCCATCAACCCTTCAGCTTCTTTGAGTGTGGGAAAGACACAAAGACAACAAAATATCAGTGAAGCTCTATTTAAAGAAAGAACACATGCTGTGAGAAGATATTGTGCGAGATGGGTGTATGAAGCGGGTATACCTTTTCATGCTATTGATAATGATAGCTTCAAAATGTTGGTTGAGGCGGTCGGTCAATTTGGACCCGGTTTTAAACCTCCTAGTCAATACGAACTGAGAGAGCCATTATTGAAGGAAGAGGTTGAGAGAACTAAAAATCTAATGAAGGAACATGAAGAAGAATGGGACCTAAATGGGTGCTCCATAATGACAGATGCTTGGACTGACAGAAAAAGAAGGAGCATCATGAACTTATGTGTGAATTCGAGGGTGGGTACTTTTTTCTTTCCTCTAAGGAATCTTCGGATGAGGCACATACAAGTGAAGTCATTTTTGAGTATATTGACAAATGCATTGAAGAAGTTGGGGTTCCAAAAGTGATTCAAATAGTAACAGACAATGCTGCTAACAATATGGGAGCTGCCAAGTTATTGAAAGATAAGAGGCCAAATATATTTTGGACCTCATGTGCTACTCACACTATCAATCTCATGCTTGAAAGCATTGGAAAACTGTCTAAGTACAAGAAAATCATTGATCAAGCCAAGACATTCACTATCTTCATATATGCACACCATAAGACCTTAGCCTTAATGAGGTCATTTACCAAGAAGAGGGACATAGTCAGACCTGGAGTCACCAGATTTGCTTCTTCCTTCCTCATTTTGCAGAGTTTGGTAGAGAAAAAGGGCCAATTGAGAGCAATGTTTACTAGCAGTGAATGGGAGAATTGTAAATGGTCCAAGACTGTCAAGGGAAAAAGTGCCTACTCTACCGTGTTGAGCATGAGCTTCTGGAATGGTGTGACATTATGTTTGAAGGTTTTTGCACCTCTAGTTAGAGTACTCAGAATTGTTGATGGGGATAGAAAGCCATCCATGGGCTTTTTATACGGAGAGCTTTTGCGGGCGAAACAAGATATAAAAGAAGCCTCAAATAATCTTGAGAGAAACTATCAAGTTGTTTGGGATATTATTAATGCACGAATTGCTAATAGGCTAGATAGTCCATTACATTTGATGGCCTACCTCTTGAATCCTTATTACTTTTACAAGGATAACAACATTCAATTTGATGAAGTTGTCACAGAAGGGATTCTAAACTGTGTGGAGACTTTTTTTACTGATGATATTGACATGCAAAATGAGCTTATAAATGTGGAGTTGCCAAAATATAAGAATAGAGAGGGAGCTTTTCGTAAAGCTTTGGCATTAAAAGGATGTCAAGAAAATTATGAAGCTTTTGATCCAGGTAAAAAATTTAAAATTTGAAATTTGTATAGTCAAATTTGAAATTTGTATACTGACTACTGAGTCACTGACTATACTGACCCTGATATCTTCATTATTCTAAGCAGCAAACTGGTGGTCAAATTTTGGACATCAAACGCCTAATTTGCAAAGGCTTGCTAGAAGAATCTTGTGGTTAACCACTAGTTCATCTGGGTGTGAAAGAAACTGGAGCACTTTTGAAGGGGTTCGTACTTCGTAGTGTTCAAATATTTATTTCATTATTCACATATTTAATTTTGTTCTAAGTTCTAACTAGTAACCACTTATTGACTTTTGTAGATACATACGAAGAAAAGGAATAGACTAGATGTTAATCGATTGAACAATCTAGTTTATGTCCAATTTAATGCAAAATTGACGAACAAGCACAAAAGGGAGCAAGAGAAGAAAGTTGATGTGCTTCTAGCAAGTGATGCTAGTAGTGCACAAGCATGGATTGTTGACGGGGGTGATGATGATGAAGCTGAGCCTGGAACTGGTCTTACTTGGCAAACGGTCGGTGATGCATCCGGAGCTGACGAAATGCTACAACTCCGTAGAAGTTCTAGAGTGAGGGAACTTCATGAAGATGATTTTGAATCAGAAGATGAGGAGGATCCAATCAATGTTGAATTTGAGTCCGATGAAGAGCATGTGTTGGAAAATTATGGAGAGGAGGAGTTCGACTTCAATGTTTAGAACTTAGAAATTTTAATGTGTTGGTAGACTGGTAGTTGTGAATCTCATCTTGTTGGATATGTTATGTTTTGGTGCTTTTGGTTTTGGATATGTTTTAATGTGTTAATGGTGGATGTTATCATGTTACTTTGTACTTTTTAAGTACTAATCCATTTCCAGTTAGTTGCAGTTAGTGTAGAAATTGTTCTGTTAAGGTAGTTGTAAATCTTGTGATGTGAATCTTTCATGTCCAGTGGCTGTTTTTGAAGTTCATCACCAGGCTGTTTTTGAAGCCTGATTATTATTGGGTACCTTACATATTTCTCCACTTTCAGAGCCAGTTCCAAAATAGCATTCCTGGGTTCTGTTCTATGTATGCTTTATTATCTGTCTTTGTTATATTTTTCTTGTAACTCAGTGGTACATCACTGCACATATATTGAATGACTTACTGTGAGTTAAATGGAAGATAAGGTTTCATGAGATCACCCCCGATATTTGGAATAATGGTTGTGTTGTTGTTTCTTTTATATGCTGTGAAAATGGAACATTAGCAGCTTAATGTATGCATACTTATATTTCTTTGTATTTATTGTTTCTTACACATGATATCAGGAATTAAAGTTTTGTTGCGAATTGTTATGAAGTATTACTCTATATGAACTTGTTGTTTGTACTTTTTGTTGGTTTACTTGTGACAATTCACTTGCAGTTAAACTAATGTTGAAGTCCAGATTAATAACCAGTCTTCGTGAGTAGATTGGACCTTGCTTCCATTTTTATTTTTGATTAAATTTCTCATACATTTTTTACGTTGCAACTTGTACTGCATCTAAGTTTAGTTTAATTGATTATGTAATTCTGCAGAGAGATTGAAAGCAAGGAGTTTAAAAAAGTAATGGCATGGATGCGGTTTCATAACAGACAGGGGGCTCATAGCAATGGGCTACGTTTTGGTCTTAGAGCTCACAAGTCTGTTGAAAGAGCAGGTGTACTTGAGTACTTCTTCGACAAGGATGGAAAGCAAAGGATCAAAGTATGAGAAGTTTGTTCAATTTTTGAGGGATTTGCATGAGGAGGTAATTTCATTTCTTTAGTGATTTGATTTTAAGTATGTATAAACAGGAGGGTTGGAGTTGTTCATTTGACTTGAACTATCAAATGTTAATTGAGAGGCTATACACACTCAGGCACTTGCACACTGTGGCAAATTGGTATATAATTTGTAATGGCTTTCTAGTTGTGGGGAATTACATCTAACTTTTTTGGACAAACAGAAGGCTAATATATGGTCTAAGAGAGAAGGGAATGTCATATGGAACCAAGCACTTAAATGTCTCTCATATTTAGTTATTTACAATTACAACAGTCTCTCATATCATACGTAAGGAACACTTGAATTGTTGCAACCAAGCACCTCTCAAGCTCCTCCACCTTCGAACTGCAGTTCAAAAAAGAAATAAAACTCATATTAGTTTTAAAAAAAACTTAAAATTCAGAGTATGAGAAACAAACCCTACAAAAAAAAAAAAAAAAAACCAGTTCGGCGCCTAGGCGCCAGGCGGTCCAAAAACGAACCGACTACGCCTAGCGCAATTTAGAACATTGGTCATGAGGATGGAGGTTGGAGCTGTAGCCCAAGGGTGAGTTATGTTGAGGAAATGTGCGATTAGCTTGAAGTCGTATGGTTGAACGAATACTTGCATTGTTGGGGTGGCTTGCTGAATCGAGCTCTGATAAATGGGTGCAGCTTGCTTGATCGGTCCTTATATTGCAGGAATTTGTTGTTGAGCCATGATCTGGACAACCAAGCCTGGGATAGAGATGTCAGGGAAACAACGAGTGGGAATAGATGAGACTATGTGGTAGCTAAGGGGATATATAGAGGGATGGTTCAGAGGCGTTTATCGTGAGTGACGGATAAAAATTGTTAATAATTAATGGTATTAAGTTATTATCTATCAAAGTTGAGAGTATCAAGTTAAATTTTTTGAATAGTTGAGAATATCAAGTTGTAATTTAGACTAAAATTAATATATTTTGTCTAAAATTACTGTAATTGTGATTTTGAAATTACGATCATAGTATATTTTCTTAATCTACTTTGACTAACTCTTCTAAATAAATGGCATGCTTTGATGGATATGCCTATCCGAAACGCAATGCAAATCTGGACGAAACTTAACTGCAGACCAAACCAAACGAAGACTTAAATAGGAACTCCTGGTTGTTATCTGATGCATGAACCATATTGCTAGACATGTGAGTGTTTCTCGAAAGGCTTTATCTTTGTTCCCTTTTATATTGCTAGATAAATGCACAAATTCTACCATTTATATCAAACCAAACAATACAATTTTGTTAAACCAAACAATACAATTTTGTAATGATTCAACAATCGTTACATTATATTTTTCATCTATGCAATCAAGCAGTCTCTAAAGGGTTGTTTGGTTCGTGGATTTAGAGCACAAAAATGACCAAAATTCAGATTTTATATCACTTCACGTGTTTGGTAAAAAAAATTACGACAAAATTTACTATAATTTGACGTGAACTTAGCGTAGAACGCAAAAGTAGTCTTGTCTGTGACGAAATCGAAGTTTTGACATCGAAATTTTTTCTTCCAAAGTAGAACACGAAATTAGAAAATCATTATTCTCACTTAGCATGTTAGTTTAGAAAATCGCTTTTTTTCCTACTTTAACAAAAAAAAAAGAAGAGATTATTCATGTCATTTCAATAAAAAGTTACTTTTTCGCTCACTTCAACAACCAACCAATCACGTAAATTTAGGATTTTTCATTTTACTTCGCTCTACTTCACACAATACGTAGACAAAATATCAATTTTCATATTTACTACTTCGTCGCACTTCACGGAGGCAAACAGCCCCTAAGTGGAGATCACCTCCTCCTTCAGTTAAGCATTACACCACATTAGTCAAACTTGTTGGCACCCAAAATATAGGTTTCTTGATAAAGCATCCCTGGCAGAGAATTGCTGCAAAATTAGGAAACCACCATATAAACCTTGGCAGCAACAATGTTGCTGCTGCTGCTGCAACTGTTTAAAATATTTTAAGAAGAAGCAGATACAATCTTAGTTTGAAAAATAACACAATGCACCATCAACCATATTGATCAAAAATCTAAGCATTGATCTTGCTCTGCAATAAGTTGCTACCAATACTTTTCTTCAAGAATTTTGATTTCTACAAGACAAAAGAAGCGAAGAGTCTAGGATTGAAACATAAGATAATAATGATTTAAGCTTCATCCCCCCTGGGTGAATGGACTGCAAATGCCTAATTTAGCTGCAGATTACAGTTTGTAATAAAAGTCTCACTGAGAAGTCTTAATTCGAGAAACAGAGTAGAGGAAGTTGCCATTGTTCCATAGATAACTTCAACACCTTGTTGCTGTTCTCTTCTTGTTCCCCAACTGAAAAGGAAAAAAAGTTTAGACCTCGAGCAAGTCTTCAAGGCTTAAACCGAAATATTGAGAGCCTTAAGTGAAGCAAAATAATTCAAGTGCCTACTACAGCTGAGATAACCTAGAAGGTGAGCTTACATGTAACAGTGAAAGTTCGGAGGTCTTCAACACTCGCAACCTCTTTGCTTTGGCGACGAACATTCTGCAAGCATTTCAAAGGAATTAGAGAGTACTTTTATGGTAGGAGTTTCATGCTCTAGCATTTACTTGAACTACATATAATCTTGGAATGAATGGATAAATGCTCAAAGAGGGTTATGGATTTATGGTCAAATGCAAGTTCAGCTTTGCTACCTAATAGCTATCAGGTTTCAGAAGCAGCAGTTCATTTTGCCAACTCTTGTCGAAACAAGGCCCATTTCCTAAAATAGATTCTTAAAATTGTGCCCTACATCAATAATCTCGGTTGGAAATTAGCTTGAATAGTGTCAACTTTGATGTCTTGTTAACACATTCTATCAAATTGCATTCCTATCTTTTGGCTAGTAAAAGCTGCTTTCTTTTAATCCTAGTAAAGTGTACAAGCAGTAAAATTGAAAAGCCTAAGATAATGAAAGGTTAATAGAAGAAAATTATACATGTAATGTAGTAAGAACATTTCCAACATGTTTTAGTAGACATCCAGTTGAGACTTTATTTAAAAGAATATTTAGCAAGTGAGCATGACTTACTCCCAAGGAACATGGCCAACCAACAGCTTGTCTCCTTCATCGTCTTCATAAACCAAAGTGTACTCACCAGTCCCATCTACCAGTCCTCTGAGTGCCTGGCTTTTCTCTGTATGCTTCTGACCTCCAACAGTTTTAGGATCTCTTTGAGCTACAATCACAGGAAAGAAGAGATGATGGCAAACCCTTCGTATTAACTTCAATTATTGTGCTGTTCCTGCTAGATATGTTACTATGTTTGCTAATGAACATATTAAGCGCCCATTAAACCACTAGTACAACTCAGAGGCTAGGAATACTGACACTGCAAAAACTGGTGTCATGCTCGTGTCCTGGCCCTCCTGGACACCCCAAGCTACACAAGGACGCGCCAAAATCAGTGCCATTTCCGTATCACTGTATAGTTTTCATGTTGCATTCATGTCCATCCAACATAGATCTTATATAATCTCCACCCAGAAATAGATCGGAAGAGAGATTAAGGGACTACATGAGGACCAACTATGTTGCACGGACACATGAAAGTGGTTTCCGTATCCGTATGTATCTGTATTGTGTTTGTACTTTGTACCCGTAACTGTCTGTATTCATGCAACATAACTACTATGGTACATATCTAGGAATGTACATATCCCGTATCCATATTGTGTCTGTATCTGTTTCCAGATTTGTGCAACATAGAGAACCAAGAATACCTGTAGTACTTGTAAAATTCTGAGATAACGATGATACAAAGTTACCATATAAACATATGCTAAATTTGAAGGATTTCACCTAATTGTTGCATCCAGGAAGCACAGACTCTGAAAACCAATGGTGTGTCTGCATTGTGTCGGATACGTATCAAACACCACACAAAGACCCCAAAATACACGATGACACCCCCAAAATCCTGTTGGGTCAGTATCGCTGTGTCTGTATCACGGTTTCTTCATGTCGATGCAACACGAAATCCTTGCATTTGATGGATGTGTCATACAGAAAGAGAATGAAGCAAAACAATATACCTTCAAGAAGCCCTCGAAAGAGCTCTTCAACAGCCAAAGATAGTCTGTCATAGTTATCGTAAGCCTTCAGGTCTACTTTCCTTCCTATGGGAACTCCCTCCATATTGATTTTCACAAACGAACCTCTTCCGCCATTATCTGGCTTCGTTGCTTTCTCCGACCCCTGATTTTGTGATTCAACCGATGGTTTGTTAGAAGTACTAGCAAGATTCTTTCTGAAGGAGCGAACTGGAGGCCAACCGACTACAGGTGTAGAGACAGCCCTGGTATGAAAGGTGAGTATTAATGACTGAAACATAATTTGCTAGACAAGTTGTTAAAAATCAACCAAAAGTTTCGAACCTCAAAGTAACAAAACAAAAATTCAGGTTATGTCCACAAACATCAACCATATATTCGTATGAAATTACCACATATGAATGAAGAGTTCAGGATATAACATTACAACCACACAATTATTATTCTAGAGAATTATATGCAATCTAAGATTACCATAACCCATATCATGATTGAAATAAGTTTCAATAGTATCATTATAAGTTAAATACAGGATAGCAAATGAGCCAATTTAAGCATCACATGATCGCATAACCTTTCCCGCTTAATAAGTTGGATGAATGAGATTCCATATAGCAAATTAAATCATCTTGTCTCTTTATAGTCTAGAGGAACGTTGAGTGTGACTACTTCCTTGCATGAACTTAAACTACATAGCCGACTGCCTAAGTTTTATGGCATGGTGACAACCAATAAAGGAACGTCTACCTATGTGCCAACTGATGCACCTAATTTTCATGGCATGTTGAGAACCAATCATTGTCGCTTATTTGAAAAGGCTTGCCTATGCTCTATAGCCAACCCCAAAGTTTTATGGCATGGTGACAACCAAAAAGGAATGTCTACCTATGTGCCATCTAACGCACCTAATTTTTATGGCATGTTGACAACCAATCATTGTTACTTCTTTGAATAAGCTTGCTTATGCTCTATAGCCAACCCCATTTTGAAATGGGAAAGGGCTTGGATGAAGATGGTGATGACAATACCCACAACCACTTAGCCTTAAAATGAGCAAGGAAAAGACATACATACCTAACCTCAGAGTTTATATCTCACAAATGGGAACTAAAAAGTGGGAAAATAAACTGATTGAACCCTACACAAACAAACAACAACAACAACAAAAGTCTATTCATTCATCTTATGTGAGCACCACCAACTGCATTGACTCCAGCCTTAACAAAACAATTGGTAACAATACTTCAAAACTTTTGATGTTACAACATAAAAAAAAGAATTCTTTGGTTCCAAGGTCTCGCATAATATTAGCAATTTACATTTAAGTCTCCATATTGTCTAAAAGAGGATTTGAGTCTCGTCCTAAACCGTTAGATCTTGTTTAGTTCTCCATAATATTCAAATTTTTCGTATAGTTTTAGAGTCTCTTATAATATTAAAAAATTTCGTTTAGGTCTCTATTTTGGAAGATCAATCCAAGTCAACCGCCGAAACTAGACCCAAACCTTCTTCTTGACAATATGGAGGCATAAACGCAAATTTTCAATATTATACTATACGAAACCTAAAACTTAATAACCTAAAAAAAAAAAAAAGTAGCTATCACACATGACAGAGCCTAGAGAACCCGCTAGCACCAGAATAAAACCAACAAGTAAAGAACACAGAGCAAGCAACACAACACAAAGTAAGGAAACATCAACAAATAAACAAAATAGCTGAGAATGTAACCAAGGATATCCTGCAAATAGAAATTAAATAAATGTGAAGTAAAACCAAAATATGGTCAGTACCTTGTCTGTGGGCTGCTGTGGGCTACAGCTGCACAGGCATGTGCTGCTGCTGCTGCTGCTGGTGGTACACTGCAGCATGGCTTTTTATCAGCTAATTCCTTGCCTAGCACCACTGCTCCTCTTCTCTGCAGCAGCAGCTCTTCTTCTAATTCAACTGAAGTAGCTTAGTGAGTAAAAATGAACAAATAAAATAAGTAATTATGGTAAGAGTATGCTGTTGTTAGTATACAATACCATGTGTTGTTGTTGAAGAGGAAGAAGAAGAGGCAAGTACTGTAGCAAGGAAACCTCTCTTGGCTCCAGATTTTGAAGAAGAGTAGTTTAGTTCTTCTTCTACTACTACTACTACTCCAGGAGGAGCAAGCCTGAGCTCCAGCTGCTGCTCTTGGATTGTGGTGCTGATGCCAGTTCCATGATGATCAGCTGCTGCTCTTGGCTTCCATATTTCCCTCTCATTTGGGATCAAGTCGAGCAGCTGAGGACAGTCATACTCCTCACCCTCCATTCTCTTTCACTTGTACCTCTTCTTCTTCTTCTTCAAACTTGGGTTCAAGTAGGAGGAGTCACGCAAGAAAACTCGCACACAGAAGAGAGAGAGAAATGGAAATGGAAATAAATAATAAGAAGAGAGAAAGAGAGTCACGTAAGCAGGAGAGAGAGAGAGAGAGAGAGAGAGAGAGAGAGAGGCTTCAGGCGTGCCCGTACTATGAGCAGCAGCAGGCGCAGCTGCGGAAGCAGAAAAGCAAATTATATGCGTGTTCTCTGTGTTTTTGTTTCACACACACACTCGATCTCTGCTGCTCTGATCCTGTTTTTATACAGAAAATTGCAGTCAGAGCATTCTAAATTTAAATTTATTAGATAAAAAGAATATAATTTGCAAAATATATAGATAGAACATAATATTGCAAAAATCTTGGACGTAAAGTCTACTTATGTAATAAAGAATGACATAACTTTCCTTCCCCCCTTAACAAAAATGTTAACCCATTTTAATTACCTACGTTAGTAAACCTATGTCCTAAACAAGGACGTAATTTAAGTTCACGCTCCAAAAAAGACATAAGGAGGACGTTAGTAGTAAAGTTACTTACTACTAAAGATCTGTTTTCATTTTCTAATTAGTTCAAGATGTGTCTTAGCCCTCTACAAAAATTACTGTAATAATAATGTTGAGACCACATAATTCTGAGTGAGATGATCATCCAACTCCTCCACAGCAGACACTATAATTTCCTCTTTCACACCTGATGATGGCTCTGGCTCTCCCCATCCTCCTTCCTCCCTCCCAACACCATCTCATTTCCAAAATGACACAGAAAAAGAACAACAACAGCAGCATCGAAATCTCTCACTGTCTACTCCTCCTCCTCCTCCTCCTCCTCCTCCTCCTCCTGTGTCGTCAAGCCGAAGATCGTCCGTTGCCCGTCCCTCGACCGCCATGTCGCGGCTCACAACCGCCTCCGCTTCGTCCGCAAGCTCGCCACCCTCCTCCTCTCCAAACCCCGCCGCTTCCTCCCCCTCCTCATCCTCTCCCGCTGCCGCCGCTACCTCTCCCTCCCCCTCCCCTCCCGTCCCCTCCTCCCCATGCTCCGCCGCTACCCCTCCTCTTCTCCCTCTCCCACCTCCCCTCCCATTCCCCCACTCCCTCTCCCTCCTCTTCGTCTACCTCATCCTCCAGTTCTCTGCCCTCGCCTCCTCCGTCGCCCTCAACTCCGACCTCCTCTTGTCCAAGCTCCAGAGGGCCCTTATTTAGAAAAAAAAAATAAAACCACAAATTACGTCCTTATTTATGACGCAAGATCAAAACATGCGTCTTTATTTAGGACGTTATACTAAAGTTACGCCCTTTTTTTAGCGAATAATTCACTAAGTAGGATTAGGATTTATTAAAGTTTATATTAGACTCATCTGAAGATTGGAATAAGATTTAAAGGACTTGCGCCTTAAAAAAATGACATAAAACAAAATTACGTCATAAATTAAGACGATATTATGCTCTACTTACTATTTTTCCAAACTATGTACATTTTGTACAATAGACATAAACTTTGATGCTTTAGCCGTTTATTTGGTTTTTATACTGTTCACAAGCAAGAAATTTTAAGGAAAAAGAGTTTTGTTTTCCTTTTAACGCAAATACCCTTTCAAAATATCATATTATTATATGGTAAATGTCAAGACCACTACAAAAATTAATCAGAATTATTTTTGTACATAAAATTAAACGTTTCTGAAATTGCAGACAGAAAGCAAAAAATTGTAAAATTTACAAAAAAAAAAAAATGACAAAGACACCCACATATTTATTGAACATATGAATTAAAAAATTGAATCAATGAATACGTCCATAGAATGGTGTATCCGTGCATAAAAGTATTCTTCCGGTAAAAGTTTTCTTTAATATATATATATATATATATATATATATATATATATATATAATTTTTTTTTATTTTTTGAAGAGGTAATTTTGTTACAGATTCCTGGTCTGAAGGTCTACAAACTCGACCCGAAGGCCCACCATCCGGCCCGAAGTCCACACACATCTCGGTCCGTAGGTCCGTACCTGCACCGCACTTGAATCGCACCTGCGTTGCATCCATCACCAACTTACCACTTAATTTCTCAAAAAAAAAAAAAATTAAATGGTGTTCAGGAAACTCAAACCCGCAAACTCCTGAGTAATATGTATCGATCTTAACCACTAAACTCGACATCATTTATATATATATATATATATATATATATATATATATACACATATATATATATATATATACACGTTTTTAGAAATTACTTTTCTTGTTAAAAAAATGTCATTCTTAATGACATTTTTCTTAATTCTATTTTTTTACTTCAGATAATAAATGCTAATGGCGTGTTATGCTATTGACGTTCTTAACGTTAATGTTTGCATAGGAAAATTAATAGTTTTCTTAATAAACGTCATTCTCAATGTCGTTTTGATTCTCTTATTGAAATTCCATAAAATTGTTTTCTCTTACTGCAATTTTAGATAAGTTTAATTCTTTATACTAAAAATTCTGAAAATTAATAGAGAATAATACATTTTTTGTCAGTTTGACTGCTAAAATTTTGACAGTTCTGTGTATATCTAAATATGTTAAAATTTTGACAGTCCTGAACAATAAGACTAATTTTCAATTCCTGAACATATTCAGGACTGTCAATTCTTTTGCGGTCCATATAAAATCAGGACTATCAAAAATTTAACAATCTTAAAATAACAAGAACTGTAAAAAAAAATTGACAGTCATAAATATGCATAGGACTGTCAAAAATGTATTATTCATAGTAATTTTTGTAATATCTTTACCATTTGTCTTCTCATATACATACCACATTGAAGATTGAAGAGGTGTTTGGTCGTCCGTTAGGTAAATTAAGGTAAAACAAATAAACAATAATAATTTTATTATTTGATGATGTAAAAAGTTATATAACTATGAATATATATATGTAGAGAATGTATTCATATATGTATAGGAGATAGAAATCTGAATCCGAATAGAAGAAAGAATATAATCCAAAATCTAATCATATCTTAACACCCCCCTCCAAACTCATGATGGGCCAAACAACATGAGTTTGTCCAATAAAACCAGAAACAGTGGTGTGCGATGTAACTTTATAAAGAAATATGTCATCTGATCAACGGAAGTCGCACGTAGTAGAGAAGTAGTGCTTGGTAAAAAATGCTCACAGACGAAATGCCAATTAATCTCAATGTGCTTTAACCTTTCATGAAAAAACTGGATTGTTTGTTATTTGTATAACACTCATGTTATCATAGTGAAGCAACATAGGTCATGTAGGAGTAATGCCCATATCAGAGAGCAGTCTACGTACATGGACGATCTTCCAGGTGGTGGCAGTCATAGCTCTATACTCTGCCTCAGTAGAAGAACATGCAACAATTGCTTGTTTCTTGCTTCGCCATGAGATCAACAAATCACCAAGAAACAAACAAAATCCTATAGTAGATCGTTTGGTGGTCGGATCTCCTGCCCAATCTACATAAGAAAATACTTGAAGCTCCAAAGTAGATGTAGAAGACATGAATAATGAGCGCGTAATGGAGCCCTGAAGATATTCGAGAATCCGGAGTAAGGCACTATAGTGAGCTTATCGAGGTACGAAAATGAACTGACTAACAATACTAACTGCATGAGAAATATCTGGCATGGTCAAACAAAGATACAAAAGTTGACCCACTAGCCGCCTGTAGCGAGTAGGATCTGTGAGAGGCTCACCATCTGTGGGACGAAACTTCACATGAAGCTCCAAAGGAGTATTAACTATGCGACTATCCGATAAACCAGCAGATGAAATAATCTATGAAGTATATTTTTTATTGAGAAACAAGTATCCCTCTCTTACCTTATGCAATCTCGAGTGCAAAAAAAATATCGAAGATTGCCAAGATCCTTCATATGAAACTTCTTATTAAGGTAGCCTAAGTGGCAGGAGGCTATGTCAGAGGAGTTTCGAACATTTCAGCAGACAAGTACATGGGATGTATGTTCACCCTTCCATTAAAATGTTATTATATGCCAAAAATAAGAGTCAAAACCACTTCCAAAGTGGTTTTAGGTTGCATGACTACTATAGTACGCTACACAAAGAATAACAAATAGAATTAAAATATTACTATTTATAAGAATTATTTACACTAACATCTCCTATATTTTATGGTTATTATACGAACATCTCTTAATTTGAAAATAACTATACCTACCTACCCTATGTTTTATTTTGATTTTCAAAATAAGGGTGATTAGTGTAATAACACTATACATAAAACATAAAAGATAGGGACGGTTTGTATAATTACTTTCAAAATAAGGGAGGTATGTGTAATAACTATAAAACATACGAGAGGTTGGTATAAATAACCCATATTTATAACGAAGTGGAAAACATTTTGTTTCGGTGCTTTGAATAAGTGATGCGAAGTGAAAAATATGAAAATCGATATTTTGCGTCCGTAGTATTGATGTGAATTGAAACGAAATAAAAAATCTTGTATTTGGGTGCATTGAAGAAATGAAAATTAGAACTAAAAAAATTCTATAGCTTAGTGTTTGGTTAGTTGTTGAAATGAGCAAAAAATATAACCTTTTATTGAAATAACGTGGATAGTAATTTATTTATTTTTTATTAAAATATATAGAAAGTGATACTTTGACTAAACGATTGAAATAGAAATGAGAATTTTTTTACTTCTGTGTGCCACTTGAAAAAAAAAATTCCTAATATTAAAATTTTGATTTTGTCTCTTTCGTGCTCTAATTCCGCGACAGTATTTACATACTGTACCTAAAGCTTCTGGTTTCGCGCCTGCACTGATTGACTAGCAGAAAAGGTAGGCAGTGGAGCAGGATTTGAGTATGAGATTAAAAGAGATGAGATAAAGACTAATCCAAAATTGGTGCTTTCTAAATGCTTCCGTACTTTAGCAAAGTTGAGGAAATGTGACATAAATCATTATTATCGTTATGTTGAGAATAATGATAAAATAGAAAATTACGTATAGAATATAAAAAATTTAAAAAAATATATCAAAAGCATAAAAATTTTGTAAATTACGATAAAGACATAGAAACGTCATTAAAAAAATATTTTTGAGCATCAGTCAAAAAACGCTCTTATAAAAAATGTTTATGACATAAAAAAGACGTTTTAGGTGTTGGGTAATTAATTATCAATTTTTATGTGATAATCGGTGGAGTACATTTTTTATGTGTTGGTATTATTAATTTGTGCAGATAATAACGTTTTTTTACCACTGGCAAGAGGCAAGGTGTCGTAATATTTTACTAATTAAATTCATGCAGCAACCAGCAGACATCTCCAGACCTTACCTCTTGCCAGTGGCAACAACATCCATGTGACCCCTCCCTTCTTCTTATTCTTCACCATCACACCATGACAAACCTCCTCCTCCTCCTCCTCCTCCTCCCAGCTACATTCTTGCTCTTCACATGCAGCAGCATTCTTTGTTCCTAAAATGCTCAAGTTGATCCCGACCACCTCCGCTTCGCGAACCCGAGGCTCCAGTAGGCCTACATTGCCCTCCAGACCTGGAAGACCACCGCCATCTTCTCCGACCCCACCAACATGACCGCAGACTGGAACGACCCCCAGGTCTGAACCTACACCGACGTCTTCTGCGCTCCGTCCCCCCGTCGACCCCTCCCTCACCATCGTCGCCGATATCGACCGCAACCACGCCGACATCGCCGGCTTCCTCCTCTCCCTCCCTGCTCTCAATTACCTCGACCTGAGGTTTAACGAGTTCGAGGGATCCATCCCTCCGGCCCTTTTCGATTCTCGCGTCTGCTTTAAATCTGATTTTTAATTTAGCTATGAACAAATTGCACAGAAACGCCTTTTTTAAGGATATTTTTGGACCGATATTCAAAAATATCCTTTTTAAATGGTGTTTCTATGCTTTTCTCGTAATTTACAAAACTTCTATGTTCTAAACGCAAATTTTCAAATTTTTTATGCTCTATACGCAATTTTCTGATGATAAATAATAACAAGAAAGAGAAAATGAGGAGGAATGTACTTTGAGAAATTTGCATGATTTTCTAAATAAGAGAAGATTCAGAGGTGTTAACGAGCTCGGCCGGGCTAGTCCGATCTCATATTTGATTTGGTTTTACCAGACGAGGGTCTGGTCATGCCAGTCCGATCTTGAGCAGCAAGCTGGATCGGGTTGTCACATCCCAGAACCAGAATACTGGAGAGCGGGGGGGGGGGGGGGGTGACTCAGCCAACCACACCTTACGGAATACTGAAGTAACACGCAATGTGCTAAGGTTGTCTAGAGACAAGGGGGTGCATAATACAATCAAGTCACCTAGGGTCAAGGATCTCTATGTCTCAATCATCAACCAAGAAACGGTAAGAATGAGCATGTAAGATAAAGCAGTTAGGCATCCCTGACGCTCTATCAGAATGATTATGAAACTAGTTATACAAGATGGTACACTAGTACATTGTCAAGAGTACATGACTGTAAGTCAGCCGCGGTCTAAATAATATACAATCATGTAGAGGAACTAATGTCCAGATAAATCAGCTAACAAGTGTCATCGGCTAAACGCCAAAAAGGTAATACAAAATGATACTCATGGTGGAGGGAAAAAATCCACTCAAGTTCCTCGGTGGACATCCTCCTGGTGTGCGCCATCAGTCAGATACAGGACAAGATCCTCGGACTCTGCTACTACACCTGGCCAAACAAAACCAGTGGGGTCAGGCCCCGAGAGCAAGTACCACAAAGGAGCACAAGTGAATGAAGCAAAAACTAATAAAGTACATAAAATAGGAATTCGTGCCACAACTTCAAGCGTATGACCTTTCATCGGAGCAGTAGGACACTTCTACAACCAAACAAGGGCATGAGGTGTCGCACTATGCCGAGACAGGGTACGACTCACCCATTATGAACACGACGAAGATACAACACATCAATATAATCCAGAACACATATGCCACAATACAAACTAAGATATAGGTATAATATGCAGCTTTGGTACATGACCTATTGTGACACATTGGCGCAATCCTATAACCAAATAAGGACAAGGGTTGAACCGTCGTACCACAATAGTTCATGTCCCTAGAATACCAGTACATATTCTTTTAAATCGGCCAATCAATCCTACGGCTTGTTATGTGGAGTCTGAGTTATCTCAGAATGGATGTGTAAAGAAATCCTCATATCATGAGCTATTTAGCAGGTCTAACCGAGCCATAGTATCACATAGCACTTGTATATTATGCACCGATCCCTCGTAAGGTCACCGTGCTAGATCACATCGAATGCATTATATAATATAAGTATTCAGATATTGACGTCCACTAGTGCGGACGTGACCAATATCCATGGAGGTCAACCTTGCACGTCATGACAGTTGTCTGAGGTGGCTAATGTGCACGATCTCGGAATTTTATCCCTCCCAATGCTCTACCAATTTTAGTTTCCTAGATTAACCCTATGGTTATATTAGGAATCCCATGGCGTGGTCACATGATCAGTCCTCCTATATGTCGTACCGTAGTACGGTCCACGCTAGATATAAATTCACTTTGTTACTTGATAACTCAAACTGGATTCACCCGAACGTGATGCAACAATCAATCAAGTCCTAGCCACGCTTTGGTAGTTGACCCAAATACCATGCCTGTGATGGAAAAATAATATAATAATATCACATGTCGCGTAGTATATGAGGCATTCTCGATGCACAACCCGAAACATGTAATCTCATAGCACGTAACAAGTTATGTCGTACCTCAGTGCACATTATAATAGGGTCGTACCTCAGTGCACCTTATAACACATGTACACGTAGTAATTATATCAGCACGGATACAAAAAATTGGGTCGAATCACCAAACTTACAGTTGGTCGTATGAGCCTCATCACATTGGGACACTTGGTCAAAAATATAATCTCCTCAAATCAGGTACACTGACTATCAGTCAATTGGAAGCCTAAATTTATGTGAAGTTCTCGAATTAATGATTTTGTCATCGAACGTGAGTAAGGGGGGAGTGTGAACCACTCGGGAGTAGATCCACAATCCTTAAACCAAACAAGGACCATGATTGCATATCGTCTTCTTAGGCAGAACTATGCCCCCTCGCTCTATCCGACCAACCAAATGATAAGTTAATATACTAATCTGAGTCCACTTAGCAGGTACTAGGTCAATATCACTCCAGCTCAATTAAGTCAACTTTTAGTCTAGTCCATCACATAATTATGCCATGCACATAGTCAGTTCTAGCACATAGCCATGTCTAGCTCAAGGTTAATTCAGGTCACTAAGTCCCTCACACTTAGATTCACAGCACTTGCAAGTACTTGGGTCAATACATCGAACATATACTCAAAGAAAACATTACATAAAATAATGACTAGATAAAATAACAAAATGTGCACATGGGCCACTAGGGTCGCATAGGATCACATGTGCGCATCAGAAGTGCATGCATGGACACTACTAGAAAAAGCGGGATTAGCGACGTATTTTAGCGACTCCAATTAAAAACGTCGCTAAATTAGCGACTCCATAAAAATCGACGCTAGACGTCACTAAATGGCGACATTTAGCGACGTTTGGCAACTTTTATTAAGATTTTAAAAGATTAGTCGCTATAAGTTCAATTAAGGTCGCTAAACGTCGCTAAAATATCTGATTTAGCGACGTTTAGCGTCATAATTAGCGACGTATCTATCGAAAATATTTAGCAACGTATTTAGCGACGTCTCTGACGTCGCTAAATTTTATTTTAGCGACGTTTTTATTTGACGTCGCTAAACGTCGCTAAATTTTGGTTAATTAGGGCTCAGTTTTCTTTTCCCCCATTTGTCGAAAATTTTAAAATTTTTCGATTTCCCCCGCCCCCCCTCTCCGGCGACCGGCTCTCCATGGCTGCGGCTACTCCGGCATCCCCCTCCTCATCCTCCTCGAGCTCTAGGTAATCTCTCTTTCTCTCTCTCTCTCTCTCTCTCTCTCTCTCATGTGACACTGACACAAGACACACTTGATGACAGACACGACACACGCACACAGACACGACACACGCACACAGACACTGACAGACATACACGACACACACGACATACACACACAGACGCAGACATACACACACACACAGTCACACTGACACTGACACTGATACTGACACTGACACTGCCACTGCCACTGCCACTGCCACATGCACGACACACACACACACACACTGACACACACACAATATTTGATCTATTGGATGTGTCCATGTGAATTGAGGGTTGGTATCATGGTGGTGTGGTGTATGGAGGATGTATCCTAGAGTATCTTGGTGTTGCACACCAAATATTTGTGAATTGGACTAGTGGTTGTGTGTGTGTGTCTATTTATGCCTTAGAGTATCATATGATATGTATATGTAAATTGGTGTATTATCTATTTGCATATGAGAGAGTGTATGCATATATAGGTGTATCTCGATATATATATATATATATATATATATATATATATATATATATATATATATATATATATAGGTATATAGCTACTGTTATCTGTGTTGGTGTTCATAGTGTCTTCTAGCTGTGCTTGATGTGGGAGAGGGTAGAAGAGTCCAGTTGTGTGTGGGTGTCACTACTGAACTATGAGGCTTCAGGAACAGAACTCAATTCAGTTTGGCCTAGTGCATTAAGCAAGCTGGCAATGTGTTGCAGTGGTGTCGGGTTGGCACTGTGAGGGTTATACCTTAACTGGGTTGTGGTCCAGTGACCAAGTATAAGGATGAAGTGCAAGGTGCCAGGCCAAGGGTAAGAGGCTCTCAGTGTGGATAGTAGAGTACTTAATTTCAAAGCAGAATATCCTAGTACGACCTAGAAGACATAGTGTAGCAAGGTATTAACCTAGTATTGACAAGTATAAACTAGTATGGATCTACAAGTGGCTTAGAAACATCACCATGAAGTAATTAACCCTGTTTATCATTTCAAGGGCTCTTGGACTTTGATAAATGAAAGTATGTATTATATCAGTTATGAAATGAAAGTATTCCTTATTTTAGACTTTGATAAATGGTCAGTTGTTTTGAATATTGCTTATTTTAGACTTTGATAAATGAAAGTATGTATTATATCAGCTCGTGTACTTCACAACTTATCCTAGACGGGGGACAGCGAGGTCGGATTGGTGGGCAGTATGCAAGACTAAAGCTAGAAATACCTTTGACATTGACGAAATAGCTTATCAGGAGGACGATCTACCTCTTGTAACAAATATTATAGATGTGGACTCAACGGAAGTTACTCATTACACGAGTAATAATGTAGAAGATGTAGAATTATCCGAAGAGGACGACGAAGTAGATGAAAGTGAAGACGAGCAAGAGGAAGAGGAGGACGAGGAAGGCGAACAAGATAAATTTTCTGAAGATGATTGAAAATAAAATATATTGCATGTAGAATGTAACTATATTTTGACTGTAGAATGTAGATCAAGGTTGGAAAATTGACGAAGTAGATGTACCCATTAACAAATATATGTATTATATTTTGACTATAGAATGCTTTGAGATATGCATCACATTTCGACTGTAGAATGTACTATATATTTGTGTTTCTCTATATTCATCATATGTTGTTATCAGATATGACAGGATGACGCGGAGGATTCGGCGGGTCCCGAGGTAGACAGAGTGCCACTCCGGTACTGCCTACTGTTGGTTCCGGATCATCGTCGCCCAGTACTCCAGTATATCGATCACTCACATCTCCGACTGTTGGGACGAGTAGTTCCTGGCGTGATAGTACACCCTCGTCCAGCGTTTCTCCTGCTGACGGAACCATGGGGACAGATGAGCATGTCGAGGAGGTCGTGCCCACGTTGTCCCAACATCAGCAAGATCCTCCATGCGCACCTCCGGAGGAGACGAGGACAGATGTCACGACCCGCACCCACCGTAGGGGCACGAGTACGTGGGTACGTCCAGCCTACGCCGCAGCATCGGCGGTAAAACGCTGTCTAGGTCATGTAACTAACTAATCAACTCACGTGAATACCCAACTCCATAAGGAGACGTGGATATCATAAAATAATACTAGAAATACTCAATCACATAAACTAAAGCACGATGAGATATCAAGGCAAGCAAGAAATACAAGACAAGTCTAACGACAAAATAATCATACCTGCAATCATTAACTTCCAATCCCCAAGTGTGTCAGAAACCAGTCTACTAAGGTCACACTCTGGAAAAATATTTTCCAGTCAGGAAGGAGCAAAGTACATCTCTAAATAGCAGTTCTATATTAATGACATAAACTATGTAGCAGTATATAGATGGAAATATTCAAGATGCATGTATAGGTACGAGAAATATACAAGAAAGGATATACTGGAACTACTGTAAATAAATGCAAGAAAAGAAGCAATATGTCAATGAGCAAGAATTCTATGACTAAGTGTGTGAGTACTAGCTTTAACATGTGATCGGCTTGGGAACTTGATCAGGCTGGTTACATGTGATTAGCTATGATTCACGAAGGTCAGGCTAACCGTTGGTTAGCTATGATGCACGAAGAGGTCAGGCTAATCACAAGTAACAGCTATGAAGCACGAAGAGGTCAGGCCGCACCCGACGTGAGATGTGGGGTGAGCTATGATGCATGATAAGTTGGGTATGATCACATATCTATACTAAAATACTCCCCACCTCCGACTGGTATAGTAGATCCAACCATGGTACGCTATGGCACGGGATTCCCTAGGGAGGTAGCAAATCTCCCCGGGTCTCAGTGTCTGTACATGCACAAGATAACAAGGAAACAAGTCTTGTACAAGCTACACCATGAATAAGGAATAACATCTCACGACGAGATCCGTGTATACCAATCCGTGTAACCAATGTGTCAAGAACATGGATATTTACACTAAATACAGTGAACATAGGAGATATCATAAATTAGAAACTAATCAGAGAATGTACTCGCCTTGGGTCCTTAGCTGGTAATTATTGATGTCCTATTCCAGAGTATCCCCTGGGTAAACCAACAGTCCTATAAACATATCACAAGCAAACCTCATTTGCATCAGATGCTACACTAACACAGTCCAAAAACACTGAGTTCGGGACTTCCCGAGGTATGATACTGGTCACCTAGTAGATAGATACATAAATACTTATACATAACACATATAACATTCATAACAACTATATTTAAGAATATACATTTACTGAACATACATGTATACATATATATGTACTAGTGAAATATACAATTGTTTATATATACCAAAAATATGTTTTACAAGTACATATATATATATATATATATCAATACAGTTTTATATATATACTATATATATTTACATACCAAAAATATGTTTATACACGTATATATATATAGGTACACATATTTATACCAAAAATATTAACTTAATATATACTTTACCAATATATAATTTTACCAAAATACATACATATATATGTTTGTACATATACCAAAATATGTTTTACAAGTACATATATTGTCAATGTTATTATTAAAATATATACTAATACTAGTACATCACATTAAATACATATACAATATTAATTGTATGTACAAAATATATATATATATATATATACATTATACTAAGTATACATATTTGAATAACATCTCATTAATTAATATATATAATTTTCATCAATTACATTAATAGATATATGTAAAACATATACTTTCAAATAAATAATACTTGTATATATATAAACATAATAATAATACTTGCATACGTACTAAGAAGAATGTAACCTAATATAGGTATATATCTAAAATATATACCAAAATAAATTATACTAGCTATAGTTGTATATTTACTAAATTACGTACATTTATATATTAACATATATCAAATACGTTCATATACATATATATGGGTATATATTTTTATACCAAAAATAGTACGTATACTATTATATTTTATATACCAAAATACGTATATATATCATATGTGCAAAAGTACATATTAGAATATACATGTATTATGTATATTTATACACATTAAATATATATACATTCATTAGATATATACACATTAATATACATATTAATTAGATATACATACATGTATATTTATACATATTTATTAATATATACAAATACATGTACTAGTATATACATATACATTAACATATTAAGTTATTAATTTTATACTATATGAAAATAACCAATATTCATGCATATACATATATCTCTACACATTAACTAACATATACTAATACATACACAAAATAGATATACTATACATATATATTTATACCAAAATAATAAATATACTATATACATGTATATTAATATACACACACACACAGATATACGTACATGTATTTAAAGCACACTTGCTATACGAAAATATACAAAAATATACATGTATACATATAAATACACATATACGTATATATATACAATACATGGTATAATATACTAAGTTATATACTTATACATATAATTTACACTAATTTACATCTGTATACTAATAAATCACACATACTAACTAACAGGGAAAGGGAAGAGGATTACTGCGGGGTTGGCCGGAGTTCGTGAGGGGGACCGCCGGACGTGCACGCCGGAGATGCTGGAGCGGTCCGTCGGAGCAGTTGCAGCGGGCTGGAGAGGTGCTCGAGGAAGAACAGCAGCGGCGAGGGGAGGAGCAGGAGGTCGGGGCCGCCTCGGGTGGTTGGCCGCCGGGTGCAGGCTCGGCCGGAGAGGAGGGATGGATGGATGAATCCTGTGGTAGTGGTGGTTGATGATGGAAGTGGTGGTGGTGAATGGAGTTGATGGTGGTGGTGTGTTAGTTGGTGATGGCAGCGAGAGGGGAGCCGGACGGGAAGAGCTCCGTCGGAGTCGGAGGAGAGGGCTCGTGTAATGGGGGAGGCCGGACTGGTGGGGGATGGAGCCGGCTGTGCAGGTGGAGGGAGGAAGAGTGGGGCGGTCGGAACAGGAGGCTCGCCGGAGTGGTGAAGGAGGAGATGGAGGGAGGAGCACGAGCAGCGGGAGGAAAGGGAACAGGCCGGCGGGAACTACTGCGGCCGCCGGGGCACATGTGGGGGTTGTCGGCTGAACAGGCCGGGGAGCGCAGGCGGACAGATGGCCGGGCCGCCGGAGAGATGTGGGCCGCCGCCGGACGCGTCGAGGCACAGGGAGTGAAGTCGGGTGCACTGTAGGGAACAGTGTTCCCAGTTTCCCCCCTATGAAGATTTAAATTTCAATGAAAAAAAGAAGAAGAAGAAACAATAAAGAAGAAGAAGGAAAGAGAAGAAGAAAAGAAGGAGAAGAAGAAGAAAAGAGGTTTCCTACGGTTGAGGATGGAGGAGAAAGAGAGGTGGGGGCTTGGTTGGGAATCCTAGGTTTTCTAGGGATTAGGGTTGATGTAGATAGGACATTAAATAGGGGAGAGAGTTTGATGAAGGGTGAGGATTTGACCCCTAGAATGAGGGGTCCAGATTTGTCATGAGAGAAAGATTAATTCATGTAGAAATGAGGGTGAGGGGCTAGTTAATAATATTAGGTTCCTCATTGTTTAGACAATTGGGTGTTGACACAAAATGCAAATTTGCAATTTAGCCCCCTTAAATTTGGAAAATTGCACAAACACATAAAATGACGAAAATTTGGCGGACGATTCGGTGTCTGGTGTTTTGTAGGGTCAGGGGGCGCTGTAAGTTTGGTATGGGTTCACAAGCAGGGTACTGGAATTAAATTGGGATTTCAAAATCGGATAAAATGGTATCCTCAAATTAATTAGAAATAAATGCAAGTTGTGTTCTAAAATTAATTAGGAGTACATGGGGCCAAAATCAGGTCAGGTCATCAATATCAATAATGAAGAAGACTCAGAACAGGATATTACCCTAATTTGGGCCGTACGAAAAATAGGTCAAGATTGTCTCCAATTTTAATTAGAACGCACAACGATACAAAATAGGGATTTTATTAAATAACGTCCGCGACGATTTTTGTGCGGCTAGAAACAATGTACAGAGAGCATAATTATGAGTTGCAAAAATAGCAGAATGGAAGGCGGGCATGTCTAGGGCAAGATGGTGAAATTTGTTGGAAGACAAAAGTCAGGGTAGCGCTCCAAATGTCGAAGCAAAGGCAATGCGCAAAAATATTAAATAAAATACGGTAATTAATTACAATCTCCAAATATTAAATTCTAGATAAAATAATAAAATCCAGAATTCTATAATTCGGACAGGTGGTCATCTACTGGGCTTCTAGGTCTAGTCTGCTAGCTAAATAAATGAACACTGCATCTAATACTATATTTAAATACACATCACACATAATTATTTAAATCAAATATACTATCAGGCAATTAAATGATTGTAACTACCATAATATTAAATATTGTAAAAAGTCGAAAATACCCCTATTTTCGGAACGTGGTAGTGACAAGTCTACCCACCTTAAAAGAATTTTGTCCTCAAAATTTAAAATCCTCATATTAGTGTTTAATCATACATATTATTATTTCCCTCAATTTAAATTCATCAACCACGAATCAATTAATAATCCACAAGGTTTTTCCACAATTTGTCAAAAATTCTGATATTATTTCATTCCTGAAAATCCTCGAAATGAAATCAAAGTCCATTTTATCAAAATTTCCTTGAAAGTTTTAGTTAATAATTCATTACTCAGAATTTAATATCCACTCCTCAAATTTGATTTTTAATCAATGCACATATATATAACGTAATCTCGTCCAAAAAATTTGAATTCAAACATTGGTCTATCAATGATTTATAACTCGATTTCCTCTTTCCTCAAATACTCAACAATGCGATACTTAGGGATTTTCAAATTGCAACATCCAATATAAAATTCAAAAATTCATAACTTGCAATTTAATAAATATATTGATAAATCTCCCAAAATTTCCAAATTTAATAACCAATTTAAGCATGTCATATTCTTCCTGGAATTAATAAACCACAAATTCTGCCATGTTAAATTTTTAATCCTTTATTTAAATTAATGTTTATCCTCAAATTTCAATCATACCTCGATCTTCGAAAGATCAATGCTCCATCAATTCTGTTATATTAACTCATTAACTCTTTATTTAAATAAATGCTTATCCTTGAATTTTGAATCATCTTATCCCTTTGTCAAGTCATAACCTTGTCACAGATCTTCGTCATGGTCAAACCCCAAAAATCATGGTCTAAAAATCTGTCCTATAATCATACAACATGCAACCAAAAGGGAATATGTACGGTCATGGTGTCTTTTGTTATGGTATTGTAGTCTCTGTATCAGGGGTACTACTAACTACATTATAACAAGAATCATGCATACAAGCTACGGTACTAAGGTATCAGTCAATCAATCAAATAGATGGAAAAGGAATATGAGGAAAGAACAGAACATAGCCTTCTAGCCCATTACTTGGACATCTACACCCTCTATCATACACTTAACTCTGGCACATTTATTCACAAATTCCTGTCTCTATATACTGATATCCATACCAACTAATCATTAGTCCACAAGACATCCATGATTACATCTTCCTTGTATACACCTGCCTATTGATACCTAAATCTAATACCAAGTATCTTTAATATATATCCATGGTTTAATAATGCATCCAAGGTTTGATACCTCTATCCTCTAGGTACCACAGTTCTACCTGAAACATACTCACTGCTGGCTTCCTTACCTACAGCAATCGCTGATACTAGTTATTCTTGTCACTCAAATGCATATCAATTTCAACACATGATACTAAGTACTGCTCCTTCTAATGCAACTCTAGATGGACACCCAAGTCTGTTTGCAGTGCCACCTCAAGCATGCTCCAGTCATCAGATCCTTACACATGTATATCATCTACTCATATATTAATATTCATCTCTTACCTACCATAAATTAATCTTCAAAATAATCGTCAAGGTGTAACTTCTCGATCAACTTAAAATAATTGCATATACCTCCTCAAAATCAGATACTGCCTTCTCCATCGACATCGGTGTCGATTCCACGGAACGAGTATGAGGAGTTCTTATCCTTCAAGCGCGCCGGTGCTCAGTCTCCTGCAGATCCGCAGTAGTATATTTAGTTACTGGATATTTATATTTTTATTATTATTTAGGATGCGATTGTATGGATATAAATTTGCCATATTCTTTACGTTTACGATGAGATTTGCTGGATGCTTTTTTTCTTCAAATTTTATTATATTATTCATATTTTGGTTTACAACTGATGACTGATACTTGGCCTGTATTTACCCACTGTACTAGAATTTTTTTCACTTGGTGCTGCTACTGTGTTCTTTATTCAATTATTTCTACTACCATCATATACCTGATAATGAACCCAAGGGGGCTGGTAAACCCATAAATGCAATTTTTTTATTTTTTTTGAAAATTAGCGACGTATTTAGCGACGTTTAGCGATGTTCACTTAAGTCGCTAAATACGTCGCTAATTAGCGATGCTGTAACCAGTCGCTAAATACGTCGCTAATGACATCGCTAAAAATGTCGCTATACGTCGCAAATTGCTGACATGGCAGTATAGCCAGGTCATTAAAGACGTCGGTGTAACGTCGCTATATAAGTAGCTAATCAGCGACGTTTAGCGACTTTAATAAACGTCGCTATTTAGTGACTCGGCGTCGCTAAACGTCGCTAAATTTTGTGACACATTAAAGTCGCTAAAAAATGTCGGCATAGCGACGTTTAGCGACATTTTTTTTTTGCGACTTGGTTTTTTTCGACAACTTTAAAATGTCGCTAATTACGTCGATAAACCAAATTAGCGACGATTTTTGGTTATTTAGCGACGTTTTTAGACGTCGCTAATTTGACTTTTTCTGTTAGTGGGATTGCTGCATGGGACATGCCGCATGCACTGATCAGGCGCATGAGCAACTGGCCGCATGGGCTGTCGGCCGCATGCTACCTCAGGCCATATACGATCCCAGGTCGCATGCTCCTCCAAGTCGCATGCTCGGACAAAAGTCTACTCTCTTGGAATAAGTATCGAAGTGATGAATATGTCAGAATAAAGTGACTGAAGTGATGGATGTGACAAGCCATAAAGTGTCAGAGAGAAAAGACAAAAGCATGAAAAGATGTGCCAAACAATTAGAGTCATGCGTCCGAAGGAAATGGCCGCATACTCTGGTTGCCGCATATAACACTTGGCCGCATATTGCTCTTTTGGACTTAGCGAATTTTTTATTCGTTCAGCGAGTGAAAATACAAGGAGTTCAAGGATTAGCTCCAGAATACTTGTATAATGGCAGTCATGCATCCAACAAGATGGATGCATGCTAGTCAGTATGCGACAAATGCTCAGGCCGCATAGCACTCTCAGGTCGCATAGCACTCGCTGGCCGCATGAAGACTTCGTCTTCTCCAAACACCAGGTTCGATCATGGCAAAAAAAACTCCAAAAATCTGAAAATTATTTTCTCCATAAAAACTGTCACCCTCACTTTTCCAACTAAGGGTAGTTTGGTAATTGGGCATAGGTATATTTATTTTAGAATATAATATTAAATATTGTGCATGTTGTAAATATTATTTATTATATTATTTATTTGTTGATTATATGTTAGGTATTTGATTTTAGACTTTTGTTAGTGGACCTAACTAGTTTAGATAGATCCATGGACCAACATTTGATTCTAGTTAGAATTGGGCCAAATAGTAAGCCCATTCATTAGGAGAATGAATTAATTAGTGAAACCAATTAGACTAGAACCTTTCCTCCTTAATTATTTCTTCATGACTAGCCCCAAGGGGTATTTTGGACAATTCTGTAAACACCCAAAATTTTTCAGATATTTTTTAAATAAATTTTTGGATTTAATATGCAATTTACCTAGGACCTGTAGTGAGTTTGTAATTTTTAATTGCCAATAAATAACATTAAAATAAAATGAAAATATAATTTTATGGTTTAAAATAGAAAACCGGACTTAGGGTAATTTTCTGGGATTTTATTGGGCCTCAGGCCTATTTTAAAAAGCCTAAAAACTATTTTTCTAAAAAATTTAATTAATTAAATGTTTTTAATTAAATTTACTGTTTTATTTTAATTTTTTTTCTGTTTTTCTTGGGCCCGGCCCGGCCCAGTGGGCCGAGCCCGTGAACCCAGCCCAGCCTTGGCTTAGCGGGTCGGGCGGGTCGGCCAGACCCGGATCCGCGCCCGACCCGACCCGGATGCCCGGTCACCCCCAACCTCACGAACCCGCGGAATCCGGCCGCGTTCTCCGGCGACGTGGCCGGAGAACCTCCCCACGTCACCTCCCCTCCGCGAGAGCCGCCCACGTCCTCCCCCATCCCCGCCTAGCCCGGCCACGACCCCCCGAGGATCCCCTATAAAAACCCCTACCCGGCCTCTTCCTCCTCCCTAATCCTCCCCTGAAACCTCGCCGGAACCCTACTCCGACGACCCGAGACCCCCCATCCACCTCCCTCTCAGCCGTCCTCCTCCCCGCCGTGACCTCCAGCGCCCCAGCCCCTCTTCCTCCGACCGGCACCGCCTCGAGCAGCCCCTCCCCGACTCTCCTCCTCCATATCCTCCACCCGCCTCCGTCTCCGCCTCCGGTGATCTCTGCCGGCGCTGACCTGCGAGCCCGCGTCCCCGGCGACGCCGTCCTCCTCCCTCAGCCGTCAGCGCCGCCTCTGCTGTGTCCGCCAGCAGCAGACGGACACAGACCCGGACACAGGGAACCCTAGCCCTAGCCGAGGACACGTGTCCAGGACACGATTCGGACACGAAAAACCCCGATTTCTCGGGTCCCCTTCAGGTACTCGTATCTTGCAACTCGGATCTTCATTTTCGATTCTGTAAATTTTTACGCGAAGCCTGTATGACCCTCTCGGTGTCCGGACAAACTGTTCGAGGCATCGCGGCCTGTGGCGATCGCACACCGCGATCCAAAAACAGGAAAAACCAGACCCTGTTTCACCCCGGAACTGAGTGCGCCCCGCCAAACGGGACGACTTTGTCGCGTGCGGTCTTCACAGATACGTGCGCCTCGTTGATACGGACGTGTGGGATTTCGCGGAAGCTGATTCGGGTGTGCGTGCACACCGGAATCAAAGCGTATCCGCGGACATCGCTTCGTATCCGCCTTTTCTGCAATTCATCCTAACTTCGTGCACCCACGTCGGATCGAGACGAAACTTGCGCCATCGGACTCGTAGCGATACGCTGGTCCTGTGGGTCAAGTTTGGTCCGATTCTGAGAACGTTGACGAAATCGCGTGTCGTGGGCCCCACAGGCCCCGTTCGACGGACGATTTTGTGATCGGCTCATCGGAATTCAAATCTGAAAGTTCTATTGGGTTCGTATCAGTGTTCCTGACCTGTTGACACTAAGTTTGGTGAATTTGGAGACCGTTGACCCTGACACGTTTTTCGGTGCAAAGCGGGCCCATCGGTGGACCCTGTTTTGGGCCGAAATTGCTATTTTTGTCCTTGTCTCCAAATTGGACCCAAGGACAGGCAATCCTAGCTGTTTGACACATTCTAAGCGTAATGGTACTGTTTATTTCAGCTTTCGGAGACATCTCTGGAAATTTCTGAAACCAGGACCTAAGTGGAATCCAAACCTCAGGCAAGTGCTCCTTGCCAAACTTGCAGTCATTATTTTCTTATTTTCTGTAAAAATACTCTGCTGGATTTCTTGTGCAAATTCATGTAAACTGTTTTAAACTGCTTAAACCTAGGAAACGTACGACGTACCTAGTGCCCGATCATAGTCGGGTACTGACACCTTACGCGGTGTTGGTTTCGTCATTTAGAGATGGATTTACGATCCCCTTACTTTGTACTTGACCTATCAAGTACCCTACAACCCAGGACACTTGACACTATCATAGACAGAATCTTCCTGAGTTATTCGTGGGGATTCTGAATAGGATACAGGACTTGACAGAGTTATTTATTTATAGACAGTATGACTTTTTGCATTAGCTATAATCCCGCTAACATGGACATGAGACGTTATGGTCATGGCTTGCGTGATTACATTGGGTGGGGAGAGACACACAGGCTACAGGCTGTTCTATATATATATCTACTATTATTGTGAGGTTGTAGACTCTCCAGCAGAGCTAGACCCTTTACGTGTTATTACTGCTACCCGGCTCCCCGACACAGAGCTTGTAGCGGTCTCAGCCTGAGTACTAGTGTTGCTCTCATTTGCATATCACATAGATGGTTACTTAGTTTACCCTGCTGTTTCATTATTTATTGCACTGCTTATTCAGTTGGCTTGTTTTTATCTTGTGCCTTGCTATGTCCACTGAGGACCTGGAATGGATTATGTCCCCAGGTTTAGCTGAGGAGCAGTATCCCGAGATATACGGGACAGGAGCTAAAGCTATTGCTGGAGCTGAACCAAACACTGAAGACGAGGTGACTGCCGAGGACTTCTCCTGAGTGCCTGTCCCAGTACTCATTTACTTATTTCATGTTTATCTCTTTTGTTCCTGGCCTATAGAGCCAGTTTATTCAGACTTAAGTCGGATTGTTTCTCCGACTGACTTGCTGTGATGATGTTGCTACTTATTTCCATTTGATTATGCAGTTTATTTCTTTATCTTTATGGATGAGATTAGTGTAACTTGTGTAGTAGACCTTATTTACAGCTTAAGTACGCCCTGATGGCTCCATTAAATTGGGTTATCCATCGGAGCGTGCTGCTGGCCATTGCCACGTGTCCAGTCCCTCGGCACTTTGGGACTGGGGCGTGACATGGTTTTTGTGGTGGCCCATGCAGGTCCTCACTAAATTGTTCGGTTTCAACTTAGGGACCGAATAGGCCTGCAATAAGATAGGTTATAGGATCTCATCCATTGATTGAATCATTTTTGAACTCTATGTCGAATTCAATTTAATTGCTTGAATTGCATCCTATTTTGATTCCTCTGTGCGTTCTCATTGTTTCATTTTGATGCAGAGTTATGGATCCCAGACTTGGTGACGATACCCCCTTGGGAACACCGACTAAAGCAGGGTTTACCTGCGAAGCTGGAACGACACCGGATACCAGAGGACAATCTTCTCAGAGCAATTAAACTGGCCAGCCAAGTTCCAGGTTCAGGCATGATGACATCCCGCCTCCTCCCCAGTTCCCTCCTGCGATGCCTGTCTTTCCCCCAGGACAGGCAATGGACGGTCAGCAAATGTTCCAGATGTTCTACGCCATGATGCAGGCACAACAACAGATTCAACATGAGACCCAACGCCGAGAGGTCGAGAACTTAAGGAACAGCCTGGTCGCAGCATTGGAGCATGCAAATCCACCAAATAGGCGGCCAACGATGGGATCTATTACGGATTTCCGTCAACTCAAGCCCCGTACCTTCTCGGGCAAGGAAGGACCAACTGAAGTACATGAATGGCTTACAAACACACAGCATCAGTTGGAGGCCGCCGAACTACCAAGGGACAAATGGATGACTGCCGTCAGGATGCAACTGACGGATAACGCACATCATTGGTGGCTGTCCGAAGAAAGAAGGCTCGGACATGATCAGGTTACCTGGGAGGAGTTCTCCAGACTCTTCCAGGAAATGTACATCCCTGCTGTGGCTCGGTCAGAACTCCGAAACAGATTCAACCGCCTGATCCAGGGCAACATGACGGTGGAGGAATATAACGCCGAATTCATTTGCCTGAGCCGCTTCGCCCCTTCGCTAATTCCTACCGAAGAGGAGAAGGCGGAGAAATTCTTTGATGGGCTCAGGTTCGAGCTTCAAAAGTTAATCGGATCGGTCGCGCCCACCTCTTACACCGACGTCCTAGCTGCAGCACGTCGGCTGGAGCGCGTTACTCGGAGGGAATCAAGCCTGAAACGTCCCTTCTCCTCAGCACCGTCCAAGTCATCACCTGGGGAATCAGCTAAACGGCCCCAGAAGAGCCCGCCTCCAAGAGCAGCAACTAAGAACCTGCCTACTTGCCATTACTGCAGCAAGGTAGGACATATTGAAAAGGAATATCGACGCAAGCTGGGACTCTGCCTGGTTTGCGGATCTGGACAACACTTCTCAAGGGACTGCTCAAAACGTCGAGAGGGAGTTCCGAATTGACCAGCTCCACCTGCAGCTCTTCCAGCTGGGGGAGCAACTCAGACAGGGCCTGGAGGAGCCAGGCCACCTCTACCACCTCAGGCAGCACTGTTCCAACAAGCTCGTCAGCAAAGGGGTCCCGCTCAGGGACGAGGTCAGGCATATGCACTAGCAGTCACTGAGGAAGCTACTACAGGCGAAGTGATAGCAGGTACCATATTAGTAGCTTCAATTCTTGCTGTAGCATTATTTGATTCTGGAGCTTCACATTCATTTATTGCTGCTAGCTTCGTAGCCACACATAGAATAGCTACCGCACCTCTCTCGAAGATGAAGAGGATACTAACGGGAGGTAGAATTATCCCGGTTAGTGATACTTGTAGATCATGTTCGGTAGTAGTCTGTGGCCGAGAGATGCGAGCCCAATTCCTGATCTTTTCTATGCCTGATTACGATGTTGTACTTGGTATGGACTGGTTAAGTCAGTACCATGCGACACTGGATTGCCGGCTTGGAAAAGTGATATTTAGACCCCCTAGCCTTCCTGAGTTTGAATTTCTACGAGGAGCTGTAGAACAAGGGGTCCAGCCAACTCTTAGGGTATTGACTGTAGAAGAAGATTCAGGTTACCCAAGAGTCATAACGGAATTTGTGGATGTGTTTCCCGACGATCTTCCAGGTTTACCACCTGATCGGGAGATAGAATTCACAATAGACCTAACTCCAGGAGCCGAACCTATCACTTCATCGGTATATCGGCTAGCACCTAAGGAGTTAGTGGAGCTGAAAACACAAGTTGACGACCTTCTGGAGAAAGGATTTATCCGGCCCAGTGTTTCACCATGGGGAGCACCTATACTTTTTGTACCCAAGAAGGATGGATCTGTACGGCTGTGCATTGATTACAGAGCCCTTAATGCTGTAACTATTAAGAACCGGTACCCACTACCACGCATTGATGATTTGTTTGACCAATTGAGTGGTGCTAAGGTATTCTCAAAGATTGACCTTAGATCCGGTTATCACCAGATTAGGGTGAAGAAGGAAGATATCCCAAAGACGGCCTTCAGAACTAAGTATGGACATTATGAGTTCCTAGCTATGCCGTTTGGTTTAACCAACGCACCCGCCGTATTTATGAGTTTGATGAACGGGGTCTTCCATCAGTACTTGGATAAGTTCGTGGTGGTGTTCATTGATGATATCCTAGTCTACTCCAAGAACCACGAAGAGCACGAGGAACACCTTAGAATTGTGCTAGAAACCTTGAGAAGGGAGAAGCTGTATGCCAAGCTCAGCAAATGTGAGTTCTGTATGGACAAGGTGCCATTCTTAGGGCATATTATCTCGGGTGAAGGACTGTCTGTGGACCCAGAAAAGGTCACTGCTATAGAAACCTGGCCTACCCCTACCTCTATTGCAGAAGTGAGAAGTTTTCTTGGACTTGCTGGGTATTACCGGCGGTTCGTAGAAAATTTTTCAAGGATCGCAGAGCCGATGACTAAGCTGACACGGAAGGATCAGGAGTTCATATGGACGGAAGAATGCCAGAATGCCTTTGAAGAATTAAAAAGGCGTCTAACGACAGCACCAGTCTTGACTCTTCCCTCAGGGTCAGGAGGTTTTATTGTTTATAGTGATGCATCCGGTAGTGGACTAGGTTGTGTCTTGATGCAATATGGCAAGGTTATCGCTTATGCATCGAGGCAGCTGAAGGTCCACGAGAAGAACTACCCGACACACGACCTGGAGCTAGCTGCAGTGATTTTTGCATTGAAGATCTGGAGACATTATCTGTATGGAGAAAAGGTCGAGATATTCACTGATCATAAGAGCTTGAAGTATGTTTATACACAGAAGGAGCTCAACATGAGGCAAAGGCGTTGGCTTGAGTTGATGGTGGACTTTGACATCGATCTGCAGTACCACCCAGGGAAAGCAAATGTTGTAGCCGACGCCCTCAGCAGAAAACCCTCGGCTTATTTCTTGACAGAGCAGCCTCAGCTATTACAAGACTTGCAAGATCTTCAGATAGAGGTTGTTCTACCTGGACAAAATGGGTTGCTGGCTAACCTTGAAGTGAAGTCATCGCTGGTGGAGAGAATCAAGGAAGCTTTGCCTAATGATGCCAGATTCCGAAGGCTGAAAGAGAGAACAGAAGCAGGCTTGCAGACGGGACTTCGCATCCACGAGGACGGAACATAAAGGTGCGGAAATCGCCTATGTGTTCCAAATGGAGAATTAAGGCAGGAGTTGATGACAGAAGCCCATAGCTCCATATACTCGGTTCATCCAGGAGGAACCAAGATGTACCGGGACTTGAGACAATATTACTGGTGGCATGGAATGAAAAGGGAGATAGCCCGCTTTGTGGCAAAATGCTTAGTCTGCCAGCAGGTGAAGGCCGAGCACCAAAGGACTGCAGGTATGTTGCAGCCACTTCCCATCCCTGAATGGAAGTGGGAGCATATTACCATGGACTTTGTCACTGGGTTTCCAAGAAGCCCTAGTGGTAAGGATGCAGTATGGGTCATCGTGGATCGGCTCACTAAGTCGGCTCACTTCTTGCCGTTCAGAGTCGGACAATCCACAGAAGTACTAGCCGACATGTATATGCGTCAGATCGTAAAATTACATGGAGTGCCGGTTAGTATTGTATCAGATCGAGACTCGAGATTTATATCTCACTTCTGGAGAAGCATGCAAGAGAGTCTCGGCACCAGGCTCAAATTCAGTACTGCCTATCATCCTCAGACAGATGGCCAGTCAGAGCGCACAATTCAGATCCTAGAAGATATGCTGCGATCTTGTATACTGGACTTTGGAGGATCTTGAGAAGATCACCAGCATTTAGTAGAGTTCTCCTATAACAACAGCTATCAGGCAAGCATTCATATGGCACCTTTCGAGGCGTTGTACGGAAGGAAGTGCAGATCTCCAATATGCTGGAGCGACGTTGGCGAACGTCAAATACTGGGTCCAGAGTTGGTAACAGAGACAGTAGAGAAAGTAAAACAGATTCAGAACCATCTCCGTGCAGCCCAGGATAGACAGAAGCACTGGGCCGATGCACACAGGCGACCCCTGGAGTTCAAGGAAGGAGAGCATGTATTTTTGAGGATCTCGCCCACTAAAGGTACTATCAGATTCGGCAGCAGAGGTAAGTTAAGCCCAAGGTACATTGGGCCATTTGATATCTTGGAGCGCATTGATGAGGTGGCTTACCGTCTTGCATTACCCCCATCCTTAGAGGGAGTGCATGACGTATTCCACGTCTCACAATTGAGGAGGTATGTGACGGACCCAAGTCATATAGTTGATCATTCTGAGATTTTGGTGGGACCTAGCCTGAGATACGAGTAACAGCCAGTGGGTATACTCGACACCAGCGAGAAGACACTGCGAGGGCAGACAATCAGGCTGGTTCGAGTAGCTTGGAAGCAGCACTCTCCTGGCGAATCGACCTGGGAGCGAGAAGATGTTATGCGGCAGCGTTATCCACACCTATTTGCTGAATCAGGTAGAACTTAAGCATTCTTTAATTCTGTAAATCTTGCCTTTATAGTTTACCCTTCGATTGTGAGGACGCAATCCTCTTAAGGGGGGTAGATTGTAAACACCCAAAATTTTTCAGATATTTTTTAAATAAATTTTTGGATTTAATATGCAATTTACCTAGGACCTGTAGTGAGTTTGTAATTTTTAATTGCTAATAAATAACATTAAAATGAAATGAAAATATGATTTTATGGTTTAAAATAGAAAACCGGACTTAGGATAATTTTCTGGAATTTTATTGTGCCTCAGGCCTATTTTAAAAAGCCTAAAAACTATTTTTCTAAAAAATTTAATTAATTAAATGTTTTTAATTAAATTTACTGTTTTATTTTAATTTTTTTTCTGTTTTTCTTAGGCCCGGCCCGGCCCAGTGGGCCGAGCCCGTGAACCCAGCCCAGCCTTGGCTTAGCGGGTCGGGCGGGTCGGCCAGACCCGGATCCGCGCCCGACCCGACCCGGATGCCCGGTCACCCCCAACCTCACGAACCCGCGGAATCCGGCCGCGTTCTCCGGCGACGTGGCCGGAGAACCTCCCCACGTCGCCTCCCCTCCGTGAGAGCCGCCCACGTCCTCCCCCATCCCCGCCTAGCCCGGCCACGACCCCCCGAGGATCCCCTATAAAAACCCCTACCCGGCCTCTTCCTCCTCCCTCATCCTCCCCTGAAACCTCGCCGGAACCCTACTCCGACGACCCGAGACCCCCCATCCACCTCCCTCTCAGCCGTCCTCCTCCCCGCCGTGACCTCCAGCGCCCCAGCCCCTCTTCCTCCGACCGGCACCGCCTCGAGCAGCCCCTCCCCGACTCTCCTCCTCCATATCCTCCACCCGCCTCCGTCTCCGCCTCCGGTGATCTCTGTCGGCGCCGACCTGCGAGCCCGCGTCCCCGGCGACGCCGTCCTCCTCCCTCAGCCGTCAGCGCCGCCTCTGCTGTGTCCTCCAGCAGCAGACGGACACAGACCCGGACACAGGGAACCCTAGCCCTAGCCGAGGACACGTGTCCAGGACACGATTCGGACACGAAAAACCACGATTTCTCGGATCCCCTTCAGGTACTCGTATCTTGCAACTCGGATCTTCATTTTTGATTCTGTAAATTTTTATGCGAAGCCTGTATGACCCTCTCGGTGTCCGGACAAACTGTTCGAGGCATCGCGGCCTGTGGCGATCGCACACCGCGATCCAAAAACAGGAAAAACCAGACCCTGTTTTACCCCGGAACTGAGTGCGCCCCGCCAAACGGGACGACTTGGTCGCGTACGGTCTTCACAGATACGTGCGCCTCATTGATACGGACGTGTGGGATTTCGCGGAAGCTGATTCGGGTGTGCGTGCACACCGGAATCAAAGCGTATCCGCGGACATCGCTCCGTATCCGCCTTTTTTGCAATTCACCCTAACTTCGTGCACCCACGTCGGATCGAGACAAAACTTGCGCCATCGGACTCGTAGCGATACGCTGGTCCTGTGGGTCAAGTTTGGTCCAATTCTGAGAACGTTGACGAAATCGCGTGTCGTGGGCCCCACAGGCCCCGCTCGACGGGCGATTTTGTGATCGGCTCATCAGAATTCAAATCTGAAAGTTCCATTGGGTTCGTATCAGTGTTCCTGACCTGTTGACACTAAGTTTGGTGAATTTGGAGACCGTTGACCCTGACACATTTTTCGGTGCAAAGTGGGCCCACCGGTGGACCCCGTTTTGGGCCAAAATTGCCGTTTTTGCCCTTGTCTCCAAATTGGACCCAAGGACAGGCGATCCTAGCTGTTTGACACCTTCTAAGCGTGATGGTACTGTTTATTTCAGCTTTCGGAGACATCTCTGGAAATTTCCGAAACCAGGACCTAAGTGGAATCCAAACCTCAGGCAAGTGCTCCTTGCCAAACTTGCAGTCATTATTTTCTTATTTTCTGTAAAAATACTCTGCTGGATTTCTTGTGCAAATTCATGTAAACTGTTTTAAACTGCTTAAACCTAGGAAACGTACGACGTACCTAGTGCCCGATCATAGTCGGGTACTGACACCTTACGCGGTGTTGGTTTCGTCATTTAGAGATGGATTTACGATCCCCTTACTTTGTACTTGACCTATCAAGTACCCTACAACCCAGGACACTTGACACTATCATGGACAGAATCTTCCTGAGTTATTCGTGGGGATTCTGAATAGGATACAGGACTTGACAGAGTTATTTATTTATAGACAGTATGACTTATTGCATTAGCTATAATCCCGCTAACATGGACATGAGACGTTATGGTCATGGCTTGCGTGATTAAATTGGGTGGGGAGAGACACACAGGCTACAGGCTGTTCTATATATATATCTACTATTATTGTGAGGTTGTAGACTCTCCAGCAGAGCTAGACCCTTTACGTGTTATTACTGCTACCGGCTCCCCGACACAGAGCTTGTAGCGGTCTCAGCCTGAGTACTAGTGTTGCTCTCATTTGCATATCACATAGATGGTTACTTAGTTTACCCTGCTGTTTCATTATTTATTGCACTGCTTATTCAGTTGGCTTGTTTTTATCTTGTGGCTTGCTATGTCTACTGAGGACCTGGAATGGATTATGTCCCCAGGTTTAGCTGAGGAGCAGTATCCCGAGATATACGGGACAGGAGCTGAAGCTATTGCTGGAGCTGAACCAAACACTGAAGACGAGGTGACTGCCGAGGACTTCTCCTAAGTGCCTGTCCCAGTACTCATTTACTTATTTCATGTTTATCTCTTTTGTTCCTGGCCTATAGAGCCAGTTTATTCAGACTTAAGTCGGATTGTTTCTCCGACTGACTTGCTGTGATGATGTTGCTACTTATTTTCATTTGATTATGCAGTTTATTTCTTTATCTTTATGGATGAGATTAGTGTAACTTGTGTAGTAGACCTTATTTACAGCTTAAGTACGCCCTGATGGCTCCATTAAATTGGGTTATCCATCGGAGCGTGCTGCTGGCCATTGCCACGTGTCCAGTCCCTCGGCACTTTGGGACTGGGGCGTGACATGGTTTTTGTGGTGGCCCATGCAGGTCCTCACTAAATTGTTCGGTTTCAACTTAGGGACCGAACAGGCCTGCAATAAGATAGGTTATAGGATCTCATCCATTGATTGAATCATTTTTGAACTCTATGTCGAATTCAATTTAATTGCTTGAATTGCATCCTGTTTTGATTCCTCTGTGCGTTCTCATTGTTTCCTTTTGATGCAGAGTTATGGATCCCAGACGTGGTGACGATACCCCCTTGGGAACACCGACTAAAGCAGGGTTTACCTGCAAAGCTGGAACGACGCCGGTTACCAGAGGACAATCTTCTCAGAGCAATTAAACTGGCCAGCCAAGTTCCAGGTTCAGGCGTGATGACATCCCGCCTCCTCCCCAGTTCCCTCCTGCGATGCCTGTCTTTCCCCCAGGACAGGCAATGGACGGTCAGCAAATATTCCAGATGTTCTACGCCATGATGCAGGCACAACAACAGATTCAACAGGAGACCCAAAGCCGAGAGACCGAGAACTTAAGGAACAGCCTGGTCGCAGCATTGGAGCATGCAAATCCACCAAATAGGCGGCCAACGATGGAATCTATTACGGATTTCCGTCAACTCAAGCCCCGTACCTTCTCGGGCAAGGAAGGAACAACTGAAGTACATGAATGGCTTACAAACACACATCATCAGTTGGAGGCCGCCGAACTACCAAGGGACAAATGGATGACTGCCGTCAGGATGCAACTGACGGATAACGCACATCATTGGTGGATGTCCGAAGAAAGAAGGCTCGGACATGATCAGGTTACCTGGGAGGAGTTCTCCAGACTCTTCCAGGAAATGTACATCCCTGCTGTGGCTCGGTCAGAACTCCGAGACAGATTCAACCGCCTGATCCAGGGCAACATGACGGTGGAGGAATATAACGCCGAATTCATTTGCCTGAGCCGCTTCGCCCCTTCGCTAATTCCTACCGAAGAGGAGAAGGCGGAGAAATTCTTTGATGGGCTCAGGTTCGAGCTTCAGAAGTTAATCGGATCGGTCGCGCCCACCTCTTACACCGACGTCCTAGCTGCAGCACGTCGGCTGGAGCGGTCGCGCCCACCAGTTAATCGGAATTTTATTAGGAATCCATATCCTAATTGGTAATTTCTGAATTTCTCTCTCAATGTAACTTCTTAATCATGCATTTAACCATTAAAAATGACCCAATGGCATATGACTACCTATAGGAACAAGTTCTACGCTAATTGACTTTGTATTATGAGATCTATGAGGTAATATGTGTATAGGTTGGGAGAATTACGAATTTGACACCTCAATTGTGTGTCATGAGACTAATTAGATATAATTGAACTTAGATCGGAGTTATGGGACTAGGTACATATCCACAAATGGATACGTATCGGCTGTATCACGGTATCTTGCGATACAGTGTGATACAGAGTCAATTTTGGATAAATTGCATAAATTCTCTTCATGGTGTGTTGTAATAATTTCTAATAGTTATAATTATGAATATATGACTTGTAGGAATGGGTAATTGTGGATTATGGGGTATTTGGCACTTCATTGGGATGAGTATCATAGATATCCTAGTATGGACTATAGGTGTTTGTCTTAATGCCTCTCTCTCTCTCTCTCTCTCTCTCTCTCTCTATATATATATATATATATATATATATATATATATATATATATATATATATATATATATATATATATATATATATATATATATATATATATATATATAGTGATATATCTATTTATATATGTGTGTGTGTGTGTGTCTAAGTATTGTACATTGGATGTGTTGTGTGGTGTGTGTGAGTGAGTGGTATTGGCAGTATACTTTGGAGAGTGGTGGTCGGGTTTTGGAGAGTGCAGTGTGCTTTGCAACAGCAACTGCACAGCCTCAGTACAATAAGAGCAGTGCAACAACATGCTAGGGTGCAGTGTGCATCAGCAGCAACTATTGCAGCTACCAGTACAAGTTGTACAATGCTGCAGCAGCATCAGAAATGACTGCTCGAGTGCATCAATGCAAGTGCAACAGCTACTGCAGCAGCTAGTCCGAGTGTAGCAAGCAGTTCTTGAGCAGCAGCAAGAGCACTGCATTAAGCAGCAATACAACAACAATGAAGTATCAGCAGCATACAGCAGCAGTAGTGCATAAATAGTTGTAGTAGCTAGGAGCATTAGCAAGTGCAAGTGCAGCAGCAAACAAGTGCAACAGTAAGAGCACAAAACAACTGCAGCAGCTTGCAGTAGCACCTAGAGCAGCAATTACAACATAGCAGTTAGTCATTAGTAATTAGTATATAAGTATGAAGTATTGGTTAGATATATATGATAGAGTCAAGTATTAACATGATGTTAGTGTGTTATATGTTAGTGTGTCAACTAGATGGGTTATTTTACCAGTTAGTTAGTTAAGGGTGTCAGTTAGTATTTATGACTAGTTAGCATGACTGATATGGTGTCGGTTACTGATACATATATATGTGTGAGGTTGAGGGGCTCGAGCACTGATGTTGGTACCCAAGACCAGCAGCAGTAGTAACTCAGTGAGCAGGATACTTGATGTGTCAGTTTGGGGTGCCAAGTTGGAGTTAGGATTTGGTTTTAGAAGTGTTGTGTGCCAGAGCCTGTTCAGGAAAGTAGTTAGTGTCATATGGATAGGTACCTCAATTTATATACTTGAGTATATGTATATATATTATATATTTAGATATATAGATATATAAGAAGTGAGAATTACCTATACCTTGATATAATATCAGGTGTATAATGGATTGGTAAATTAGCTAAGTTATCAGTTTATCAGCAAGGTCTTGGAGAGAACTAGATATTAGGTAATATATTTACATACTAAGTTAATAGGTAGTAGAAGTAATTAGTATATATGAGTATATATATAATACTTACAATATTTAGCTGATCTAGCAATTTATCTAAGGCATTGACTTAGAAACTCAACCAAGACCTAGTATAGCTAGTATTAGCTAGTTAATGATCATTTGAGACCCATTAACTTAACATGGACCTAGATGCATGAATTAGTGTATTTTTTAATCCATTTCTCTTTTATTACACCTTTTAACTTGATGATTCCTAAAATAGGTTTGTGCGACACCAGCTTGAGCATCGAGAGAGACACCTTGCTCAGGACCTCAGGCGAGTACATTTCTCTGATAGTTTTTATTTCATAATAGTATATATATCTCATGTTCTAGAACTGCATACTTGATTCTGACATAGTGATTTCATGGACTGGTACTACATGGATCCTGTCAGGAGATGTTATTCCTTACCGTGTTCAGCGGGTACTCATTCATAAATATTTTATCGTGTGTATCGGGTATTGATTTATTATATTTCGTATTCACACACTGCTCGTGTTCAGTGTGCCCATATTCGTATTCTTAACGTGTCATGATTGGATCTATTGGTATTAGTTGGGGATGGGGGAGTAGGATTTAATTATGTGATCTGTCATGCCCCGGTCCCGTAGGGGCCGATCATCCTCGCTTGGTCCCTACAGAACCGATCGTCCTCGTATGGGCATGATGCCGTACAAGCCTAAAATACGCTTGCACAAGGCCAAAGATTTGAACAAGGGCAAGTAAGCTATTCAATACAGAAGCAGCGGCACATATATTGCAGAAAAGTAAAGAACACAATGGCACATGAAAACAATCTCTTTATTGATATCAAGATGTATTACAAACGGTGCTTGGCCAAGGTTACAGTTTGCTCAAGCTCTCTTTCTCTCGATTACAATTACACCGTTCCATACATTATATCCTTCTATACAAAAGCAGCTCAAACTCGATACGGCTCAAGACATCGACTCCAGATTTTTGGGTCCTGGGTATGAGGCACGTCTATCGCTTCCTCGGACGATCCAGCACCTGAGAACAAGCAAATTGTTGATGGGTCAGCACTTTGGAGAAAGTACTGGTGAGATAAAATCAACTGAACAGAAGCTACACCCTCTGAAACCCACACTAAGTAAGCATGTGGTAAAATATTACATTACTAGTGATCTTGCTACTTTATACCTATGTTTATTTCATTCAACTCAGGATTATAGTCAGTTTACATCTTTTTAAAAACATAGCTTTGAAACAGTTTTGCATATTCAAACAATAAGCATACATACGGGACAGTATTCTATCGTGCAGTATGCAGCATGTATTGTACACCATATTCTAACTCTTAGGAGCAAAAGTTCTATAGTGGACTGTTCATCTCGAATCAAAACAAGTGCATTTAGTGGACTATCATACTTTCAAGCACTAAAGAAGAACTAGCTATATGATTTTGGTCTCCGAAAAACTCAGGATCGGTAGCGGTAATCCAGCTAACCAATGACTTATTTATCTGATGTTATTAGCAGCTGTGACTCATGGTTGCTCTTCACTAACATTATAGCAGTCGGGACCAAGGTTCAGCTCTGCACTAATAGTCATTGTCCAACCGATGCGAATGCATGAAGCGCTACCAAATAAACTTTATGATGCAAACGAAATAAACAAGCAAGCTATTTATATTTATACTCTTGAATTTCTTACCCCCTTGTCGAACGGTTATCCCTGCAGCAGACATACAAATTAGCAACAATTTGCATAAACATATTTATAAGGTTCTTTTTCCCTGTCCATCTCTGAATTAAACAATTAGGTATGCAAGAAGGATAGCCTAGCATGCGCCCTAACTATATGATGGTCCATGGGTAGCCCCATGATTAACAGCGGTTGCCCAAGGTTCAACTCTTCACTAGCACGCACCTGTGTCGGCAGCTGTGACTCAAGGTTCAGCTCTTCACCAACACACCCGAGTGCTAGCAGCTGTGACATTAAGGGTTTCACACAACACTAATAGACACATCACCACACTAGACCCCCGTGGGTCGTATCCTCAGGGCGAAACAAAAATATCTTCCGGACTGAGCGATTCGTAGTGCCCCAAGAACCATCGAGAGATAAGACCTTGTGCACAAGTTGTCTGAGACCAATGCAATGACATAAAGCATCTATAATGCAATCAAAATAAATGATCAAGAAAAACATATATGGTCTAGCAAAACATATCTTGTCAAACAAAGAACATCTCTCACATATCTAATAGCGCACCCCACTAGACCCCCTGCAGGCCGTATCCTCAGGGCGCACTATTAGTCTATGCTTATACGAATCAAAGACTTATAGCAGTTCGATATAGCAAAACAGACAAGCAAAACATATAATGGCAAGCACAATTTTGATTTCATATCTAGCATGCAATATCTATCTCTTTCTTAGCATAATACAAATGGACTTATTCAAGCGATTCTTTTACTTATCTTTTTAGCTTGGCAAATGTTGGTTCGATAGCTGTATCGGTGTAACTAAGCATGCAATATTTCTTATACTCTGGACTTAGCATGGCAATATTCTATCTTATTTCAGACAAGCATACAAGTTCTTTTAGAAGGCAAGCAGATTTGTTTCAATGACAAGCTATACAAGTTCTCTTATTAAACATGCAGAGTCAGGTTCTATCATTCTTCTTATGAAACTATCTTCTTAATTAAACAAGCATTCAAAAACTCAGATTCATTATTAAGGCGTACAAGAATCAGAGAATGCAGTTTTGCCCACTCACATTGATCGATCATCTTGTGGTTCGGTCTGGAACTCTCCGAGAAGACTTCCGCTCGAGCAAGCAAAGCGATATCACTTGTACATAGTGCCTATGCAGAGTGGAGCACTACATACTTACCCACCAATAAAGAGTTTCATCCTCGAAACTCAAAGAAAAACTCATAAAAATCTAGAGCAGCGATATTCCTCATCCCTCACCATCCTCAATCAGAAACACAAGCAAATCACAAGGACAAAAGCACAATTCTCAAGCAACAAATTAAATTCAGAAAAACTTTTGCACGCATCTTTGATAATATCTATGGACTTATTGTATGGAACATTCATTGCAGCACAATATCGGGCACATCTCAGAGTCGGAGGCAACGGAATGGACAAAGAATCGAGTCGCTCTGATACCATTATGTCGCGCCCAGGTCCCGCAGGGGCCGATCATTCTCGCTTGGTCCCTACGAAACCGATCGTCCTCGCTTGGGTGTGATGCCGTACAAGCCTAAAATGCGCTTGTACAAGGCCAAAGCTTTGAACAAGGGCAAGTAAGCTATTCAATACAGAAGCAGCGACACATATATTGCAGAAAAGTAAAGAACACAATGGCACATGAAAATAAACTCTTTATTGATATCAAGATATGTTACAAGCGGCGCTTGGCCGAGGTTATAGTTCGCTCAAGATCCCTTTCTCTCGATTACAATGATACCGTTCCATACATTATATCCCTCTATTCAAAAGCAGCTCAAACTCGATACAGCTCAAGGCATCGACTCCAGATTTTCGGATCCTGGGGATGAGGCACGGTTATCGCTTCCTCGGACGATCCAGCACCTGAGAACAAGCAAACTGTTGGTGGGTCAGCACTTTAGAGAAAGTACTGGTGAGATAAAATTAACTGAACAGAAGCTACACCCTTTGAAATCCACACTAAGTAAGCATGTGGCAAAATATTACATTACTAGTGATCTTGCTACTTTTTACCTATGTTCATTTTATGCAACTCAGGATTATAGTCAGTTTACATCTTTTAAAAAATATAACTTTGAAACAGTTTTGCATATTCAAACAATAGCATACATACGGGACAGTGTTCTATCGTGCAGTGTGCAACATGTATTGTGCACCATATTCTAACTCTTATGAGCAAAAGTTCTATAGTGGACTGTTCATCTCGAATTAAAATAAGTGCATTTAGTGGACTATCATACTTTCAAGTACACAAGAAGAACTAGCTATATGATTTTGGTCCCCAAGAAACTCAGGATCGGTAGCGGTAATCCAGCTAACCAATGACTCCTTTATCTAATGCTATTAGCAGCTGTGACTCATGGTTGCTCTTCACTAACATTATAGCAGCCGGGACCAAGGTTCAGCTCTGCACTAATAGCCATTGTCCAACCGATGCGAATGCATGAAGCGCTATCAAATAAATTTTATGATGCAAACGAAATAAACAAGCAAGCTATATATATACTCTTGTATTTCTTACCCCCTTGCTGAACGGTTATCCCTGCAGCAGACATACAAGTTAGCAATAATTTGCGTAAATATATATGTATAAGGTTCTCTTTTTCTGTCCGTATCTGCATCAAACAGTTAGGTATGCAAGAAGGCTAGCCTAGTATGCGCCCTAACTATATGATGGTCGGGGGGTAGCCCCATGATTAGCGGCGGTTGCCGAAGGTTCAGCTCTTCACTAGCATGCACCTGTGTAGACAACTGTGACTCAAGGTTCAGCTCTTCACCAACACACCCGAGTGCTAGCAGTTGTGACATTATGGGTTCCGCACAATACTAATAGACACATCGCCCCACTAGACCCCATGCGGTCCGTATCCTCAGGGCGAAACAAAAATCTCTTTCGGATCGAGCGATTTCCAGCGCGCCAGGAACCGTCGAGAGACAAGACCTTGTGCACAAGTTGTCTGAGACCAATGCAATGACATGAAGCATCTATAATGCAAGCAAAACAAATGATCAAGCAAAACATATATGGTCTAAAAAAACACATCTTAACAAACAAAGCACATCTCTCACATAACTAATCGCGCACCCCACTAGACCCCCTGCGGGCCGTATCCTCAGGGCGCACTATTATTCTATGCTTATACGAATCAAAGGCTTATAGTAGTTCGATATTGCAAAACCGACAAGCAAAATATATAATGGCAAGCACGATTTCAATTTCATATCTAGTATACAATATCTATCTCTTTCTTAGCATAATACAAAGGGACTTATTCAAGCGATTCTTTTACTTATCTTTTTAGCATGGCAAAGGTTCATTCGATAGTTGTGTCGGTGTAACTAAGCATGCAATATTTTTTATACTCTGGACTTAGCATGGCATGGTTCTATCTTATTTCAGACAAGCATACAAGTTCTCTTAGAAGGCAAGCAGATTCATTTCAATGACAAGCTATACAAGTTCTCTTATTAAGCATGCAGAGTCAGGTTCTATCATTCTTCTTATGAAACTATCTTCTTAAGTAAACAAGCATTCAAAAACTCAGATTCATTATTAAGGCGTGCAAGAATCAGAGAATGCAGTTTCGTGCACTCACATTGATCAATCGTCTTATGGTTCGGTCGAAAACTCTTCGAGAAGACTTTCGCTCGAGCAAGCAAAGCAATATCACTTGTACATAGTGCCTACGCAGAGCAGGGCACTATATGATCAAGCTTCAGTGTATTCGTGTACATGTCGATTATATACCACACTTGTAATCGAGTTACCTTATTATATTTGTGTTCAACCTAAACCGATCACATAATAAACATGTATTCCATGGCACATTAGTTAGATTTTAGTTATTCATTTATGTTGCAGATATTCATATTGCTTGTTCTTCATTCCAGTACATTACATGTTCACCCTAGTTTATTTCTTTCTGTTGTTTAGTTATCTTGTATTCTTTTCTATTATTGGTTTTATATGATCGATTATGTATTTAAAACTATTTTCAGAGGTATGTACTTCGCTCTAATCCTGACTAGATATATTTTTTAGATAATTGGTTCATAGATCAGTGTCCCATATCCTACGGACCGCAGGAGAGCATACCATTAGAGGATACTCCTATAGACCAGGAGGATTTAGTTTCAGAGCCTGAGGAGGTTTAGTTTATCTTTGGTAGACTTGTATTAGACTATTTTTGAGACTTTGGCATGCATATTATTTTTATCTTGTGGTTGTATTATGATTCTTTTCCTTCGATATTCCATCCGTGCTCTATCTTCCTTAGTTGCTTTGTGATTGAGTATAGTTACATTTATATGATACCATACTGTTCCTCCGTTTGGAGTAGAGATGATTGACAAATACCATATATATATATATATATTATGTGAGATGTTTAGATAGTAGAATTGACCAAGACAGCGTTCTACCATCGATGCTATGGCGTAGGCTGGACGTATCCACGTACTCGTGTCTGAATATCCGGGTGCGGGTTATGACAGTTTTACTTTATTTTAACTCTGAATCAATTGAAACAAAAGCCAAAATAATCAAAATAAAGTCCTCTATCAACCACAAAAACTGTTTTACTAAAATACAATATTTTAATAGATCAAAACCAAAAAAAAAATTGGAACCCATGAAAATCCTAACTTTAAAACTTAGATCTACTCAAAACTGTTCATCAAAACCAAAAACTCCAAGAACTAAAACTAATGAGGACATTAAGGAGAACATTTTCCATCAAATACATTTTTAATTTACTAATTATATAAAAAATTCAAAAAATTATGGCTTCACCACTTTGAGCAAGATGTACTTTCCTTGGTGGACTAACAAACCTCTTCCTAGAACCAAGTCTAGGGATAGGGCTAGGGTTCGGCCAAAGGGGGCCCTTGAGGGAAGGAGGAAGAAGAAAGAAGAAGGAAAGTAGAAATGAAGAAGAATGAGAGATGAGAGAGAAAACCATATATATATATATATATATATATATATATATATATATATATATATATATATATATATATATATATAGCAAGTGGAGAAATGAGGTTAGCCCTAAGATTAAGTCATGACACTCTCCAACCAAATCTCAACCATCAAAAATAGACTTAGTGGTTCCAAAAGTGAACCAGGTCTGGTATCCATCCTGTATACGGGTCCTAGCACGGGCCCATGGCAATTGACAAGGTGTTCACTACTGGTCTCAGGTAGTCTCCCATAATAAAAAGGAATACAATTAAATAAAATACATCATAATTAACAGGAATCAACTTGTAAAATACAACATGAATACATCTACAGGAAAAAATTTAAATATCACAAATTCAGGAATACTAAATCTGAAAACAGGTGTGACATTGATACCCACCTTAGAAAAATTTAGTCCTCGGAATTTGCTAGGCAAATCGAGCTGATCACCAAGCAAAAAAACTCATAGACCAAGCAGAAGACTCATGATCTTATCAAGAAACCCATGATCCAGGAAACCTCATGAACTACCAAATCTCATAAACTACAGCTAACTGAATACCATGCATAACGAAATAGGCATGTAATAAAAGCAATATTAATATAAATAAAGGTGCAAGCAATCCACACAATCAAAAAAAAAAAGAGAACTTGAGGCATACAGATGCATATGTCTCCTGAGTCAGTCAAAATAAGAACACGTCCTCGCTGGCCTATGCTGACTCCCAAAAATGGACGGGGATCAAGTCTCGAGATAGATCGGTACCAACGACTTAGTCAAGAACATGACTCTGCCCAGGACGTACCTTCGTAGTCGGGACCTATGACATACATCATGTATCACGAGATACGAAGGCAGAAGTTATAGTGCCCCGCTCCGCGTAGGCACTATGTACAAGAGAGATCGCTTTGCTGACTCGAGTGGAAGCCTTCTCGGAGTATTTTTGATCGAAACATAAGACGATTAATTTATGTGAGTGGGCAGAACTTCATTCTCTGATTCTTGCAGCCTTAATAATGAATCTGAATTTTTGAATGCTTGTTCTAAGAAGATAGTTTCATAAGAAGAATGATAGAACTTGACTCTGCATGCTTAATAAGAGAACTCGTATAGCTTGTCATTGAAACGAATCTGCTTGCCTAACTAGAGAACTTGAATGCTTGTCTAAAAGAGATCCATTGCCATGCTAAGTTAAAGAATTGAATATTGCATGCTTAGTTACACGGACACCGCTATCGAACGAACCGCAGCCATGCTAATAGACAAGAGTAAAAGAATGTTCATATCTTTCCATCGCATGCTAAACTAGAGTAGAACTACATGCTTGTCTAAGAGAGATAGAGAAATGACTACTATGTTTGCTTAAATAATAGATTGCTTGCATGTTCGCTATAACACTAAAGAGATAGAATTGCATACTATATTTATAAAACTGTTCTTACTTGTTATTTGTTAAAAGAGCTAGATTGCTTGAACATGTTTTATTTATCGTATTGTAAAGAGACATAACTGTATGAATAGCTTGAACATGTGAATCTAGACTAATAGTCCACCCTGAGGCTTGAAGTCCTTATTTACGGGAGGGTGTGGCTATTAGGCGAGAGTATTGAGAGTTTCGGCTCTATAGATTGATAGATATGCTTGCTTGCTTGTTTTGGATGATGTGCATCATATGGCATTTATCTGATAGAAGTGCGTTCATACATTGGTCTGACAACTTGCGTACAAGGTTAATCTCTCGAGCGGTTCCTGTGGCACTAGGGATCGTTCGTCCTGGGAGAGATCTGGAATACCCTGAGGCTAGAAGTCCTTATTTATGGAAGGGTGTGGCTTTTAGTGTAGTGCTAAAATATGTGTCCTGGCTGCTATTTTGAGCGTATTTTAGTGTATAGCAACCATGCGTCTCAGCAGCTATTAGCCAATCTGTCATTAGTGAGATGGGCTTGTACGTCCCACTTGTTAATCTCGTGGAGGGGACCATCATGTAGTTAGGGCGCATGCTTGGCTAGCCTTCTTGCATACCTAACTGTTTGATGCATAGATGGACAGGAAAAGAGAACCTTATTTATACATATGCAATGTTTCTAACTTGTATGTCTGTTGCAGGGATAACCGTTCAGCCATGGGTAAGGATCACTGAATAAGTGATCACTTATATTTTCTTATGTTCTTTGTCATTTATGCTAAATGAGATATACCTATTTTACTTGAATATGCTGCTGGCCCTATTGTATTGAATCAAATAGTCTACTTGATGCACTTGTCTTATTTCGAGATAAACAGTCCACTAGAGATAACTTTTGTTCCTAAGAGATCGAATATGGCTCACGATACATGTTGTGAATTGCATGATAGAACACTGTCCCTATAGCTCGTTTGAAATATTTGAATATGCAAAATTGGTTTCAAAGACATGTTTTCAAAAAGATGTAAACTACTCAAATCCTGTGCTGCATGAAATAAACTTAGGTAAAAGTAGCAAGATCACTAGTAATGTAATATTTTGCCACATGCTTACTTAGTGTGGGTTTCAGGGAGTGTTGCTTCTATTCGTTGATTTTATACTCACCGGTACTTTCTCCAAAGTGCTGACCCACCAACAGTTTGCTTGTTCTCAGGTGCTGGATCGTTCGAGGAAGCGATAGCCGTGCCTCATCCCAAGGACCCAAAATTCTAGAGTCGATGCCTTGAGCCGTATCGAGATTGCTTTGAGCTACTTTTGTATAAAGGAATATAATATATAGAACGATGTAATTGTAATCGAGAGAAAGAGAGCTTGAGCGAATTGTAATCTCGGCCAAGCGCCACTTGTAACACGTCTTGATTATCAATATAGAGCTTATTTCATATCTCATTGTGTTCTTTACTTTTCTGCAATATTGTGACGCTGCTTCTGTCTTAAATAGCTTACTTGTCCTTGTTCAAGCTTTGGCCTTGTGTAAGCGCAGCTTAGGCTTGCATGGTGTCACACCCACGCGAGGACGAATTGGTCCTGCAAGGACCCAAGCGAGGACGAATAGCCCCCTGCGGGATCGGGGCATGACAAAAGAGTGATGTAGTGCCCCGGTCCGCGTTGGCACTATGTACAAGAGATATCGGTTTGCTGACTCAAAAAGAAAATCTTCTTGGAGAGCTCCTTGTTGAACCAGAAGATGACTGATCTAGGTGAGTGGGTAGAACTTCATTCTCTGATTCTTGCATGCCTTAATAATGAATCTTAGTTTTTAAAATACTTGTTTACTTAATAAGATAATCTTCGCATTGAGAATGATAGAACAAGAACCTGCCTGCCTAAAAGAGATAGAACCATTGCCATGCTAAGTATAAGAAATATTGTATGCTAGTTATACTGACACATCTATCGAACGAACCTTGCCATGCTAAAGAAAGAAATGATAGAACTGCATGCTAACTTGAAGAGATAAATAGACCCATGCCATGCTAGCTTAAATTAGAGATTATTTATATGTTTGTTTGTCATCGTGTATAAAATTGCTTGTCTTGAATGCAAAATCTTGATGGAATGTATGCTTGTCTTGTTATAAGAGTAAATGCTTGTCTTGTTATAGAAGAGACTAGTAGCCCGCCCTGATGTTCCAGTCCTACGGGATCTAGGGGATGCGACTATTAGATAAGAGATAGATGGATTGAATGCGTGTATTGTCACGTTGTGTTATATATCGTAAAATGCTTGTTATCGAGGAGCTTGCGGGGGATGGAGGCTAAACGACAAGTCTAATTAACCCTTTCTAAAGTCTAAGATGGTATAAAATCCATAATCTAAAGTCTAATTAGCCCTTTCTTTTTTCATACTATACCCTCACTACCATGGCTGACAATGAAAATTTCTATATAGCTAGGAAGGATATAATAGGAAAAAGAAAATCAAAAATAAAAATTCATGGTCCAAACTTAAACTCTATACTGCATAAAATCTAGGGTCTAAACAATAATTATCCCTAGTTAATAATATATATATATATATATAATCTTAATACATCACACATTAGGAAGTATTTGGTTGTGTTTTTAAATTTTGTTGTTTGAGTTTAAACTTAAACGCAAAGCCAAAATCCGTTTGGCAGCTCCCATTCACAATTTTCTTTTCCAAAACTTTTTTTTTAAACAAAAGTTAAAAACCTATTTTAGATAGCTGATTCCAAAAAGATTTGGCAGGCCCCATCCCACATAACCCCCTCACCCCTCGATTCTCTCAACCCTATCTCTCTCCCACCAATTCATTCTCTCTCCCCTCCTATGACAAACCTATTTGAGACCTCGATGAGGTCATCTTGACAGCGGCCGACAGTCGGTGTTGCTCGTTTGTCGATGAGTGATGTCGAAGGCCATGGAGATGAAGGCTAGGCTCAGCCGCCTCGAGCTTGACGAGGGATGTCGAAGCCCTCCCATGGAAAACCTCTTTGAGACCTTGAAGAAAAATATATTTGACCATATCTTTGAAGAAGATTGACTTTGATCTTTGACCATATCTTTGAAGAAGAATCAATCTTTGACAAGGTGGAGATATGAAGAAAGATATATTTGACCATATCTTTTGGAGAAGCTTGACTTTGACTTTTGACCAAATCTTTGACAAGAATAATATTGGCTTCCTAAGCCTACATAATATTGGATCCCTATTCCTACATAATATTGGATTTCTATGTATAGACATATGACATGCTATATAAAGGGGCCAAAGGTTTTTCCAAGATCTCAAGAGTGCTTATGTAAGTTGTTGAATAAGTTTAACACAAGAGTATATCTCAAATTGTGCTCAATGATTGTTGAATAAGTTCGACATAAGAGAGCAAAAAATTGTTGAATAAGTTCAACACAAAAATTTTGAGAGAGTATTTTTGTAGAGAGTTCTTGAGAGCAAGAGAGCAATTGTAATTTTTTTTTTTCTTCATAGTGGAATTGAATCACTCTCATCCGTGAAAGTAGGCATCTTGGCCGAACCATGTATATCCTTGTCTTTGTGGTTGTGAAATTTTTCTAAGGTGTTTCTCTGATTTTTTGGGGTCTATTTCCGTTGTGTGCCCAACAATTGGTATCAGAGCTTTGGAGTTCTCAAAAAAGTTAATTGGATAGATTCTTGAGATGGCTCCGTCAAGCAAGATTGGGAAGTAAGAAATTAAGAAGTTCAATAGGAAGAATAATTTTGGCTTTTGGAAAAGTCAGATAAATAACGTTCTCATATTTCAAAAGCTTCACAAGGCTTTACGTAGAAAGTCGAGAAAGTCCGCTGACATAACCGATGATGATTGAGATGACATGGATCTTGAAGCATGTGCCGCTATTCGCATATGTTTGGAAAGAGATGTCATCTACTCTGTAAAGGGCGAAACCATCGCCGCTGGGCTCTGGCTAAAGTTGAACTCACTCTACATGATGAAGACTCTTACCAACCGACTTTATATGTAAAAGTCGCTCTACAGACTGATGATGGAGGAAGGTACATCAATTTGAGATCATATTTCTAAATTCAATATAATTTTTTCTGACCTAAATGATGTTGACATATATGAAGATGATGATCGTTTGACACTAATCCTAATTTTCTTTGCCCTATTCCTATGAGAATCTTATTCAAATATTACTATATGTAAAGGACTCAATTTTCATAAAAGAAGCTACAAGTGCCTTATTGTCTAATGAGTTACGGATGTTGGCTTCTAATGGCAAAAACAATGGAGACCACGCCCAAGGTTTGATGACAAGAGGGAGGACAAACGATAGAGCATCTTCTAGTAGAAGGTCAAGATCCAAGTCAAAGATACCTATTGAGAAGGTGAAGTGCTTCAACTGTAATGAAAAAGGATATTATGCAATAAGTGTACTCATCCAAAGAAGAAGAACAAAAAAAGAAAAATTAGACAGAAATAGAAGGTGATGAAGCAAACTGCGCTTCAGAAGTCGACAGTGACGGAGTCTGTTTTTCGGTGGCACATAAAAACAAGAGTGATCGTTGGATTCTTGATTCTGGATGCTCATACCATATGTGCCAAAAAAAGGGAGTGGTTCTCTTCCTACAAGGCGACGAATGGTGGTTCCGTGTTGATGGACAACAACAACACATGTCGAGCTATTGGAATTGGGTCTATCAAGGTGAAGATTGTAAGCCCCCTCATTTTCGGATAGGGGTAATTTGATAATTTGTAATTATTTGTATTATTTTATTTAATTAGATAGATTTAAATAATAAATTTCTAAAATTATTTTTAATATTGATGACACTTTTCCATGGCTTTGATATTTTGAGAAATGCACGATCTTTTTTTCTCAAACAAAATTTATATTATTAATCTTGATTGAGTCTAATATAGTTAAAATATGGATTTTGTATTTATTTGATTTCCCCCATGCTCCAAAAATATTGACAACCATTTAGAACCACGATTACCGTAAAATTGCCTCCTTTGACTAGAATTTGACCAAAACCCAACCCAAACTGTAAACCCCCAGTTTTTTCAGAAATTAAAAATAAATTTTCGGAAATTTTCTGTGATTTTTAACTAATTAAAATAAAATTTCTTCTGATTCAAATATTTTTAAGTATTAAATTAAATATTAAAATATTATAAAAATAATATTTTTGGGTGTAAAATAATTAATTAGACCTATTGTAATTTTTCAGGAATTTATTGGACCCCAGAACTATTTTTAAAGACCTAAAAACTATATTTTTAATTAAACCTGGTTAAACCATCCTGAACCAAACCAACCCAAACCGGACCCAATCCTATTGGATCAGGTCGGATCTGAACCCGACCCGCTGTCAACAGTAACGGAGAATTAATTTCTCTGCCCGCACGACTCCCCGGCCGCCGCTCCGACTTCCCTAGCAGCCGCCCGTTCACCTGCAATCGCGTCTAACCACCTCCCCACCGCCGCCAACGGCCGCGTACACTCGCCTCCCCACCGGCCTCTCCTCTCCCCGTCAATGGCCGCGGTAACCCTATAAAACCCCTGAGCCCGAACCCCACAGCCACCGCCATCACCCCTCCAGCCACCGTCCCTCCACGCCGACCGACCCCGAGCTCCCCGCGGCCTCAGGCGACTTCCTCGACCGCCGATGACGACCCCCACGGCCCCCACGGCCCCCAGCAGCCGTCGTGCCCCGCAGCAACCGCCGCGCCGCCTCCTATCGCGTCAACAGCATCCGCGAGGTATCCCCCTTCTAACTTGCGTTTCTCTCTGTACATCGATCCATTTTTCGTTCTGTCGAATCGTGCGCGTACCTTGCGTGACCCTCTCGAACCCCGTGTAATTTGTTTCGGGTATCGCGTCATGTGTCGGTCGCAAACCGTGATACAAAAATAGAAAAATATTTTCCAATTTCTGAAAATTCAGAATTTGTCCTGAACTCTCCAGTTCACGACCGTTTTGCGACCAACCTGCTAAATGTTTTCAAAATTTGCTTGAACAATTATTTAGACCAAAAATATTGGTTATTTAAAATTTACTTGAACAGTTATTTAACCAAGTTTTAAACCCTACTTTTATTTTATTTTATTTTATTATGCTGTAGTTTGTAATTAATTCGAGGGTAAAAATGACCAAAATATTGGTTATTTAAAAACCCTGATTTTCTCGGAACTAGGTGTGTCCTGCTAAACGATGTAACATGGTTATGTGTGAACTTCACCGAAATGTGCGCACTGTCAATACAGACGTGTGGAATTTTGTGAAAGTTGATTTGGATGTGCGTGCACACCGGAATCAACACGTATCCGTCGACAACACCCCGTATCAGCCCTGTTCTGAAACTCATTGTAACTTCGTGTACGCTCGTCATTTCGAAATAAAACTTACACCATCAGACTCGTAGCAATACGCTGGTCTTGTGACCCAAGTTTGGTTCAATTCTGAGAACGTTGACAAAATCCAGTATTGTGGGCCCCACGGCTCTACTTGACGGGCGATTTTGTGATCAGCTCATCGGAATCCAGTTCTGGACATTCCGTTGGGTTCGTATTATCGTTCTGGACTTGTAAACACTAAGTTTGACGAATTTGGAGAAGTTGTCTCTGGCACATTTTTCGATGCGAAGTGGGCCACAGTGGACCCCACTTTGACCAAAAATGGTCAATTTTGCTCCTGTGTCCAAATTGGACTTATGGACATACAATTCTAGCTATTTGATATCTTCTGGACACAATGGTAATTATTATTTCAACAACCGGAGGAGTACCTGCAGATCCCGCTGATACCAGAGCAACAGTTGGAAACCAAACCCCAGGCAAGTGTACATTGTCATACTTGCAGTAAATTGCTTATTATTATTCTCTTGATCTATTCTGAGTTATAACTATTCAACCTAGGACCATGTGACATTAGTTAATATCCGAATAATATTCAGGTATCAACGTCGTACGCGGAGTTGTGTAACGTCACCTAGAGATTGATATCACGATACTATACATTTTCGTACTTGTATTATCAAGTACGTCATACCACAGGACACCTGACACTATTCATGAGACAGAATCTTCCTGTGTCATTCATGGTGATTCTGTATAGGCTATAGGATTCGTGACATAGACTTTATATATATCCATAGCTATCATATGACTTGCTGCATTATATATGATCTTGCGTGACATAGACATGAGACGTCGTGAACATGATACGTGTGATTACATTGGGTGGGGAGAGATACACAGGCTACAGGCTGATTTTATATATATATTATTATTGTGAGGCCGTAGACTCTACATCAGAGCTAGGCACATTACGTGATATTACTGCTATCGGCTCCCCGACACAGAGCTTGTAGTAGTCTCAGCCTGAGTACTAGTGATGCTCTCACTTGCATATCACATAGCTGGTTACATAGTTTACCCTATTGATTCATTTATTATTGTACTGCATTTACTTTGGCTTGAGTTATTCTTGTACCTTGCTATGTCCCCTGAGGACCTGGATCCGGATTTGTCCCCAGGTATAGCATAGGAGATCTATCTCGAGGTATACGGGACAGGAGCAGAAGCAGGAGCAGACATTGGAGCTAAACCAATACCTGAGGATGAGGTAATGGACGAGGAATTCTCCTAAGTATCTGTTTATCTATACTCAGTCTTTGCCGTTATTAGACTCCTTTATTTATTGTCTAATGAACTATTGTATCAGATTTATTATCGGGTTGTTCCCCGATATACTTTATTGAGACTTGATGTTGGTTATATTTCATTATGCTGATATTGATCATATTTATCTTCCATGGATGAGATTAGATTGTGACATGTTTAGTAGACCTTTATTGTTGTTTTACAGCTTAAGTACACCTTGATGAGTCCATTAAATTGGGTTTGCCCATTAGAGTGTGCTGCTGGCCATTGCCACGTGTCTAGTCTCTCCGTATTTTGGGACTGGGGCGTGACATAGTTTTTGTGGTGGCCCATGCAGGTCTACGACTAAATTATTCGGTTTTAACTAAGGGACCGAGCAAACCTGCAATAAGGATATGATAAGTTTTAGGATCTCATCTATTGATTTGAATCGTTCTTGATCTCTATATCGGATTCGAATTAATTTCTTGACATGCATCCTGTTTTGATTCCTCTGTGCGTTCTCATAGTTTACTTTCAATGCAGAGTAATGGATCCAAGAACCGGTGAGGAGAATCCCTTAGGTACACCACAATATATTGTGGTCACCTATGATGATGGAGTGACTCCAGAAGATAGAGGACAATCAGCTCAAAGCAATCAGGCAGGGCAGCATACCTCAAGGTTTCAGCGTGATGACATTCCACCACCGCCGCAGTTCACTCCACCAATGCCTATTTTTCCACCTGGGAAAGCCATAGATGGGCAGCAAATGTTTCAAATATTTTACGCCATGATGCAAGTCCAACAGCAGGTTCAACAAGAGGCTCAGCGACATGAGGAGGAGAACTTGCGGAACATCCTAGTAACCGTACTGGAGCAGGCGAACCCACCAGCTAGGCGACCATCCGCGAGATCTATCACTGATTTCCGCCAGCTGAAGCCCCGTACCTTTTCTGGTAAGGAGGAGCCCACTGAAGTTCACGAGTGGCTCACAAACACACAATACCAATTGGAAGCAGCTGAACTTCCGAGGGAGCGATGGATGACTGTCGTCAGGATGCAGTTGACGGACAATGCGCACCATTGGTGGCTATCTGAAGAGAAGAGGCTCGGACATGACCGAGTCACTTGGGAAGAGTTCTCTAGACTCTTCCAGGAGATGTATATCCCAGCTATTGCTCAATCGAAACTTCGAGACAAGTTCAACCGCCTTATTCAAGGCAATATGATGGTGGAAGAATACAATGCAGAGTTCATTCGACTGAGTCGCTTCGCCCCTACTCTAATTTTGACGGAAGAAGAGAAGGCGGAGAAGTTCTTCGACGGACTCAGGTTTAAGCTCCAGAGATTGATCGGATCTGTTGCACCTACATCATCCACAGACGTCCTTGCTGCAGCACGACGCATGGAGCGCGTCACCAGGAGGGAGTCCAGTCTGAAGCGGCCATTCACATCAGCACCAGCCCGAGCACAACATAGGGAGTCTGCAAAGCGACCCCAGAGGAATCTACCTCAGAGAGTAGCACCAAGAACCCTATCCCTTCCTACTTGTCACTACTGTGGCAAGGTAGGCCATATTGAGAGGGAGTGCAGACGCAAGTTGGGACTATGCCTAATTTGTGGATCTAACCAGCATCCAGCCAAGGACTGCTCTGAGCGCCGAGAGGGAGAACCAACGGTAGATCGACCAACTTTACCAGCACCGAGGCCAGCTTATCCAGCATTGGGAGCACCACAGACGGGAGTTGGAGGAGTTAGACCACCAGCTCCAGGAGGGTAGCAGCAGAGACCACCTTTGGCACCACAGACAACACAATTCTAGCAGGCTCGGCAGCAGAGAGGTCCAGCTCAGGGACGAGGACAAGCATTTCCATTGGCTATTGAGGAGAAAGCTACTGCAGGAGAGGTTATAGCAGGTACTATATTAGTAGCTTCATTACCTGTTGTAGCTTTATTTGATTCTGGAGCATCGCATTCATTCATAGCTGCTAGCTTCGTAGCCACACATAGAGTAGCTATCGCACCCCTTCCGAAGACAAAGAGAATTCTTACGGGAGGTGGAATTATCCCTGTTAGTGACATCTGTAGATCTTGTTCGGTAGTAGTCTGTGGAAGAGATATGCGAGCTCAATTTCTGATCTTTTCCATGCCGGATTATGATGTTGTACTTGGTATAGACTGGTTAAGTAAGTACCATGCGACCCTAGATTGCCGGATTGGACGAGTTATATTTAGACTGCCTAGACATCCAGAGTTTGAGTTTCTTCGGGGAGCCATAGAGCAAGGTGTTCAGCCTACTCTTAGGGTAATATCTGTAGAAGGGGAGTCAGGTTACCCAAGAGTTATATCAGAGTTCGTGGATGTATTTCCCGATGATCTTCCAGGTTTACCACCTGATCGGGAAATAGAATTCACAATAGACTTGACTCCAGGAGCAGAGCCTATCACTTCATCAGTGTACCAGCTAGCACCTAAGGAGTTGGTAGAATTGAAGGAGCAAGTTGATGATCTTCTGGAGAAGGGTTTTATTTGACCAAGTATTTTACCATGGGGAGCACCCATACTATTTGTGCCAAAGAAGGATGGTACAGTACGCTTGTATATTGACTACAGGACACTGAACGCGGTAACCATTAAGAACCGGTATCCCTTGCCACGCATTGACGACTTATTCGATCCGTTGAGTGGTGCTAGGGTATTCTCAAATATTGACCTTAGATCTGGTTATCACCAGATTAGAGTGAGGAATGAGGATATACCGAAGATAGCCTTCAGGACAAAGTATGGACACTATGAGTTCTTAGTTATGTCGTTTGGTTTAACCAACGTGCCAGCTGTGTTCATGAGTTTGATGAACAGAGTTTTTATCACTACTTGGACAAGTTCGTGGTTGTGTTTATTGATGACATCTTAATATATTCCAAGAGCCACGAAGAGCACGAGGAGCATCTCAGAATCGTGCTAGAGACGTTGAGACAGGAGAAGATGTATGTCAAACTCAGTAAATATGAGTTTTGTATGGATAAGGTGCATTTCTTGGGACATATCATCTTAGGAGAAGGACTTTCAGTTGATCCAGAGAAGGTTGCTGCAATAGAAACTTGGCCTACACCTACATCAATTGTAGAAGTAAAAAGTTTTCTCGGACTTGCTGGATATTACCGGAGGTTCGTAGAGAATTTCTCAAGGATTGCGGAGCCAATAACGCGGTTGACACGTAAGGACCAGGAGTTTGCATGGACGAAAGATTGTCAGAAGGCTTTTAAAAAATTGAAGAGACGATTAACAACAGCACCGGTCTTGACTCTTCCTTCAGGATTGGGAGGCTTTATTTTTTATAGTGATGCGTCAGGCAGTGGACTAGGATATGTTTTGATGCAATATGGCAAAGTTATCACTTATGCATCGAGACAACTGAAGGTCCATGAGAAGAACTACCCGATGCACGATCTTGAGCTAACTGCAGTAATATTTGCACTAAAGATATGGAGGCACTATCTTTATGGAGAGAAGGTAAAAATCTTTACTGATCACAAGAGTCTGAAGTATGTATATACTCAGAAAGAGCTCAATATGAGACAGAGACGTTGGCTTGATTTGATGGTCGACTTTGATATAGATCTGTAGTACCATCCGGGCAAGGCGAATGTCGTAGCAGACGCACTCAGCAGGAAGCCCACAACTTATTTCTTGACGATGCAGCCCCAGCTATTAAAGGATCTACAGGAGCTCAAGATAGAGATTGTTTTGCCTAGACAAAGTAGCTAGTTGGCGAATCTTGAAGTTAAGTCATCACTTATGAAAAGGATTAAGGCGGCATTGCCCACCGATGCTAGGTTCCGGAGATTTAAAGAGAAGACGAAAGCCGGCATACAGACGAGACTTCGCATCCATGAGGACGGAAAGTTAAGATGCAAAAATCGCCTATATGTTCCGAATGGGGAATTGTGACATGAGTTGATGTCTGAAGCACATAGCTCCATGTACTCTATTCATCCGGAAGAAATAAAGATGTACCAATATTTGAGGCAGTATTATTGGTGGCATGGAATGAAGAGAGAGATTGCACGATTTGTGGTAAAATATTTGGTCTGCCAGCAAGGTAAGGCCAAACATCAGAGAACTGCTGGTATGCTACAGCCGCTTCCCATACCCGAATGGAAGTGGGAACATATAACTATAGATTTTGTTACAGAATTCCAAAGAAGCCCCAGTGAAAAAGATGCAGTATGGGTTATCGTGGATCGACTCACTAAATCGGCACATTTCTTGCCGTTTAGAGTTGGACAGTCCACGAAATTTCTAGCTGACATGTACATACGACAGATCGTAAGATTACATGGAGTACCGGTTAGTATTGTGTCAGATCTTGACTCAAGATTTACATCCTATTTTTTGCAAAGCATGCAAGAGAGTCTTGGCACCCGACTTAAGTTCAGTTCTGTTTACCATCCACAAATAGACGATCAGTCGGAGCGCACGATTCAGATCTTGGAGGATATGTTGCGATCATGTATGTTAGATTTTGGAGGGTCTTGGGAAGACCATTTGTAGTTGGTGGAGTTCTCTTACAATAACAGCTACCAGGCGAGCATCCAGATGGCACCATTCGAGACTTTGTACGGAAGAAAGTGCAGATCACCGATATGTTGGAGTGACATTGGCGAGCGTCAGATACTGGGTCCAGAATTAGTGATGCAGACAGTTGAGAAGGTGAAGCAAATTCAGAATCATCTTCGTGCAGCTCAGGACAGACAAAAGCATTGGGCTGATACACACAAACGACCCTTGGAATTCAAAGAAGGAGAGCATGTATTCTTAAGGATTTCACCTACTCGGGGTACTATTCATTTGGGAGCAGAGGCAAGCTGAGCCCAAGGTATATTGGGTCGTTTGATATTTTGGAGCATATTGGTGAGGTGGTGTATCATCTTGCATTACCCCCATCTTTAGAGGGAGTGCATGATGATTCCATATCTCACGGTTGAGCAGGTACGTGACTGACCCAAGCCACGTAGTCGATCATTCTGAGATTGCAGTGGGCCCTAGCTTGAGATATAAAGAGCAGCCAGTTGGGATACTCGACATCAGTGAAAAGATATTACGAGGTCAGACGATTAGACTGGTTCGAGTAGCTTGGAAACATCACTCCCACGGCGAATCTACCTGGGAACGAGAGGATATCATACGCCAGCGTTATCCTCACATATTCGAAGATGCGGGTATGACCTAAGCATTTCTTCTAGTTACCATGTTTTAATTTTCTTTAGTAGTTAATTCTTTGATTGCGAGGACGTAATCCTTTTAAGGGGGTAGATTGTAAACCCCCAGATTTTCAGAAATTAAAAATAAATTTTCAGAAATTTTCTGTGATTTTTAACTAATTAAAATAAAATTTCTTTTGAATCAAATATTTTTAAGTATTAAATTAAATATTAAAATAATATGAAAATAATATTTTTTGGTGTAAAATAATTAATTAGACCTACTATAATTTTTTGGAATTTATCGGACCCCAGAACTATTTTTAAAGACCTAAAAACTATATTTTTAATTAAACCGGGTTAAACCACCCTGAACCAAACTAACCCAAACCGGACCCAATCCTATTGGATCGGGTCGGATCTGAATCTGATCCGACCCGACCCGACCCACTGTCAACAGTAAGGGAGAATTAATTTCTCCGCCCGCACGACTCCCCGGCCGCCTCTCCGACTTCCCTAACAGCCGCCCGTTCACCTGCAGCCGCGTTTCACCACCTTCCCGGCGCCGTCAACGGCCGCATCCGCTCGCCTCCCCACCGGCCTCTCCTCTCCCCGCCAACGGCCGCCGCAACCCTATAAAACCCCTGAGCCTGAACCCCACAGCCACCGCCAACACCCCTCCGGCCACCGCCCCTGCACACCGACCGACCCCGAGCTCCCCACGACCTCAGGAGACTCCTTCGGCGACTTTCTCGACCGCCGATGATGACCCCCACGGCCCCCAGCAGCCGCCGTGCCCCGCAGCAACCGTCGCCGCGCCGCCTCCTATCGCGTCAACAGCATCCGCGAGGTATCCCCCTTATAACTTGCGTTTCTCTCTGTACATCGATCCATTTTTTGTTTTGTCGAATCGTGCGCGTACCCTGCGTGACCCTCTCTAACCCAATATAATTTGTTCAGGGTATCGCGTCCTGTGTCGGTAGCAAACCGCGACGCAAAAACAGGAAAATATTTTCTATTTTCTGAAAATTCAAATTTTGTCCCGAACTCCCCAATTCACGACCGTTTTGCGACCAACCTGCTAAATGTTTTCAAAATTTTCTTGAACACTTATTTAGACCACTTAACCAAGTTTTAAACATATTTTTAGTTTATTTTATTATGCTGTAGTTTGTAATTAATTCGAGGGTAAAAATGATCAAAATATTGGTTATTTAAAAACCCTGATTTTCCCGGAACTGGGTGTGTTCCGCTAAACGAGGTAACTTGGTTGTGTGCGAACTTCACCGAAAGGTGCGTACTGTCAATACGGACGTGTGGAATTTTGCGGAAGTTGATTTGGATGTGCGTGCACACCGGAATCAACGCGTATCCGTCGACAACACCACGTATCGGCCCTATTCTGAAACTCGTTGTAACTTCGTATACGCTCGTCGTTTCAAAACAAAACTTGCCCCATCGGACTCATAAAAATATGCTGGTCCTGTGACGCAAGTTTGGTTCGATTCTGAGAACGTTGACAAAATCTCGTATCGTGGGCCCCACGGCTCCACTTGACGAGCGATTTTGTGATCAGCTCATCGGAATCCAGTTCTGGACATTCCATTGGGTTCGTATCGTCATTCTGGACTTGTAGACAGTAAGTTTGATAAATTTGGAGAACTTTGTCTCTGGCACATTTTTGGTGCGATGTGGGCTACATGTGGACCCCACTTTGACCAGAAACGGTCAATTTTGTCCATGTGTCCAAATTGGACTTATGGACAGGCAATTCTAGCTATTTTATATCTTCTGAACACGATGGTAGTAATTATTTCAGTAACCGAACGAGTACCTGCAGATCCCGCTGATACCAGAGCAGCAGTTGGAAACCAAACCCCAGGCAAGTCTGCCTTGCCATACTTACAGTAAATTGCTTATTATTATTCTCTTGATCTATTCTGAGTTATAACTATTCAACCTAGGACAGTGTGACATTACTTAACATCCGAATAATATTCGGGTGTCAACACCGGACGCGGAGTTGTGTAACGCCACCTAGAGATTGATATCGCGACCCTATACATTTTCGTGCTTGCATTATCAAGTACGTCATACCACAGGATACCTGACACTATTTATGAGACAGAATCTTTCTGAGTCATTCATGGTGATTCTGTATAGGCTACAGGATTCGTGACATAGACTTTATATATATCCATAGCTATCATATGACTTGCTGCATTAGATATAATCTTGCGTGACATGGACATGAGACGTCGTGAACATGAGATATGTGATTACATTGGGTGGAGAGAGACACACAGGCTACTGGCTGATTATATATATATATATATATATATATATATATATATATATATATATATATATATATATATTATTGTTATGTCGTAGACTCTACATCAGAGCTAGGCACATTACGTGATATTACTGCTACCGGCTCCCCGACACAGAGCTTGTAGTAGTCTCAGCCTGAGTACTAGTGATGCTCTCACATGCATATCACATAGCTGGTTACATAGTTTACCCTATTGATTCATTTATTATTGCACTGCATTTACTTTGGCTTGAGTTATTCTTGTACCTTGCTATGTCCCCTGAGGACCTGGATCCGGATTTTTCCCCAGGTATAGCAGAGGAGATCTATCCCGAGGTATACGGGACAGGAGCAGAAGCAGACAGTGGAGCTGAACCAATTCCTGAGGACGAGGTGATGGCCGAGGAATTCTCTTGAGTATCTGTTTATCTATACTCAGTCTTTGTTGTTATTAGACTCCTTTATTTATTGTCTAATGAACTATTATATCAGACTTATTATCGGGTTGTTCCCCGATATACTTTATTGAGACTTGATGTTGGTTATATTTCATTATGCTGATATTGATCATATTTATCTTCCATGGATGAGATTAGATTGTAACATGTTTAGTAGACCTTTATTATTGTTTTACAGCTTAAGTACACCTTGATGGGTCCATTAAATTAGGTTTGCCCATTAGAGTGTGCTGCTAGCCATTGCCACGTATCTAGTCTTTCGGTATTTTGGGACTGGGGCGTGACACAAACACATGTAGGCATGTAGTACACCAAAATATCCATATATATATATATATATATATATATATATATATATATATATATATATATATATATATATATATATATATATATATATATATATATATATATTTACATTAATTTATTTCTATTTATAGGAGTTCCATCTATAGAAAGTGGTATATGTGGCATCCTAGTTGGCAAATAACTACCTAACAAATTCCTTAACCATCCAACAACCAAACCATATCCAATTACAACCCAACAACCAACTTTCCCCTCAAACTTGTGGCCAAGAGCAGCCCCCCTTGTGGCCGAACCCTATTAGCACTAGGAAACCCCCTCATATGTTTAAATCAATTTATAAAGCTCATATATATATATATATATATATATATATATATATATATATATATATATATATATATATATATATATCAACTTATCACCAAACCCTAATTGTCATGCCCCGCTTCCCAAAATACGGTGAGTCGGGTACGTAACTACATCCCCAGGCTACGCCCCATACGTATATTACCATACTCGTATCAGCGATTATTGCCTGTAAATTATTTTTAAAATAAAATGCAAGTCATGCTAAGGTAATTAGGCAATACAACTGATTCATATCACTCTGGCTAATATACAACTAAATAACTCTTTACAATAACTTCTCCTTAATGTACATATTTTTAGTTACAAAAATATACTTGGTGCTGTATATAATTCGTGGAATTACTTGAAGATTATTCCTCGATCTCGTCCACGTTATAAAGAGGTAACATTTTTTTATTTGCTTCATCTTCTCCTAGTGAACAATACTAGGTCATCAGAACGACATGAAAGTCCTCGGTCAAGAACGATAAGTAAACAAAAGATATGATAGTAGGAAAATAAGGATAACAGTTATAAAAGAAATAAGATGGTAGAGTATAATATAGAGTCCATGATTTGAATAGTTCCTAATTTAATATTCATATAGTGTCTAATAATCCAATTATCACATATCCCTACGTCACTACCACAATGCACAAACAAATTTTCTAAATGATGATGCAATTCGGAGAACAATCCTTAAATAACCACTTTACCTAGTTTTTCGTCAACAATCTCGTTTACCAGGGATCAGGCTGTAACTTGATGGCACGGTGCTTAGAGTCTGGCCCTGCCCTTATGGTTTTAATCTTGACTTCATATATTCGATAGTTTGAATCACAATAGGTGTGCTTATAATCAGGTGACTTGAACAGGATAGCATGGGGTTATGGGCTAAACCTCGAATTTGCCTATTCGATGGTTTTTGAATCGAAGTAGGTGTACTTATATTCAGGTGACTTGAACAGGATGGCACGGGATTATAATCCGGCCCAGCCCTTTTTGGGCCTAAACAGGAAAGTGAGCTAAGCCCCACCCGCTCAATTCGCAAGGTCTTCCGAAAGAGCTTTAACTGCTGATCAGCCATATATATATAATTATGTTGCGGAATTTCGTAGGTGATATTTATATTGTTCTCCCCCGTCCGATTCTTCTAGCCTAAATCTACAAACAATCCTTATTCTATTTTCTTATATTCAGGTTTCTGCTCTGTGTGTCGCCTTAACCATTGTTTATATAAAAATACATTTCCAGGATGATACAGGATACATACTTTTTATTTTATCCAAAATCCAGAGTACAGGTATTAAGTTATTCATATAAATCCAAGAATTTTAATTATACAGAGCAGATTATCAAGTAGTTAGATTTTGTTGAGTGACTTGTGTCCGTATCCTATGTATCTTAGACTTTTACTAATCGCCCCCTAATTATATATATAACTAGAGTTTAAAGTTTTGGGATATTGGCGATATTCCTGGATGTCAAAATATTGGTTAACTTCCAAAATTCTTGAAAATTTCGGCAGAGTCTCTTTTGTATTTCGGTTTTTGGAATTTTAACAATTTATATATTCGACCCGGAGGAACCCTCCGTAGCATTCCCGGGCTCGCCGACCCCTTCGGTGGAGCAACTCTCAACACCGGAACACACGCAATAGATTATAAGTTAATTTTAATAGGAAGGCTTCTTTCATACCTTAACGGCTAGCTAATTGCTTATTGGTTATTGCGCAATAGTTGCCTTCCAATGCTGCACAGGTTTCAAACAATCCATAATCCTTAGTAAACAATTTAAATCAAAAATAGATGAAGGAGTTAACTATATGGCCATATTAGGATTTAGTATTCAAGGCCTAAGTCTTGCATAGGCAAAATTTATTCATGTTCATTATATGTACCATATGTAACCTTCTATAAAATAACACAATTTTAACTAGAATTTATGTGACTAAAGTTAACCTAATTTACGGTATATATATAATACATGCTTAGGTTTGGTAATTCTAACAAAATACGCTAAAATAGGTGTAATTCAATTTTGGACAGAATTAAATCAACTTAATAAATTGACTAAAAGTCAAATTCTTATTTAAAGCTATACCGAGTGTACTTTTACGTTATCTTAGTAATAGGTAATACCTTATTTATATGGTAAGTCTTCGATTTTCATGCATTCCTTTATATCTATATATATTTTTATATATTGTTAATACCATATCATTTGATTAAGCATGTATATAAAATTTTCTTATATCCTAACATACATTTATTATAGGAAGGAACACATACACATACACACATGTCCATATCCATCTAGGTTTAGGTATATATGCATAGGAATGATATATATACATATATATCTATAAACTAGTCAGTTATAGTGCTAAATTATAAATATAATTATGATCACATGTATCCATTTGTGTCCTACCTAGGGCATCAAGATACGTGTATATATGTATATATATAGATTTATGTATTCACCTATATACACAAGTGTTAATTTGTTTTTAAATCTTCAAAATACCCATTTAATAAAATTTCCTAATTAAATTCTAAGGAAAAGAATAATGTAAGGATGAGGACTTGCCTTTGTTTTGAGCAATCTAGGATTCTTCCAAGTTCCCAATTTGGCACATAATTCCTTTTCAATTTCCTATGAAAAATTGAAATCAAATTGTACTCAAATTTAGGTCTGGGAAAAAGGGTTGGGGAAGGAATGAGAGTTTACCAAATTTGGAAAGAAGGAAAGAGAAGTTGTTAAGTTGGAGAAGATGAAGCTCGGCGGCGTGCGGGTCCGGCGGCGGCGACGGCATGCTCGGTGGCGGCATCCGGCGACGGTGGCGGCATGGGCCGACGGTGGTGGCACGGGTCCGGCGTCGCACGGGTCCGACAGCAGCAGCAGTAGCAGCGACAGCGGCAACGGCTACAGCACAGTAGCAACAGCAGCAGCAGCAGCAACAGTAGACATGGCAGTAGCTGCAGCAACAGTAGACATGGCAGTAGCAGCAGCAGCCTTTGGAAGAAGTAGGGGTTTGGAGAAGATGAAGGTGGGGAGAAGGGATAGGGTTTTGAGGAAATTAAATAGGAAAAGGGGTTAGGTTTATTGAAAATGCATGGGAGAGGAAAATGGAGCCAAGTTTTCCCTGAGAAATGAAGATGAGAGGAGAAGATGACATGTATGTAGTGAGTCATAGGCTGCTGTTGGTTTTCTTCTTCTCCCATGGATTTGGGATTTGCATAAAACTCCCTTCCCATCCAAGAATTAGGTAAGGCTAGTTTGCAATTTGGTATTTACATAAGCCTAAGATATTAATTCATATATATATATATATATATATATATATATATATATATATATATATATATATATATATATATATATATATATTTATTTATTTATTTATTTATTTATTTATTTATTTATTTATTTATTTATTTATTTATTTATGGATTGGAGGAAAAAATAAAATAAAAATAAAAAATGAAATGGCAGTTATGACACTCTATCCTCCTTAGAAAAAATTCGTCCTCGAAATTTTAAATTAAAAGAGTAGCTAACATTGGTTAGTAAATAAATATGGAAACTATTTTCGCATGTCTTCTTCTTTTTTCCAAGTTGATTCTCCTGGAGAGTCCTTGTTCCAAGCTACTCGAACTAATGGGATGATCCGATTCTGGAGTATTTTGTCTCTAAGATCCAGGATTTCAACAGGTCGTTGCTCGATGCGTAGAGTCGGCCCGATAGTAATCTCCGAATGATCTAGTATATGGTTTGGATTCGGTACATATCTTCGGAGTTGAGATACATGAAATACATTATGTACCCCTTATAGCGTTGGGGGCAGTGCCAGTTTATAAGATACTCTTCCGATTTTCTATAATATATCAAATGGTCCAATATATCTTGGACTCAGTTTTTCTTTAGTTCCAAATCTAATTGTCCCCTTTGTTGGCAAGATTTTTAAGAATGCATGATCGCCAGGTTGAAATTCCAACATCCTTCGATGTTTGTCAGGCCACATCTTCTGTCTATCTTGGGCTGCTTGCAAATGATTTCTTATTGCTTTAATCTTGTCAACAGTCTGTGTTACTAGTTCTGGGCTCAGTAACTATTTTTCTCCTACATCTGTCCAGCATATTGGTGATCTACACTTCCTCCCATATAATGCTTCAAAATATACCATCTTAATGCTGGTATGATAACTATTATTATAAGAAAATTCTTCCAAATGTAAGTGGTCGTCCCATGATCCTCCAAAATCTAATGTGCAGGCTCTCAACATGTCCTCTAGAGTTTGAATCGTTCTCTCTGATTGACCATCTGTCTGAGGATGGTAAGCAGAACTAAATTTTAGCTGAGTGCCGAGGCTCTCCTACAGACCTCCAAAAATTTAAAGTAAACCTGGTGTCTCTATCCGAAACTATACTTACTGGTACTCCGTATTCACTAACAATCTATTTCATATACATGTATGCTAATACTTATGTTGTCTGTCCAACCCGAAATGGTAGAAATCGAGCTGATTTAGTGAGTCTATCTATGATGACCCAGATAGCATTGTTACCTTTTTGTGTCTTAGGTAGCCCGATTACAAAATCCATTATGATATGTTCCCATTTTCATTCAGGTATTGGTAAGGGCTGAAGAAGGCCTGCTGTCCTTTGGTGTTCTGCTTTTACTTGCTGACAGACAAGACATCTGGATACGAATTTAGCAATCTCTCGTTTCATTCCATGTCACCAAAAAATTTGTTTTAAATCCTTATACATCTTAGTACTTCCTGGATGGATGGAATATTGAGAGTTATGAGCTTCTGTCATGACTTCTGTTCTTAGATTTCCACTGGGTATACACAATCGATCTCTAAACCTTAGCGATCCATCTGGATGCTTTCTTATTCCAGTCTGTAGTCCTTTATTGGTTTGGTTCCATATTTTCTGGAGTTTAGATTCTCCTTGTTGAGCTTCCTTGATTCTGTCTACTAGAGAAGACTGTACTTGTAAATTTTCCCATGATCCTTCTAATATTGGATATATTACTTCAATTTTCATCTTACTTAAGTCTTTGAGAATTTCCCTTGGTGTATTCATAAAAAATGTCATTGGTTTCCTGCACAAGGCATCTGCCACTTTATTTGCTTTACCCAGATGGTATTCTAATTCCATATCAAAGTCCCTGAGTAATTCCAACCATCTTCTTTGTCTCATATTAATTTCCTTCTTAGTAAACACATATTTCAGACTTTTGTAATCTGTATATATCTTGATTCTCTCCACATATAAGTAATGTCGTCATAATTTAAGTGCAAAAACTACAGCTGCTAGTTCCAAATCATGACTTGGATAATTTCTCTCATGTTGCTTCAGTTGTCGAGAGGCATAGGTTATAACTCTTCCGTGATGCATTAATACACAGCCCAGCCCTTTACCCGATGCATCGCTATATATCTTGTATCCTCCTGATCCCGACGGTAATGCTAGCAGAGGTACCAAAATCAATCTTTCCTTTAATTCATCAAAGGTTTTCTGGCATTTCTCTGTCCTATTGAATCTTTCCTCCTTTCGGGTCAGCCGAGTTAATGGCTCTGCGATTCTTGAGAAATTTTTCATGAATCTCCTATAGTATCCAGCTAATCCCAAGAAACTTTGAATTTCTGCCACAGACTTTGGTATTGGCCAGGATTTAATAGCTTCCACCTTCTTTGGATCTACTAAAATACCTTCTCCACTGATGACGTGACCTAGAAATGATATATGATTTAACCAAAACTCACAATTACTGAGTTTAGCATATAATTGCTCATGTCTTAGGGTTTGCAATATCACCCTCAGATGCCCTTCATGTTCTTCTTTATTTTCTGAATATATAAGAATGTCGTCAATGAATACAATCACGAACTTAACCAAATATTGATAAAATATCCGATTCATCAGATCCATAAATATAGCATGAGCGTTAGTTACCCCAAATGGCATAACTAGGAACTCGTAATGTCCATAACGAGTCCTAAAGGCTATTTTTTGAACGTCCTCCTTCTTGACCTTTACTTGATGATATCCCGACCTTAAATCAATCTTTAAGAATACCTTGGCTTCTCCTAATTGATCAAATAATTCATCAATTCTGGGCAAGGGATATTTATTCTTGATTGTCACTTCATTCAAGGCTCTATAATCAATTACTAATCGTAGGGTCCCGTCTTTCTTTTTCACAAAAAGCACTGGAGCTCCCCACGGCGAAGCGCTGGGCTGAATAAATATTTTTGATAATAATTCCTTTATTTGTTTGTTTAGCTCAGCCAATTCTTTTTTATTCATCGGGTATATTTTCTTAGATATAGGTGCTGCTCCAGGAACCAAATTGATAGAAAACTCTACTGCTCTATCCGGTGGTAATCCTGGTAACTCATCGGGAAATACATCCTTGAATTCTTTCACTATCCTTGGGAACTGTTCTTCCTCTAGTTCATGAAACCTTCTTTGGATTGGTTGTTCAAACTTCTCTAATTCCTTAGCATCAAATTTCTTTTGGTCTCGAACAAATCCATAAAATTCTCCATTGGTGAGCTGGAATAGAACTTTCCCTTGGCCACAATCTATACTTGCTAATGTATTGGTCAACCAATCCATTCCAAGCACTACATCATAATTGTTCATTGGAAAAATTAATAATCTTACCTGAAAAGCTCCACCGCCTAACTTAACTGGACATGCTTCACAAACCCGACTAACTTCTACCGTACCATTACCCGTAAGAATATTTAATTTCTTAAGTAACGGTTGCAATTTGATTTCATGAAGAGCTATAAATGCTGATGCTATAAATGAATGGGTTGCCCCAGAATCAAATAATATTTATGTTGGACAAGCTGAAACTAGAATAGTACATGTTACTACTTCTCCGGCTAGTTCTGTTTTACCAATATTCATTATAAATGCTTGTCATTGCCTTTTTTTCTTCCCAGTCTGAGACTGGTTTGTTTTCTGAGCTTGTTGTAATTGGTAGGCTTGGGGTACGAAAGGTGGTCTTCGTTGATTTCTATAAGTCAACGTGGCTTGAGATGTTGGCGCTTGTATCAAAGGTCGATGGCCATTTCCTTGAAGCATAGGCCTGATGTTATTTCCTCGGAATGTGGGTCATGATTCTTGGTGCGGGTTTTGCATTATTGGCCCTAAGATTCGTTGTTGTGGACACTGGCAAATCTGATACATATCTGATCCGCATCTTAAACAAAAACCCAGGAATTTTTTACAGTCATCCCTCATGTGCCCAGGTTTTTGACAAAAGTTGCAAATAACTGGTCTTTTCAAGATACCAGTTTGAGAGCGTTTGGACGATCCTTGCCATGGATGCCTCGAGGATGAAATTCCTACTTCCAAAGTCCTTTTCTGAGGCTGAGATCGAAATGGTTGTTCTTCATTTAGCATTTTTTCCTGGCTCCTTGCTGCTTCCGTCACCTCAGGATAGGTTTTGCATCGATAGGCGGACACTCTACGCTTCAGTTGGCTCCCTAGTCCTTTCAGGAATCTAGATACCTTGGTTTTCTCATCGACTATCAGGCTTGAGCAAAACGACTAAGCCTGAAAAATTATGCAACATACTCGTCTACTGTGAGCCTTCCTTGCTTTAAATGAGTGAACTGTCGTTCTAACTCAATTTTAGCCAATTTTGGGAAGAATCTTCCCTCAAATTTCTTCTTAAATTCTCTCCAAGTTATTTTGTCCTTCGAATCCTCTGGATGTTCGGCACTCCACTAGTGTTCATCGATATCTTCCAATTGAATTCGGATTGTAGATACCATATCTTTAGGATTAATTTTTGCTGCTTTTAACAGCCCTTCTATGGTTCTAATCCATTGTCCGGCTTCGATCGGACTTTCTGTTCCTTTAAACTTGGGAGGATTTAGGTTCCTAAAGTCCTTTAGTGAACCATCCCTAGAATTGGCAAACGTTTGCAGATGTTCCAACACTGTGGCAGTTGTGGCTAGAGCCGTATCTGCATGCTGACTATTAGACTCCAGAATCTGTTGGAACAACTTGTACATGTCCCTAATAGAGGGTTCCATCTGAGTTTATGAAGATGAAGCATGGGATTGATCATGATTAGACATTATCTTGAAAATTTTAAATACAATTTCTCAGGAATAATCCTGAGATTCAAGGATAGGAAAAGATATTAAAAATCTTAAGAGTATTTGGAAAATAGAGGAACATACAGGTACATGGCTAACAAAAGCATATTTTATTCACTCATAATCAAAATGTGATAAAAAATATGCTGCTAAGGTACTAGTCATCTTGCACATAGGCATATATACATATTTAGACTATTTATATTCCCCATACTTCCTTCCTCCTTATATATACACATACATCTTGGTTGTTTACAAAAGATACCTAGTAGATAAAAGATCTTCTATACATAAGATTCCTAGTCTAGTTTCCCCATGATACGGGTCCACACCTGGGTAAGGATGGTAGCTTCAGGATGTAGTTCTTGAAAATCAGTTAACGTTCCTTCATACCCTTTTAATTTAGGATAATCATATTCATATTCTGGGTCCCGTGCATAGATATAATAGGTTTCCCTTTCATGGTCCACTTCTGCACCATCCTCCAAATCCCTAATAACGGAGAGCATAATACCATAATGCACTTCATAGAGTGGTATGTGATACCAGTCTGGTAGATTCCATAGTTTTCTTACATATTGCTGATAGCCATAAAGTGTGCGGTCACTTCCATCCCACCAGACGCTCGGGAGAAATAGATCCATGTCCTATATTCAAAATAAGAAATTAAGTAATAATTAAATTAAGAGAAAATCAAAATTTCTTTAAAATACCCTTCCTCTCCTTTCCAATTACTGGTATTGCTTATCTTAGGGTGTTCTAATTTGATAAGGGATCCAGGGTTCTCTTATACCAACTCCTAACCTATATCTTGTAACATATGTCTTTGTACTACATAGACTTGCACTTTATCCTAGGTTCTTCATCTTCAGGTCCTACCTAGGGTTCCTAAAAGCATGACCTGCATGGGCCACCACTGAAAGACGTGTCATGCCCCGCTTCCCAAAATACGGTGAGTCAGGTACGTAACTACATCCCCAGGCTACGCCCCATACGAATATTACCACACTCGTATCAGCGATTGTCGCCTGTAAATCATTTTTAGAATAAAATGCAAGTCATGCTAAGGTAATTAGGCAATACAACTTATTCATATCACTCTGGTTAATATACAACTAAATAAGTCTTTACAATAACTTCTCCTTAATGTACATATTTTCAGTTACAAAAATATACTTGGTGCTGTATTTCCTGGAATTACTTGAAGATTATTCCTTGATCTCGTCCACGTTATAAAGAGGTAACATTTCTTCATTTGCTTCATCTCCTCCTAGTGAACAATACTAGATCGTCAGAACGACATGCAAGTCCTTGGTCAAGAACGGTAAGTAAATAGAAGATATGATAGTAGAAAAATAAGGATAACAATTATAAAAGAAATAAGAAGGTAGAGTATAATAGAGTCCATGATTTGAATAGTTCCTAATTTAATATTCCTATAGTGTCTAATAATCCAATCATCACATATCTCTACGTCACTACCACAATGCACAAACAATTTCTCTAAATGATGATGCAATTAGGAGAATAACCCTTAAATAACCACTTTACCTAGTTTTTTGCCAACAATCCCGTTTACCAGGGATCAGGCTGTGACTTGATGGCACGGTGCTTAGAGTCCGGCCCTGCCCTTATGGCTTTAATCTTGACTTCACATATTCGATGGTTTGAATCGCAATAGGTGTGCTTATAATCAGGTGACTTGAACAGGATGGCACGGGGTTATGATCTGGCCTAGCCTTTTTTGGGCCAAATCTTGAAGTCACCCATTCGATGGTTTTTGAATCAAAGTAGGTGTACTTATATTCAGGTGACTTGAACAGGATGGCACGGGGTTATGATCTGGCCCAGCCCTATTTGGACCTAAACAGAAAAGTGAGCTAAGCCTCACCCGCTCACTTCGCAAGGCCTTACGAAAGAGCTTTAACTGCTGATCAGCCATATATATATAATTATGTTGCAAGATTTCATAGGTGGTATTTATGTTGTTCTCCCTCGCCCGATGCTTCTAGCCTAAATCTACAAACAATCCTTATTCTATTTTCTTGTATTCAGGTTTCTGCTCTGTGTGTCGCTTTAACCATTGTTTATATAAATATGCATTTCCAGGATGATATAGGATACATACTTTTTATTTTATCCAAAATCCAGAGTACAGGTATTAAGTTATTCACATAAATCCAAGAATTTTAATATACAGAGTTGATAATCAAGTAGTTAGATTTTGTTGAGTGACTTGTGTCCGTATCCTATGTATCTTAGACTTTTACTAATCGCCCCCTAATTATATATATAACTAGAGTTTAAAGTTTTGGGATATCGGCGATATTCCTGGATGTCGAAATATTGGTTAACTCCAGAAATTCTTGGAAATTTCGGCAGAGTCTCTTTGTATTTCGGCTTCCGAAATTTTAACAATTTATATATTCGACCCGGAGCTACCCTCCGTAGCATTCCCGGGCTCACCGACCCCTTCGGTGGAGCAGCTCTCAACACCGGAACACACGCAATAGATTATAAGTTAATTTTAATAGGAATGCTTCTTTCATACCTTAACGACTAGCTAATTGCTTATTGGTTATTGCACAATAGTTGTCTTCTAATGCTGCACAGGTTTCAAACAATCCATAATCCTTAGTAAACAATTTAAATCCAAAATAGATGAAGGAGTTAACTATATGGCCATATTAGGATTTAGTATTCAAGGCCTAAGACTTGCAAAGGCAAAATTTATTCATGTTCATTATATGTACCATATGCAACCTTCTATAAAATAACACAATTTTAACTAGAATTTATGTGACTAAAGTTACCCTGATTTACGGTATATATATAATACATGCTTAGGTTAGGTAATTCTAACAAAATACGCTAAAATATGTGTAATTCAATTTTGGACATAATTAAATCAACTTAATAAATTGACTAAAAGTCAAATTCTTATTTAAAGCTATGCCGAGTGTACTTTTACGTTATCTTAGTAATAGGTAATACCTTATTTATATGGTAAGTTTTCACTTTTCATTCATTCCTTTTTATCTATATATATTTTTATATATTGTTAATACCATATCATTTGATTAAGCATGTAAATAAAATTTCCTTATATCCTAACATACATTTATTATAGGAAGGAACACATACACATACACACATGTCCATATCCATCTAGGTTTAGGTATATATGCATATGAATGATATACATATACATATATATATCTATAAACTAGTTAGTTGTAGTGCTAAATTATAAATATAATTATGATCATCATGTATCCATTTGTGTCCTACCTAGGGCATCAAGATACGTGTATATATGTATATATATATATATAGATTTATGTATTCACCTATATACACAAGTGTTAATTTATTTTTAAATATTCAAAATACCCATTTAATGAAATTTCCTAATTAAATTCTAAGGAAAAGAATAATGTAAGGATGAGGACTTGCCTTTGTTTTGAGCAATCTAGGATTCTTTCAAGTTTCCCATTTGGCACCTAATTCCTTCCCAATTTTCTATGAGAAATTGAAATCAAATTATACTCAAATTTAGGTCTAGGAAAAAGGGTTGGGGAAGGAATGAGAGTTTACCTAATTTGGAAAGAAGGAAAGAGAAGTTGTGAAGTTGGAGGAGATGAAGCTCGGCGGCGTGCGGGTCCGACGGCGGCAGCGTCGTGCTCGGTGGCGACGTCCGGCGATGGTGGCATCGTGGGCCGACGGTGGTGGCGGGGGTCAGGCGTCGCTCGAGTTCGGCAGCAGCAGCAGCGACAGCAGTACTATAGCAGCGGCAGTGGCTACAGCACAGTAGCAGCAGCAACAACAGTAGACATGGCAGTAGCGGCAGCAGCCTTTGGAAGAAGTAGGGGTTTGGAGAAGATGAAGGTAGGGAGAAGGGATAGGGTTTTGAGGAAATTAAATAGGAAAGGGGTTATGTTTATTTGAAATGCATGGGAGAGGAAAATGGAGCCAAGTTTTCCCTGGGAAACGAGGATGAGAGGAGAAGATGACATGTATGTAGTGAGTCATAGGCTGCTGTTGGTTTTCTTCTTCTCCCATGGATTTGGAATTTGCATAAAACTCCCTTCCCATCCAAGAATTAGGTAAGGCTAGTTTGCAATTTGGTATTTACATAAGCCTAAGATATTAATTCATATATATATATATATATATATATATATATATATATATATATAACTAAAATAAAAATAAAAATAAAAATAAAAAAATGAAATGGCAGTTATGACACTAATCCTATCCATAACAAATCTCTTTCCCCCTCTTGTGGAAGACCCCTTCCCTCTCTCTAACGTGTAAGAGCAGCCCCCTTACAATCTCTCCCTCACAACATCATCTCCTTCACCAAAAATTTCCTCCTCTCTTCCAAAAGCTCCACTTTTCATCATTCTTCCACCATCTCTTCATCCAAACACTATTAAACCTCCAAGAAGAACCACATCTTCCCCATAAATATATCAAAAATCTATTATCATCATCAACAATCCATCAAGAAGGGAGTAGCAAGCAAGCACAAGCAATGAGGAGTATTTCTTGGACAAGAAGAAGCACCATCATCCAATCCTCCAAAAATTTTGGCAAATCATAAATCTTTTCTTCTCAAATCCCATAGCATGATCCTTTTAGGTTATGAAAAATTATTGATTTAAAACTTATACTTTGTCATCTTGTTCTCATATTAAAAAATATAAATTTTTCATGATAGGTTTGTAAACCCCCTCACCCGAAATTAGGTTTACTTGGCTTATATAGTAAAATTAAGGCTAGTTTGAACCCAATTATAACTTAGAACACGGCATTTGATTTAATTGTACATTATTTTATCGCGTAGCGCACCTTACCGTTGCTTCGTTAATTGGAGCACTACGTTAGCCATTGCCTATCTGCAAAGTTCACAACCTTGTCCTAGACATGACCACCATCTATTCTGACCTCTGTATAATTTATAATCATACTTCCTGGTGCGACATTTTTAGTCGCACAATAAATATCGCGGACGTTATTTCGTGATTCTAAATAAATCACATCCTTGTACCCATGTGCGTCCCAATCGAAATCGGGAACCCAATCTTGATCATTTTGTACGACCTGAATTTTATTAATATTCTACTCTGTATCCTCTACGTCCCAGACCCTTTGTTCCGCCTATTTTTATTTCCCTGTACTTCTAATTAATTTTAGAACATCGTGCGCATTCAATTTAATCAATTAAATCCAAATTTCTGCCTTTGTGCAATTTCCCAATTGATGGGGGCTTCTAAGCAAAAATGCGTTGAGATATCCCCACCATTGGACAATACGTGAAGAAACCCAATTTTCCCTTCACGTGGATTTTTTCGTAATTTTTGGGATGTGCAACCCGCGCACATCGCCCCATATATTAAACATACCCTTGCATTTAATTAATACAAAATTCTAGCCCTCCCAACATCCTCATAAGAGCCGAAGCCCAAGCCCAAGGAGCATTGATCCAGCCCAAATCCTAGGTCAAACCCAAGTCCAAATTTCTACATGTATAAATATACTTTTCCTATTTTCTTTACCTAAAATTAAATACCACAAAATCCCTAAAACTAAACCTAAACCTAACCCTAACCCTAACCCTAGCCGACAACCGCCACCCCCCTTTTCCTAGTCCTCCGCCTCCCCGCGGCAAGCCGACCCCCGCCGGAGCAACTCCGCCCGACCCCTCCCCGAGTTCACCTCCTCCTCTCCCTTTTGCCACTCGTCGAACTACCATCACCACCACCATTGTCCTCCCCCATGGCCGGAGACTACCCCGACATCTCCTCCTCTCCACCTCCCTGCCATTCCCGGCCAACCCCATCACGACCACCACGCCTCCATCGATTTTGACCATCTCCCCCGGAATCAACTCCTCCACCCTCTTCCAACAGCCACCCGACCAGACTCCTCTTCCCCTCGAGCCACCGCCTCGAGGCCCTCCGCCGCCCCCGCAGCTCCTCGACGACCATAGCCCCGAGCCAACGAGAAGACTCGAAAGCTTCTCCTCCCCAGAGATCCGTCGATCTCTCCGCAGCACCCTAGCTCCGGCCGCCTCCAGCAGAGCTCCGGCCAGCCCCGCCTGAGCCGTCCCCGGCCGCCTCCGCCCCGAGCAGCCCTACTCCGACGAAGTCTCCGTCGCCAGAACCCTAACCGAAACCCTAGAACAGTGGACACCGTGTCCCCTTGTGTCGTGTCGCCTCGCGAACACAGGAAAACCCCGTTCTGCGGAGCCCTGTTCAGGTAACCCGTTCTCTCTCCTCGTTGCCCCATTTTTTGTTCCGTCAGTTGTGACGTGTAGGCTATGTAACCCTCTCGATGCCCGTGCAACCCGCTATGTGTGTCGTGTCCTGTGGCGATCGCGAACCGCGATCCAAAAATAGGAAAAATAACACCCTATTTTTTCTCGAAACTGAGTACGCCCCGCCAAACGGGACGACTTGGTCACGTGCGGTCTTCACCGAAAGGTGGGCGCCATTGATACGGACGTGCGAGATTTTGCAGAAGTTGATTTGGATGTGCGTGCACACCGGAATCAACGCGTATCCGCCGACAACGTCCCGTATCCGCCTGTTCTGGAACATATTGTAACTTTGTGTACACACGTCGGATCAAAACAAAACTTGTGCCATCGGACTCGTAGCAATATGCTGGTCCTGTGACCCAAGTTTGGTTCAATTCTGAGAACGTTGACAAAATCGCGTATCGTGGGCCCCACGGCTCCACTTGACCGACGAATTTGTGATCGGCTCATCGAAATCCAGTTCTGGAAGTTCCGTTGGGTTCGTATCATCGTTATGGACTTGTTGATACTAAGTTTGACGAATTTGGAGACCATTGGTTCTGACACGTTTTTTGGTGCGAAGCGGGCCACATGTGGACCCCGCTTTGACCAGAAACTGTCATTTTTGCCCCTGTGTCCAAATTGGACTTAAGGACAGACGTTTCTAGCTATTTTATATTTTCTGAATCTGATGGTGATGTTTATTTCAGCAACCGAAGGACTACCTGCAAATCACACTGAGACCAAAGCTACAGTTGGAGTCAGAACCCCAGGCAAGTGTACCTTGTCAAATCTTGCAGTTCTTGTTATATATTTCTTAGACTTATTTATCTGTTGTACATGCTTAACCTAGGACCGTATGACTTTACTTAGCGTCCGATTAATAGTCGGGTGCCAACCCCGTACGCGGAGTTGGGTAACGTAATCTAGAGTTGGATATCGTGACCCTCTACATTCTCGTGCTTGCATTATCAAGTACGCCATACCCAGGACACCTGACACTATTCATGAGACAGAATCTTCTTGAAATATTCAAGGTAATTCTGTATAAGTTGCAGGATTTTGACATAGACATTATATTCATAGATATTATATGGCTTGTTGCATTAGCTATGATCTCGCGTGACATGGACATGAGACGTTATGGACATGAGACGTGTGGTTACATTGGGTGGGGAGAGACACACAGGCTACAGGCTATTTTATATATATCTATTATTATTGTGAGGCCGTAGACTCTACAGCAGAGCTAGGCATATTACGTGTTATTACTGCTACCGGCTCTCCGACACAGAGCTTGTAGCGGTCTCAGCCTGAGTATTAGTGATGCTCTCACTTGTATTTCACATAGATGGTTACATATTTACCCTATTTATTTTATTTACTATTGTACTGCATTTATTTTGGCTTGTATTATTTTGTACCTTGCTATGTCCCCTGAGGACCTGGATCCGGATTATGTCCCCAGGATTAGCAGACGATTTACCCCGAGGTATACGGGACAGGAGCATTAGCAGGAGCAGGCACTGGAGCAGTACCAGATCCAGTAGACGAGTGATCACCAAGGATATCTTCTGAGTATATGCTTTATCCATACTCAGTATTTGCTGTTGTATCTCTATTCCTGTATCTTGACCATTGTATCTGACTTATTATCGGGTTGTTTTTTCGAGTTTATGTTTTATTGAGTTTGATCTTGCTCTATGATTCTGATATTGTTGTATTCACTTCTGTGGATGAGATTAGTATGTTTAGACCCTTATTGTTGTATTACAGCTTAAGTACGTCCTGATGGATCCATTAAATTAGGTTTGTCCATCAGTGTGTGCTGCTGGCCATTGCCACGTGTCTAGTCCCTCGATATTTTGGGACTGGGGCGTGACAAGGTTGGTGATAATTCGCTTGTCGGTAGAACTAGTTTGAGACTTTTAATGTGATTACTTGAGGAAATCGTTATTAATTTTTAAAACTAAATTAATAGGTATTTATTTGCTAGAAATTAAGTATTTTAGAATTATTTTCTGTTATTTTAATATCAAATCCAAACCCTATAATTAAGGGCCACTAGCCTAGGTTTTCGGGTGATTTTGTGGCATAGTTTTGCCCATAAATAGGGATTATTTTGGAAGAAATAAAAGGTGATTATTTTTTAAGATTAAAACAAAATAAAATATAATATAAAATAATTTTTTGGCCAATGTCAGACATGTTTTTTACCTTAAGAAAATTCTTATTTCTCTTGGTATGCTTGACTCGAATGGTAACAAGTTTGTTGTCGAGGGTAGAGTCTTGCAGGTTGTTCGTGTTTCTTTGGTGGTGATGAAAGGTCACCGACATGGTAACCTTTATATATTATTGGGAAACACTGTGACTGGGACTTTAGTAGTCAGTACATCAGATTCGTCTGATAGCACACGTCTTTGGCATATGTGGCTTGGGCATATGAGTGAGAAGGGCCTGACCTTACTAAGCAAGCAGGGGTTACTGAAGAACTTGAAGAAGCCAAGTATGGATTTTTGTGAGCATTGTGTTTATGGAAAACAGCACAGGGTGACCTTCAGTACAAGCAAGCAGAAGACATGAGGTATCCTCGACTATGTGCATACAGATGTATGGGGACCTAGCAGGATTCCTTCTAAGAAAGGAGTGAGGTACTATTTTACTTTTATTGATGATTATACATGTTATGTTTGGTAGTATTTCATCAAAACCAAATATCAAGTGTTCGAAAAGTTCAAGCAGTGGAAAGCGATGGTGGAGAATAACAGGCAGAAAGGTAAAGACATTGAGGTCTGACAATGGTACTGAATATACCTATGGACCTTTCAAAGATTTTTGTGCTCAAGAAGGCATCGTGCGACATTGGACTGTCAGAAACATGCCGCAGCAGAATGGGTTAGCAGAAAGGATGAACCGAACCTTGCTTGAGAAAGCAAGATGTATGCTTTCCAATGCCGATTTAGGCAAGGAATGGTGGACAGATGATATACACATGTTATGGAACTTGATTAGTATATCACCAACTCTGGCTATAAACTGTAAGACTCCATATGAGAAGATGACCGACAAACCAGCAGATTACAATATTTTGTGTGTGTTTGGATGCAAAGCTTACTATCATGTCAACGATAGTAAGTTAGATTCAAGAGCTAAGAAGAATATTTTCTTGGGATATCCACAAGAAGTGAAGGGATACCGTCTGTACTGTTTGGATGATACAAAGTTCTTAATCAGAAGGGATGTCACATTCGATGAGTCTTCGGTGTTGACTTTAAGCAAGAAGAGTGAGGCCGATAAGGATAGTGGTGAATCTAGTAAATCTCAAACTATTGAGATTGAGTCATCTGAGGATGCATCAGATGAGGTGAAGGTTTCTGAAGATGTTCATCAAGTATCACAAGAACAACAACCAGAGGAGAAGCAACACCAGCAACAAGATTCTTTGGCTACTACTAGGCCAAGGAGACCGATCAAGCCAGTACACATGTATGGATTTGATGAACCGGTCAAACATTATGGACAGTTGAATGTGGTGGCATATGCATTGTCGGTAGAGGATGACGAGCCTATCACCTTTAAACAGGCTGTCAAAGATACTAGCAGCGAGAGATGGATGGTAGCTATGCAGGAAGAGATTGAGTCTCTCCACAAGAACTGTACATGAGATTTGGTTCCATTGCCCAAGGGCAAGCGAGCTATAGGCTGCAAGTGGGTGCACAAGAAGAAGGATGCTTCTCCACAGTCAGGTGGAGAAGTGTTGCTTGAGAGCCCTTAGGGACGGAATTGACGAGTGGTTGATTTGGTGAAGCTGTGCGGTTGAAAAATGTGTCGGCTCAGTTTTGTGACAAAACTTTGCCGAGGTGGAGATACGAAGGAAAACATATTTGACCATATCTTTGAAGAAGATTAACTTTAATCTTTGACCATATCTTTGAAGAAGAACAAATCTTTGACAATATGGAGATATGAAAAAAGATATATTTGACCATATCTTTTGAAGAATATTGACTTTGACATTTGACCAAATCTTTGACAAGAATAATATTGGATTCCTAAGCCTACATAATATTGGATTCCTATTCCTACATAATGTTGGATTTTTTATGTATAAACATATGTCATGCTATATAAATGGACCAAAGGTTTCTCCAGGAGTATCTCAAGAGTGCTCATGTAAGTTGTTGAATAAGTTCAACACAAGAGCATATCAAATTGTGCTCAATGATTGTTGAATAAGTTTGACATAAGAGAACAAAAATTGTTGAATAAGTTCAACACAAAAGTTTCTTTTTAGAGTATTTTGTAGAGAGTTCTTGAGAGAAAGGAGAGAAGTGTTGAGAGCAATTGTAATTATTTTTCTTCTTCATAGTGGAATTGAATCACCCTCGTCCGTGGAAGTAGGCATCTTGGCCGAACCATGTAAATCTTTGTCTTTGTGGTTGTGAACTTTCTCTAATTTTTTTGGGTCTATTTTTGCTGTGCGCCCAACAGACCTCGACCTCGAGCCATGGCCACGAGGGATGTTGAAGCCACGACCTCCCTCAAGCGTCGAGCTCCGGGCTCCTGGCTCCCGACCTCGAGCAATGACCTCCGTCGTCGACCTCGAGCCCCTCGTAGAGACTACGAATCCGGATAAGGAGGACCGGTAGGCGGCGTGGACGAGCTCGGTCTCCGGCGATGGGGCTATGGCCGAGCTCGGTGGAACTCGTTTTGGTTCTCGGCCTCGTTCTAGATGGGACCATGGTCGAGCTTTGGTAGTATTAGACACTTGTGTCCGAAAAAACTTGGAGATTTCTACTGATGGTGGTGTCGACGGAAGTGTCAGTGCCATGGACAAAGTCGTAGACGACCCTGGATGGAGATGACGACGACGAAGACTTACATGAAGTCGACGACGACGAAAGTTGGACATGAATAGACAGTTAAAAAATATTTTATAAATTTTTTTAACCAAACATAATTTTTAATTTTTGTGTTTTAAAAATATTTTTCATATGAAAGTATTTTTTCAGATGAAAGTAACTTAAACACAAACTAAAAACTTTATAATCAAAAATTAATTTTATAATTTACTTTCAAAATATTATTTTATTTTTATTTTTTTTTACAAAGCCTATCCAAACAGCTGTTAAATGTTCCCATCCGACAACAAATTTCTAGTGGATACAAGCTTTTGACATGACATAGCTTGTATTTTGGAGTGACGGGCACTGGCACCAAATGAGACGCATGCTGCTTCAGAGCCAATGGTTTCTTGACAGGTGTCTCATGACATAGCTTGTACTTTGGAGTGACGGGCACTGGCACCAAATGAGACGCATGCTGCTTCAGAGCCAATGGTTTCTTGACAGGTTTCTTGATGCATTCACTTCAATTGAGTAGATTTTTGTCACAGAGAGAGATCCCGTTCCAAAGGAAGATGGTCCCGTGTACCGCGCCCACAAAAGCTGTCGTTTTGCACCCAGCACGAGGTTAGTGTTCGCCAACTAGTCAGTTATTATTGTACTTATTTTCTTTAAAAGAAATTACTGTAGAAAAATAAATTTATATTAAATTTATTCAAACGAAATAAATTTGTAAATGTTTTAAAAAAAAACAGAGTCCGCCAACAGCGTTGACGGAAAACATAACTGTTGTATACGTACGCAGCAAAAAAATAAAAATAAATTTAATGTGGGCCTCACAGCCAATTTTCGCCAACTGCGTTGGCGAAAGTTGACGAAAATTGGCCGTGGGGCCCACGATTTATTTTATTTGTTTTGTTTGGTTTGATTTGTTTGCTTAGTTTGGTCTGATTGGTTTGTTTGACTTTGTAATTAGATTTAAGAAATTTTATGTTTTTGTTTTATTTATTTAGTTTTATTTTGTAATTAGATTTAAGAAAATTTATTTTAACGAAATAAAATTAAAATAAATTAATTGGAAAGAAATATTTAGAAATATTTTTTTCGAAAATTTGTTTCCAAAGCATCAAATTTTGTATAAATTCCATCTAAAGCATAAAAGTTTAAAAAATTACGAAAAAAATATCAATATCAATTGAACGTTTATATTTATAAATATTATATTTTTATCGTTAATTTTTTCGTCGTTAACAAACGTTAAAAAAATAATAATAATAAAAATCTGCCGTAAGAATATTACGTCTGCCGTCGAGCAGACTTTGAGCGGCCATAACTACTTGTTTTGAAATCGTTTTTCGTTAAATAATAAGTCGATTTGTATATTTTCGACGAGAGTAACACAAATCGTGTACAAAAAAAAATTATCCGAAACAAGACGCACATGTTACAGGCAAAAATATAAAATTTAAAACTTTAAAGTATCATAACTTTTGACTGAGAGATCGAAACAAGCTCCAGTTTGTGCCAAAATGACCGTATCGAAAAGTATTACGGGATAAACCGTTTCACAACTTAACGGACTTCAAAAAAATTTAGAATCGTAAAAGAATGATGTTTCGACCTCCAAATTTTACTTTTGGTCTTTTTTTCGAATATTTAAAATTTACTATAGCAAAATTAATTTATATTGGGTGTTGGGGCCCACGGATTTAAAAAGATTTTTCGACCTCCAAAAAAAAATTAGAAAAATTTAAATTAGTTATTTTATGTCTACTATCAAAAAACTAATAAAACAAAATAAATAATCAAATTAAACCAACCAAAAGCAACCAAAACAAACCAACCCAAACCACCCAATCGAACCCGTGGGCCCCCCCACCCAATTTCAACCAACGGGTTCGGTTGGGTGGTTTGGGTTGGTTTGTTTTGGTTTTGCTTTGGTTGGTTTTGTTTGATTATTTGGTTTTGTTTTGGATTTAGTTTTTTTAGCCAACAATTTTAGCCAACATTTTTTAAGTAACATTGCAATTTTAGCCAACAAAAAATTAGAGGACACAAATAAATACTAGTGTCTTTTTTTTCTTGTTTATTTACTTTTTTTTCCTTATCAAATATTGCAATAGCCGTTTTTTTCTTTAAGTAACATTTTTTTTACAATTTTCTAAATAAATCAAACCTTTTTAAAAAAAAATTCCTAATTTTTCTTTACAATTAATTTATTTTAATTTTATTTCGTTAAAATATATTTTCTTAAATCTAATTACAAAACAAAATTAAATAAATAAAAAATATAACTAATTAAAATAAACCAAGCAAACAAACCAATCAAACCAAACTAAATAAACCAAACCAAACCAAACAAAACCAATAAAATGAACCGTGGCCAATTTTTGCCAACTGTGTTGGCTGAAATTGGCCCCCCACCAATTTCAGCCAACGCAGTTGGCGAAAATTGGCTGTGGGGCTCACACTAATTTTTTTTAAATTTTTTTGCTGCGTACGTGTACAGCAGTTGTGTTTTCCGCCAACGCTGTTGGCGGACTCTGTCTTTTTTTAAAAAAATTGCAAACTTGTTTCGTTTGCATGAATTTAATATAAATTTAATTCACTACAGTAAATTTTCTGTATTTTCTACCCAAGTATTTGTTCCTTTTGTTTTATTTATTTTGTTTCCGGTAGGACTTTTTGTTTATACCCACACTTTATAAGAGGCTTCAAATCTACTCAAAATTTAGTCGTTTAAATTATTTTAAATTTTTACATTATTAATAATTAATTTTTTTAGATAAATTTTAACTATCCGTATATGTTATTTTTTTACTAAATTTTTTTTAAAAAATATTATAATTATCTAAATCTATATTCAAAATTACACACACACACACATATATATATATATATATATATATATATATATATATATATATATATATATATATATATATATATAACAAATTCAAATAAAAATATATTTAATATTCAAATTATATTAAAAATAAATTTTTATATCATATATATATATATAATTTTAATTTAAATATATCCCAATCATATTTAAACTATTTTAATACAATTTAAATTTTTATTTATTTTTTCAATAATATCAGAGAAATTTTTTATATTTAATTTTTCAATAAACATATATATAACAAATCTTAGTTTATAAATATTTAAACTATTTTTCAACAACATTAGAAGAAAAAAAAAGATATTTTTTGCACATGCATTTACTAGTATCCTATGACATATAGGTTAAATTTACAAAAATCTATATTTTTTTTAATGTGAAGTTGCGTTCACTTTAAGGTGTGTAATGTGTAATGGACCGGGAAGCCCGAAATTCGGTCCGAACTCGGCACGATTAAACCCTGTCCTGACCAACCTTGACCCGATCAACGGGCTGACACGGCCCAGCCTACCAGGTTAACGGATTCGGACTAGATTTGTTTTATAGGCCCAAAAGGCCTCACCCGTGCTTCCTACAGGATCCAGACTAGATTTTGCTCCTTCAACCCGCAGGCCCAGCCAAATAATAGGTACGAATATAAACCAGGTAAATATGTAAAATATATACATAAAAAAAAAATGTTAGAAGGGCTAAGAAGTGGGATTCGAACTGTAGAACTACCCCCTCCTATCCCTCAACTCCATACTTTTTGCTACTAACCATTACTCATTTCATTTTGTGTTACAAACACACACACACACACACAAATATATATATATATATATATATATATATATATATATATATATATATATAATTTAATTCTACATATACTAAATAAAAATAAGGAATCTAAAATCAATTTGCAAGTCTCGAAAATTTGAACCAAACGTCATCTAAAAGGAATCGTTCTCAAATTAATCAGGAACACGGTCAAATAACACGAGATGTTCCAATGGCCTGCATAGGACCAACACACGGCGGACAATTGCCATCGAGAAGGTCTCCTTTTACTTAGCTCACCATCCACGACTTCTTTGGCTATGAAAATAAAAACAAAGACTAAAGCTACAGTCAATTTGACGATGAAAGCTCACGTTTCTCATTTGCACCTCCAGTTGCCGAATGTACTCGTCTGGTCGAGATATCAAGATGTTGTCAGAAAACGCCTTAAATCTCCCTGGCAGGCTGATTAATGCTAGCTATACCATACACCTCCAGTACACCATTATTGGGGTGGGTCTATGTTTTCTATCTATCTATAACCCTTTTCCAACACTAATATTTGGTTGTAGCCTCTCCCACAAATGGAGGACCGTTGTGCATGCCCAAGATCAAGAGAACCTACATCAAGAAACGATAAAAAAACTTTGATACAGATGGCTGTATTGATACAGCCACTGTATTACAAGTGGACCGAACTCAAAATAAAATAAAATATATAATAATAATAATTATTATTATTATAATAATAATTATTATTATTATTTTTAAATGTGACAGCCTGCGGGCCAGATCCGGGCCGAGTCGAAATTTATCTCAGACCTGGCCCAGTCCGGCCCGGCCAGAAGCTACCCGGATCTGGGTTCGGACTAGGTTTGGAAGTTTGTGTTAAAAGTCTGGTCCGATCCAGCCCGAAATCAGTCAATTCAGTCAACTCTTGGCCTGGCCCGGCCCGGCCCGGCCCGGCCCGATAGACACCATTACGTTCACTTGTGTTGTATGTAATTTTTTTTTTATATTATTGAAAGTAGTTTAAATCATAATTTGTTATAATATAATTTGAATATATTTTAATTAGAATTTGTTATATATATATATATATATATATATATATATATATATATATATATTTGAGATGCCCAACGATACGTACAGGACTTTACGCATGTTGCGTTGCATGCCCTTTGGGCCTACTACCCCCACATCTTCTCCGCGGTTTGATCCCGAAACCTCCGTCCAGCCAAAGAGGTTATACCTCTTCTCACCGATCACAAGAGCCACTTGAGTTCGGTGGTATGCATATATTTTAATTAGGGCTAATTAGAGTTTAGACCATGGTTTTTATACCAGCTTTTAGAATTTGAGCCCTAACTTGTCAAATTAGAAAGTTTAGACCATGAATTTTTATTATTTGATTTATTTTTTTCTTTTATACCCTCACTGCCATACAAACAATGAAACCTTCCTATATAGACTAGGAAGGATAAGATGGTAAAAAAAAAAAATATCATAGTTTAAACTCTCCAATTGGACATGTTAGAACTTAAACTCTAAGTTGGTATAAAATCTAGGGTCTAAACTCTAATTAGCCCATTTAATTAAGATTTGTTATAGATTTACCTACAAATAGTTAAATAGTTCCAGGTAATTTGTTAGGATAATGTTATTTTTAATTTACATACCTGTCATTTTGAGCGGTTTTAAATTTATCATATATTTTGATATTTATTTTAAGGGAACTAATTGCCAAAAAAAATCTTTTACCATGTCCAATTTTTTTTAAAGTAGGTTACAAAATTATCCTTAATTTATAAAAAAATATAAATTTTATTTTTAAAAATTATAATAAATTAACAATAGTTTTAATAATCCACATTATAATTTTTGAAAGTCTCATTCCCAATTAAAATTTCTTTTTTTAAAGTTGATATAAGTGGAAGTCTTGTGGTAACTGATACCCATTTTAGATACAGGCTGATTGTGTTCGAAATTTATTGGAACTGGTTGTAAATTGTTATATAGCTCAAAACCAGAGACAATATGTCGATGTCTAGTTTTATGGTTTGCAATGCCGGTCCGGAGGTTTGTAAATTGTTATATAGCTCACTTTGTTCTCCTTCTTATTGCCTATTAGTTTCCTAACGGTCGTCTCACTTCGATATATCTCGTCTTTATTCCTCGAGAGTTCTGGGTAGAGTCCAATTCGATCCATTATATACTTTGACTTATAAAAAATGGTTATCCAAATCCGAAAATTTATCAGAGTTATCCCTACCGTCCTTGACGTCCACAGTCCACTAACAAGTAGAACTTTATTCCTACACAACATTGCGTACAAAGTTTATCCTCTCTGGCACTGGACGCCCTTCCAGATAAGGTAATTGTGCTGACGATAATTATTGGAGATGCTATCGATTTATTGGAGGTCGGTCATATCGAGATAAGGTAATTGTACAAAACAAAACAATGGTGGGTGGGGAGTAGGGTACCCTTCAAAAGCGTCCTTTGTCGCAAAGCGCCAGTCATTCGATGTCCACTAACTAGAAGTAGGGGGCTCCGCTCTCACACAAGGAAGTAGGGAAGTTGTTCAATCGAAGTCTCTCCTCCTGTTGAGCCTTTTGGCACTGCAGCAGCTGCTGCAAATAATAATGCTGAAGATAGATAGGGATTGTCCCTCTTTTGGTGCTTAGCTCAGCAAGTGACCTTGCTAGAGGTCGACCTAAGAATTATGGATGAGGAAGAATCATTGTTATTAGATTTATGTGTCCCAGGAATAAGACATTGATTTTTTTCTCTCTCGTACAGGTGAGGCAAAATATAAGACGACTCTTGCATCACTTGGTGCAGCACTGGACCCAGATTTTGATTGAGCAATTTAAGTGTTCTTTCAGTTTCGAACGTGTTCAAACCGGTGTTTTAAAACTCGGATGATACTAATTCTTACAAAAATATTTAGGCTAAATTGTAACCTTCAACTATTACTAATGTTCAACTTACTACCCTCAACTTTAATATAAGCTAAATTTTTTTTGGACCACCTTATCTCTTTCCTTCCCCCCCCCCCCACACCATCTCTCCGGGCAGGCCGGTGGGTGCGCGGACGGCGGACTGGCTGGCAGCAGACGGACGCGCTGGCGGCGGAGGTGGCTTGCGGCCCGGGCTGGCTGGCGGAGCATCAGCGCACGCTTGCGTACAGCACAGGTGCGAGCGGGGGTGGGATGCGGAGTGGCGAACGTGCGGCACCGGTAGGGAAGAGGGGGGGTTGTCGGGGTGGGTAGGGGGAGGGGGGTTGTCGGGGCGGGTAGGGGGAGGGGGTGACTTGATACCCCAAATTTTTTTGGGACCAAATTGTCCCTTCCCTTCCCCCCCTCTCTATCTGGGCCGGCCAATGGGCGCGCGGGCGACGGGCTGGCTGGCGGCGGGCGGGTGTGCAGACGACGGGGGTGGCTTGCGGCACGGGCTGGCTGGCAGAGCATCAGTGTAGTGCCCCGCTTCGCGTCACCACTATGTACAAGAGATATCGATTTGCTGACTCAAAAATGATATCTTCCTTAAGAGCTCCTTGTTGAACCAGGAGATGATTGATCAAGGTGAGTGGGCAGAACTCCATTCTCTGATTCTTTCATGCCTTAATAATGAATCTGAGTTTTTGAATGCTTGTTTGCTTAAGAAGATAGTTTAAGAAGATGATAGAACCAGCCTCTGTATGCTTAATAAGAGAACTCACATAGCTTGTCATTGAAACGAACTTACCTGCTTAACAAAGAGAACTTGAAATGTTTGTCTAAAGAGTAAGAGATTGCTTGAAGTTGTTTCCCTATCGCTTGTGTTTTGAGAGAACCACATCGTGCTTGAACTTGTTCAGAGAGGGCGGCTAGTCCGCACAGAGATAGATGGTCTGCTGGTTCATCTCGTCTGCATCCTAGAGTTCATCTGATAGTGTTTCATGCATTTGCATCGGTCGGATAATGGCTATTGGTGAAGAGCTGAACCTTGGTCACGGCTGCTACAACGATAGTGAAGAGCAACCATGAGTCACATCTGCTAATAGCATCAGATAAAGGAGTCATTGGTTAGCTGGATTACTGCTACCGATCATGAGTTTCTCGGGGACTGAAAAGCTGTTGGCTTGATAGAGGATAGTTCCTAGATGGTGCATTGTCCCTAGAGTCTTTGGGTATAGCTTACGAGACACGCTGCGCATACCCTGATAGTAGAACAATCGGCTTGCCTTGTGTGCTTGAATGAATCAAATATGAACTTTGTTTTTCAAGATGTTTCCAAAAGAAGTAATATGACTCCGTTCATGTGCTTCATGTAACGAACATAGGTAAAACTAGAAAGATCACTAGTAATGTAATATTTTATCACATGCTTACTTAGTGTTGGTTTTAGTGAATGTTGCTTTTGTTCAGTTGCTTTTAGACTCAGCAGTACTTTCTCCAAAGTGCTGACCCACCAACAGTTTGCTTGTTCGCAGATGCTGGATCGTCCGAGGAAGCGATATGGTGCCTCATCCCCAAGACTCGAAAATCTGGTTTCGATGCCTTAAGTCGTATCGATTGCTTTGAGCTACTTTTTGTATAGAGGGACATAATGTATAGAACGATGACATTGTATTCAGAGAACCTAGTGCCTCGATTTGCCCCCTATACTCAGATGGATAAATGCTTGCAACATTGTCCTTTCGTTGCTTACTCGATTCTATGATAGCCACAACTTTAACGATGTTGCCTTGTGCGGGCGCAATCCCAGGTTCGTACGGCATCACGTCCCGATGGCAAACGATAATACACGTCCCTCGGGAGCGCTGAGGTGCGGTGATTCGCGCCCAGCAGGGACGTTGTCGGGACCTTCGGGATCGGGGGGTGACAATCAGCGCACGTGCGCATGCGGCGGAGTGGCCCGCTGCACAGGTGCGCGCGTGGGCAGGCGACATAATGGCGCTTGGGCAGGCGCGCAGCGCGGGCAAGCTTGCACGCCAACGAGCGTGCGGCACCGGTAGGGGGGTCGTCGGGGCGGGTAGGGGAGGTGGTCACCGGCTGGTGGTGTCACGCCCCGGTCCCGCAGGGCCGTTGGTCCTCGCAGGGCCGTTCGTCCTCGCATGGACGTGATGCCGCGCGAGCCTAAGTTGCATCCGCACAAGGCCAAGCATAGAACGGACGGTGAGATAACTAGTTCACAAGGCCAAGCATAGAACAAGCTTGGATGTGTTTTGATACAGCAAGGGAGAGTGATAGCGTATACTTCTCGGCAGCTCAGAGATCACGAGAAGAACTATCCAACTCACGATTTGGAGTTAGCAGCAGTGGTGTTTGCGTTCAAGCTATGGAGACACTACTTATATAGCGATCGGGTGGAGATCTTTACAGATCATAAGTGTTTGAAATATATATTCATGCAGAATGACTTAAACATGAGACAGATGAGGTGGCTGGAGTTGTTGAAAGATTATGATGTAGAAATTCAATACCATCCAGGCAAAGCAAATGTAGTAGCTGATGCACTTAGTAGAAGAGGTAGAGAATTCACGTTGACCACTCAGAAGCACATTCTAGAAGACTTACGAGAGATAGGAATCCAGATAGTACTTCCACGGGATACAGGAGTTCTGGCTAGCCTACAGATCCAGTCAACTTTAGTGGATATAATCAAAATAGCTCAGGCAGAGGACCAAAAGATTCAGAAACTACGGACAGAATGTGAGTCCGGCCTTCGGAAGGATTTGACGATTTATGCGGATGGAACGCTAAGGTTTGGGAACCGTCTTTGTGCGCCAAGTGGAGATATCAGACAAGAAGTAATGATCGAGGCGCACAATTTTCAGTATTCTATTCCTCCCGGAGGCACGAAGATGTACCATGATATCAAGCAATATTTCTGGTGGAACGACATGAAAAGAGAGATAGCTCGGTTCATTTCACGACTTCTCGTATGTCAGCAAGTGAAGGCAGAACAACAGAGACATGCAGGATTATTGCAGTCGTTTTCTATTCCAGAATGGAAGTGAAAACACATCACCATGGATTTTGTGACCAGTTTACCTAGATCTCCGACTGGTCGAGATGCAGTTTGGGTAATAGTGGATCGACTCACAAAAGTGGCACATCTTCTTCCCTTTAGAGTGGGACAATCTACAGAACAGTTGGCAGATTTATATATGTGACAGATTGTGAGACAACATGGCGTACCAGTAAGCATAGTGTCCGACCGAGATACAAGGTTCACTTCTCATTTCTGGAGAAGTTTGCACGAGAGATTGGGTACCATGTTAAGATTCGGCACGGCGTACCACCCCCAAATGGACGGACAATTAGAGAGGATCATCAAGACCCTAGAGGATATGTTACGAGGCTGTACTCTAGACTTTGGTGGATCTTGGACGAATCACCTTTCACTTAGTGAAATTCTCGTAAAACAACAGTTATCAGACCAGTATGCAGATGGCATATTTCGAGGTACTATACGGCAGGAAGTGTACATCACCGTTGGCATGAGACGATATTGGTGAGTGGAATATATTAGGCCCCGAAATGATCACGCAGACAGTAGAGATAATCATCAACATTATCATCAAAAATGAAATCTTCGTCCTCATTGATTGGTTTGATTTTATCATCATTTTTCTCTTTTCACTCGTCATCTATCGTCTCTTCTTCCTCATACAAATATCAAAAATGGAGGTGGTGATGGTCTTGAAGAAGATGACGATTTTGAAGATAGCGGTTTTGATTTTGAAGAAAAAAAATGCCCAAAAAAGTCATCACAAGGAGGAGCCCAGTCGAGAGGAATGTCGTTGCTCTCTTATTTGTCGTCGTCACGATATTCTTCTTTATTTATTTTTATTTATGTGTTAATAGTTACTTATAGTATTAAAACTTTAAAAACATTAGATTTGTTAAATGGCCAACTAGGTTCAGAAACCATTATAGCCCTTATTCATAATCCTAAAGTTTTAACTCCCATCTCATATATCTTATCCCATGACCCGCAATCATTATCAAATTCCCAATCGTCAATTCCTACATCTCATACTGCTTCCTCGCTAAGCAATCATTCTCATAAACCTAACCTCGGAGAATTTTCACCATTATAGAATTCATTGCTATTTCGCATTAATCTTCTTCAATTGCAATCCTCACCATTCATTCTCTAAAGTGATTAATGAGTTAGGGTTAGGGTTAGGGTTAAGTTATTTTGGGGGTTAGGATTAGGGCTATTAAAACTTATGTCTGCAACTTACAAAAAATATCCAAACAAAGTCCAAAAAAGTTCCTTAAAACATCCAACACACCTAGAAGTGTGTCATGGCTCACATAATTACTCATTCACATAATCTCACGTTTTATGTCCTTCTTCTCGTATAAATGTCGCCTAAAGAAGATATATCGAAAATTAGCGTTTGGATCCTAAAGATGTCCAGCTTAGCATTTTGGTCATGAGATGACAGTTGTCCCATGTTGACCATCCAAATATGTTAATAATTATTTAGGGTTAGACTTAGCGTCCTAGAAATATTATTGCCCTTCTTGAGTCTTGATTCTATTTATTATATTATTATAGATTTTGGATGGTCAATACAAATCAATCATCTCAGCACCCAAATTCTAAGTTAGACATCTTCGAGACCAAAACGCTAATTTTCGAATGTTTTTGGAACCTAAAGTCTAATTAATCCTTAAAATTTATATCATAATCCAAACTTTTTCATTTCTCTCTCCTCTCTTGAATGTCGCCTCTGAAAGAGAGATGAGAAATCATAAACCTAAGTCATATTCTATATATTCATTACTCTATAATTGCTACTTTATATCGATTCGGTTGGGTTCGGTTATGGCTCATTTCAGTTTGGATTTTTTGGATTTCGGTAATTCGGTTTTTGGTACTTTGGTTTAGTTAAAACCGAGTAAAATGAATGCTCTGACACACATACTTCGCACTATCAACACAAAATCAAGATCCAACATGTTGCATCAAGGTTGATCTTAGATCTAAAAAATAAAGGATTCAAGGTCGAGGAAGTCTCTTCATCAACAGCAGGTTTAGATTTACTTGGATCTTCTCCAATAATCCCCACGTGTAAACTCTTAATGTTGCTCTTTTATTTGATTGAAAGAGTTCAACAAAAAAATTTGGAGTAATATTACTTTATAAAGGTAATTACTAACTTAAGCATGAAATGTCTACTTCAAACTATAGATTAGCAATTAAGCTTCTAAATTTTATAAATAAAAACATTTGGAAAATTTTATTAGTGCCATGTTGACTTTGCAAAAATCATACAAATTCATGTTTAATGTTGTAAAAACACCAATACCAACCACTGTTTTAAAAAATCGGCCTAAGTGACCACTTACCATATGTCCGCTTAGTCGTCCGTTTAATATAGGATGGATTTTTTTCGCACTATGGATTTTTTTCGCAATTTTCGACAGGTTTTTTGGTTTTTTTTTAACCACCTAGAACTAGGTAGGCGCCTAGACGGACTAGACATATGGTGCCTCCCGACTAACACCTTTTACAACCATAATACCAACAACATATCACATGCAAGATTTATTGAATTTGAAAGGGTAGGGCACATGACCGAGAAACAAGTTGTACATGAAGAGGGTTACTAATTGTTCCCGAGAAACAAGTTGTACAAGTTAGACATGGGAGGGGATATACAAAAATTGTTCCAATGAATACAATCTTTTGGAATGTGAGGGAGTTAGCAGTTACAAGTAAATATAGGATGGTTAAGGAAGTGATTGATAAAGGGATTACCACTTTAGTAAGGCTCGACCAAATTGTGTCCCCTAGTGCTCGCAATTTTGGCCTCCATAACAAGCCAAGAGTGGAGGATTGATAACACTTATGGAGCCTCTGGAGGCATAATCATAACAGTAAATGAAAATTGGTTCAAGATTGTGGATGGCCGGGCCGATACCTACTCCTTGTCAACCTTAATCTTGGATTTTTCTATAATTCATGAACTTTGTCAAAAAGAAAATCATAGCTCAATAAACTAAATATAAAATTGGAATTGTTTATATGAACTTCATAACATATTGGAAATGTCTATTAGAGAAAGATATTTCTTTTATATAAATGTAATTTTCATGACAAGAAATACCAAACATGTAGGTACAAATAATGTAATTTTCAAGGAGGTTTTTCATTTCTTATGATTCTAAAGTTTTTATTTTACAATTCTAATTATTATTATTTTTACTTAATTGGCTATGTATGGAGTGATATATAATTATTAGCACAGCTCACATGTGCTTTGCAATTTCGTTTCAAAATTATAATTGATATTATAAAATATAACTAATTTACTTTTTAAAAAGAGTGTTGTTATCGACATTCCTAAAATGTCATCATGCACTGCTTTTCAATTTTCTATCATTCAAATTATAAATCTGCCACTACATTAAATCTGACATTAATTTGTAAATGCATGGAGGGAGGAGTGCTGGATGGCATTTTAGGAGGACCAATAATGGCTTTCCAGGATGTCATTATTAACACTGCTAAAATGTCATCCTGCACACCTAATGCAAAGTCAGATTTGGAATTGGAATTGAAAAGATAGAAAATTAAAAAGTACATGATGACAATTTAGGTGTGTCAATAACGGCACCCTTCAAAAATCATATATTGTAGTTTGTCAAAATTAATTTCTTCTCTTTTTCTCCGTCTTTATTATTTTATGAGTTTTCAGTTTCCCTTTATGCATCGATGTTACCCTTTATGCATCCGTCTTTATTATTTTATGAGTTTTCAGTTTCCCTTTATGCATCGATGTTACCCTTTATGCATCGATGTTTCAATAATGATGTGCTAATATTTTTATTTAACAAAATAACCAAAATTATTCTCATGACATCATGCAGACAAAACACTAAATGAATATTTATTTATGAAAAGAAATATAAAAATAACATAGTAAAAAATATTTACTTGGCATGTGGGTAAAAGACTAGTTTTACTATACTTGACTTACGAAATAATATGTATATAATAGTAACAAAACAAATAAGGTATGAAAATTTGATTCATTATAGCAATAGGTATAGGGATGCCAAATAAGGGTCTAGAACATTCTTACGGAGGATATCAAGATAGGATCATAGGAGATGCTCAAATTGTCAGGACAAGCCTTCATCTGTAAGGGATAGGTTTAGTTAAGAAAAAAGGGTTGAGCACACACTATCAGATGGACTTTCATTCTCTATGGAACTGAATTGCAGAGAGACCGGGCTTCTAATTCTTTGATAGCTTATTTGAGAGAACGTTGAACATTGACGGGCCACTCAAGAACTAAAATAAAATCTTCATACTAGTGATGTATTCACAGCTTTTACTTTTCTTTATTGAGTAATTTGATTCCGTCTTTGTCTACTAAAGCTTGAGCTAAATATATTTGTACACATCGATAGAAATGTTTAACGCTACACTTTACTTCCGTTCTCTCTTTAGCAACAAGTCACCTAAATAAACAAAACCAAAGGTTGAGAAAACTATTACCAACAAAAGAATGATGCAGATAAGCAATAACCGTTTGGTTAGAACTAAAGCAATTGCATGAGCATCTTCACATGATAATCTGTCTCTCTAGAATGTTTCTTCCTTCTCAGACTGCAGTTTTCTTATACATGTAAGGTAATTAAAAACTTCTATGTGATAAAAGGTGTCTAGAGGCAGTAAATCTTAGGTAGCCTCCTTGTGCCAAACAAGTGTTGAATGTTACTATCCTTCTAATTGTCGAAGAATAAACACAGCTAAAATTAACTTTATATATTGTCATATTTTGAAAGGTGTGAAACCATAGTTTACAAGTTAACTAGTGTTCATTGCTCCACCTTTTTTTAACAAACTCTGAAAAACATTAAACCAGAATGATTGGCATGGCGTACAGGAGTTTGATCACAACATTTTACTATATGAGAAGGAATCTTTTGTTTTCTTCATTGTAGCATGTGGAAGAAGTCCAGACGAAACAAACTTTATAAAATACAATACAATAACAGATTAGGGAAGAGAGCACACCGCTATGCACAAAGCGAAGCAAGAATTCGTCGAGGAGGTTCAAATGATCGTCGTGAGTGCAAAACAGCCAAGTTATCAAGTAGAAGGATATCACCCTGCTTCCAAGGTATAGCAACAGATTCCTCTTCAAGGATCTTCAAGCAATCATATATGATATCCGCAGGCAAAGGTGTCCCATCTCCAAAGGTAACTGCCTTAACAGGATCATTGAGTGCATCCTGCCACCCAGTATAAGCAGCCACCATGCTATTAAACCATATCTTCCGTCCTCTAGTTTCGTCAAATTTAACAGCTGATATGGGGCCCATAATCGATTTAACGCCATGTTCCATCCATTCCAACTTCATACCAAGTTGAGCAGCCCTAGAACATTTTAGAAACTAGAGCATCAAGACCGTGTGATAATTCATGCAAATAAAAATTACAGAAAACACAATAAAGAGTGAAACCAAGTTGTGTGGTGAAAGTCCAGAAATTAATCAATACTTGTATATTAAAAGTTGGAGATGTCCAGTCTAATGGCAATAATAACATCAACAAAATGCTTCTTCTCCATTAGCATCTGGTATTGACATGTCAAAATGAATATCACATAGTTATCTAATTTGATAGGAGATAAACGAAAATTTGAAAACTTTACATGGATCCATCTCTTTCTGCCTACAAAAGGGGCAACTCCCGTAGGACATTAGCATAAATGGCTATCATAAATTAATAAGCTAATACAGTATATGGAAATTATTAGCAGCCATGGTACTTATTTCTTGAAGAGCAAACATTGAAGAATTTTCAATCCACAAATTGTGTAGCTTTACCATTTCTAAAATTAAGCAGCAGGTTCTGGAAAAATGAGTAGTAAAACTCTCAATAAGCATGAATTTGATAACATTCTCTAGAGTCAATAGCCAAGAGTATGGTTAAACTGATATAATAATTGCATAGTGAAACTTCCTATCTAACAAAACCAGAGTATAGATCTTTGGGAGTATGTCTCATCCCAAGAACTAGGAACCTTACTGTTTTTCAAGGTTCAGAAGCATTGTTCCAGTACCGGTTTGCGACTCTTCCCATCTGAATCGGTGTCAGTAGTTTCTGGTGTTTTCTGTTGTTTTGAGTCGGTTGGTTTCAGTAGTTTCAGAGATTTTTTACACTCCAATTCCAATCCGAAACATATCAATTTCAGCGGTTACTTAAAATTTGTTTTTTTTTAATTCAATAGAAAATTATTATATACCAAGTCTGGAGGCGTTTTGTTGAGGAAACATTTAATAGTGTATCAAACACTTGGGTCCATGTAGGTCTCCCAAGAAGTCTATTCTAAGCCAAGAATGATCTAATTATAGGAAGTGTGTGACAGTTTTTAATGTAAAAACAGATTCATATGTAATCTGGTGACCACTAGTTCCCCGTCATTACCTTAAGATTCAAACGATTGCTGAAGATTCTGATATACATAAATCAAGGTTTTGAAAATATCTAAAGTAACAAATTTGATCCAGCTTCAAGATTAATCATCGAAAAGTGTATTAGATTAAATAAAAAAAATTGGCACAAGTACTCCAATAATAACTATTACACAAGAAGTGAAAATTCCAAAGGACCTTAGTTATCTCTAATATATAGCAGTCTAATTATAAGAATCAAAACAATTGCGAGTTAAAGAATTTGATTTCTGTTCAAGTGCCTTTGGTTGATTTTTCGTGTTGTTTTTTTCAATTATAAGTGTTGCCACTATTTATTTTCTTGTTGTATATTGGAGACGACAATAGTGGCTGTGTTGCTTGAGTGAACGATCCACCAAGTAATTCTGACCTTTGCCCAAGTGCATGTCGCCATGCGAGCATAGAATGTTTAACATTTCACATAGAACTGGCAAATTCACTTTAGTCTAAAGCGGAGGACTTTACATGACAATTTAGAAAACATAGTAAAGGTATCTAGAAAAACTCAAAACCCCAAGGGTTAAAGTGTAATTTGCCCATATTACTATAAAATATGAAATTCAAAGCCTTTAGCAGATAAAGTGCCCATTATGCTGACTTCTGTTTGTATTACTTGTTAGTTTTGTTTGAAAATACGCACTTACTTTGGATTATTCCTATTAGGATTAAAAAGCTAACGCCTTCTCTATTAAGAGGAGTGGTTGACTTTAGGTTGGAGAAGGCGGGTTGGATAATTGGTTTATACAAACTAGCAATTGGCACACCTGCCGGCATGTGAACAAATTTAGCCAGATGTGAAAGTTCGGGTATCTGTTAAATGATTTTATCTATCTTTAGTATTCCTTTTGACTACGGATTTGAGGCAATATTGGATATATGATATGTAGTGATGGCTACGATTTGTTTGAGGTTAGATTTTGGGCTATAAATATTAGCCTTTGGTGTAATCATAGTTATTAGGTGCGCTCATAGGTGAGATGCTAAACGCTAAGGGAGGTTATGTCTTGCTTCAGCCAAGCAAGAGACTTGATTTTGTCGTGAGCAACTGCGACCTTATACAAGGATCCCATAGCATCATTCGCCCTCCCCTTCTAGGAATCAAGTATGTTGAAGTTTCTCTGTTATGTTGTGAACAAGTGCAACCTGGAACAGAGTAACATATAGCAGTTTCAAAGAAGAAGACCGTTGTCCTTATTATTATGCATGCACCTTGTTTGCACAAGTGCAAATCTTGTGCAGAGCAACGCATAGCCATTTCAAAGTCAAGGACCTTTGTCCTTATAATTATGCATGCACCTTGCTTGTGCAAGTGCAAACCTCGCTCTTGAGCTTTTCGCCATGACAGCTATGGTTATAATAATATGATAAGAAGTTTAGGTTTCTTTTATCTAGCTTTGAAGATACAACGTGTAGTGTTTAGAAAGTGTTTTGCAAGTATTGTGTGATGTCTGTTTGGGATGTGTTCGATACACCACGGTACTGATTACTCCAAAATACACTAAAGTTGGTGTAATATTCATGATATCAAGTTGGTATCCTATCGTAGTTGTGCCCATAAGTTGGTACCTATCATAGTAGTGCCCATAGTCCTTGCTCATCGTGTCCAGCAGATCAATTGTTATGAGGCAGTGTGATGCGTTCGAACTCTTATATCACTTCACTCCGCTCACCTCCATTCTGATTGATCCGCTTCCTCGCACAAGCACTTGGTTCGCACCTTGTTTCATTGCATTTCATGTTCCAGCGGGACGTCTTTTGTAGATAGCCGGGATCAGATGATTCCCAATTGAAATTTCTAGATTTTGGTCGGCTTGGTTATTCAAACAACAGTGATGGAACCCTGCAGTTGTTCGGCTATGTGCCCTTCGTCAACGACATGATGCAGACACACCAAAATTGGTGTTGTATCCGTGTCCCAGGGTCCACATCGTGTCCCCGAATATGTGTTGTCTTATCATGCCTGACACATATTGGACACAACACACACACACTCCAATATTGTGTCGTGTCTCATTTTCGTGTCCGTGGAACATAGACTATAAGATAGTATAATTGAAACAAGTCTTAAAACTACTAATCTCAAATAGAAGAGCAACACCAACATCATCATCATCATCACGTACCTCTCCTCCGCGACGCTCTTGTCCGTCGTCATAAACGTGGACCGCCACCCGCGCCCAATCGGCGAGGACGGGTCGTCCCCTTCCCCGAGCACCCTCGTGTAAACCAGCCCCTTCTCCTCCAGCTTCTCCACGAACTCCGGGTGCCTCTCCCTCATCCTCTCGTACACCAAATGGCTGAGCACCACCGGCGTCTCCCCGCCGCTTGCCGGCTCGACCTCGCAGAAGAAGAGGACCTTCGCCGGGAACTTGGGCACCTGCGCCATCTCGTGGTGGAAGGGGATCTTCTGGTCGGGAGGGGACTCGTTGGCGGTGAACACGCGGCCGACGACGGCGGTCCTCGGGGCGGCGCCGCCGACGTAGGGGAGCTCCGGGTAGTCGAGGGCGGAGACGGCGGCGTCGAAGTCGGCGGGGGAGCGAGCGGGGAAGCCGCGGAGGAGGACCGCGCCGGAGCGGCGGAGGAGGGAGTCGAGGTGGGGCTTGTGGCGGGTTAGGGTTTGGAGGAAGTGGGGGAAGTCGAGCTGCTGGGAGGGGGTGAGGACGGCTGGGAAGTGGTAGTGGGTTCCACTTCCGGAGATGGTTTTCTGATGGGGGATTTGGGTTTCCAGGAAGTAGGAGGAAGGTGCTTCTGGAGACATTGTTTTCTTATTCTCGGGTAGGGGTGGGTTGGGGTTTTTGCTCTCCTCTCCTCTCCTTGTCCTCGTCCTCGTGAATTCAATAAATAGCAAACACTCACCTTGAATCTAGACGGTAATCGTTACCAAATACTTACTTTTATAGTTGTGAAATCTATTTATTACGTCTGCCAGTCACCTCCAGTGCACGTGCATTAACCCTTTTTTTTCGATTGTGATAAAAAAAATATTTAATTAATTGAAAATATAAATACAATTTAGACGGCCGATGATTTAGCAGTTTTGAAACCGTTTTATACAAATGTTATAAGTTCTCATCAAAACCTCTAAGACAATACACTAGTCTATATAATAAGGTCACATTTCCTGTCGAAATATAAAAAAGACGGCAATTAAAAGATATTAGATATATTAAATGACTATAAATATGATATCCATATATGTCAAAAAAATATTAAAACTAATAAATATATTGTTAAATAAAAAATAAATTATTAATGAATGTCAAACGCACAAGGATAACTAGATGAAAATAAAATAGGCAGCAGGATAACTAGTTGAAAATGAAATAGCACACTAAAAACAAGTTTTCATAATAATTTATTGAAAACAACTTTACAAAATATATTAAGATAAATTACTTTTAGAATAAAGACAAATTTGATTAACTATCAAGTTTTTACAGTCTTACTGCTAGAGGTGTGCAACAACCGAGAAAGAATATAACTAAACTGAAAAACTGTGAGTTGAAGTTTTATTGTTTACAGTCTGGCTCTTTTTTAGTTTTTACTTTTTTGATCTGATTCGTAGTTTCAAAACTAAAAAACTTTGGAACCAAATCAAACCAAACGTAATATACTAAAAAATAATTTGCGGATTAAAAATTATGATTGGAAATATTGTAACAAATTTAAGACATGCTTCTTATTTAAGTATTCAATTTTTATTTAAGTATTCAATCTAAAAACCAACCAGGTTCGGACGATCCAGTTTTTAATTTTAGAGGACTGAAGGTGACAATCCAGTTTGAAGTTGACATAAAAACCGAACAAAACCGACCATGAACTGTTTTAATTCGCAATCTGCTAACATACCATGAACTATTTTATTTATAATTGGCTACCAGTGCACTCATCTGTCACATAATTTTAGACGAATTTAGGGCATTTCTTATTCAAATACAATTTTTTTTTTTAAAAAGCTTTTGATAAATTTTAGCATTTATTTTAAAAAGTGAAACCAATTAAAAGAACCGAATCAAGATTATCGGATTGGAATGGTTCGATTACATAGGTTTGGACAGATTCCCGTCCTTAATAAAGATATGACAATTTAGTTCCGAGTTGACAAACCGACCTGCTCACCCGTCTAGCCCTAACTCCACTTCTCCTGACGGCGGCATACATTTGATCCTACAGCAATTTTGAAGCTCAGAACCTCTGCTTCCAGTGTATCTATAACTTCACAGAAAAGAAGCATGAATTCCTCCCTCCTCTCATCCAGAGTAACGAAGCCGCGAGTTTCTTGGCTCATTCACAGGTCCTGTAACCAATCTAAATCACTAAGTTTAACCAATCTATAACATAAATTCAGTATTTAACCATGTCTGTAGCTATTTTTTTAATCTCAAGCAATGCTGCTTGGTTTGATAATGAGTCGGCCAACCAAGTTTATTTTCACAAGCAAAGAGCAAATTTCGATTAGCACAATCACTTAGAAGAACCACTAAAAAATACAAGTATTTCATTAAAAAATGAATAATTATTCTAATTGTCACTGTAATCCAGCTTTTTTCGAGACACTAAAAGACAATCTGCCACTGCAGGATAAATAAAAGCAACCCGGTCAATAGAGGTAACATACTAGAATATTTCCTAAAACATAATCTCAACTTTGGTACCATATCATAAGATGACTCAGGTAATAAACATTACTTGTGAAGTACTTGTGAAAAACCACCACAAGATCAATGAGACCTAGCAGCTCTCTACTAGGCAACGAGTCCCCTACCTGAAGATCAGTGAAGTTAGCAGCACCACTTATGGCGATGAATCCCCTAACTTATACAACTCAAGAAATCTTCACTTAGGAACATTTCATAACCAGAATATACTAATGAAAGTGAACTAGCATTTGCATCTAATACATCTAGTAGCTTCCGTCAAATTAAGCACTAGAAAACAATGTAACAGCAAATGTACCCTAGACACATAAAACACTGAATAAAAGACTCCCAATGGAAAACTTACAGCCAGAAACATTTATCGACTAAGAGTAGAAGCCAAAAAGCAAATTTAAGATAATATTATTTCATCTACTCAAGACCAACACTACAACTGATCTGAAATACTATAATCCCTCAAAGTGATATTAGAGCCGCTCATTTTTTCTTCCCAGCCTTGGCAGCGTCCCCGGCCTTTGTCTGGACATCAAAAAAAAGGAAAAATAGGTCAGCATGCAACCATCCTGACAATGTCTGCAGGTAATATATTCCATCTATTGAAAATAAAGACTATAAGGATTTGTGGGGGTAAGAAAATCCTGACTAGGATAGTAGATGAAAAACTATTGAACTTGTGTAAAACAGAAAATTAGTCTACGAAATTGAACTTAAATGAAATGCACTCTCACCTTCTTCACACCACGTATCTTTTTAGCCCTGTTCTTTCTTTCCTTCATCTGCTTCCTTGACTTCTCAACCTTTGTTGCTAAGCCATTCTGTAAAAAGAGAATTTATTCAAATCAGTAAGCAATATCCAGTCTATATCCATATCCCTTTAATGACACATAAAATGGCCCAAAACAGCATATTCTCGCTTCAGGCAGACGCCAAGAAAGTGGGTTACATTGGTTATAACTTTTAGATGCAGCAAAAGAGATGGTTCCAACTTTATAACATGATACAAAAAAAATCATTGGATGCAGCTCATAGATACAGAAAAAGAAAGGACAAGTATTCTGCATTAACCCATTTTGAGTAGTAAGACCAAGTACATCAACTTGCACAACACCTCTAAGAAACAAATAGCATTACTGGAAGGGAAAAAAACTGGAAAGGGTAGGCAAATTAATAGCTAAGAGCAAGTGGTCACACAATTGCAATTTATCAACAAAGTAATCTAGTTATTCAGTAACCTGCCATGGATCGAGCATGTAACTTAACATGACATTGACCCTAAGCAGCACAACCGAAAGCATGCAAATTAAATTGGCTCAGTTAGCAATGAAATTTTGTGCAACTCACCCAATCAGTATCAAATAGTAAGGGGTGTCATAGTTAATCAATCCCAAACAGAGTTTGAATTCAAAATGTTGCTTACATTTATAGCAAATCTAGTTGATACTTCGATTAAAAGTAATTGTCTACTTAAAAATTAATAAAAAATCAAATATAAGAAATAAAATCTATCAAAAGATTAACAGAGTGAAAAATCTTTTGATGGATGCTCTAAAAGCTACTCAAAGTAATACTTCTTGAAGAACGGAGTAAACTTTATCACTCTTATTCTATACCAAGTACACAAGCAATGATCAAGCTTGATGGAAATCATTGACATATGGGGACATACTAAAAATGTAATTAACATACCAGGTAGGAATAACATCGGTTACAAAATATTGTCATTCCAACTGTAATCGTATGTCTAGATACTATATATAAACCCAAAACAAAAATATTTCCTTGTTATACTCATAATTATGTAGGTCAATTTTATAACAAAAATTGTCCCTTGGACAAGATTTTTAGGTCAAATAAGCAGTGTTCTAAAAGGCAGTCTAGGCGATGCTTAGGCGCCTACACCATGCCCATGCATGTTTTTGGGTTTAAAGGACTTTTTCCTGCAATTTTCAGTAGTTTTTTGACTTTTTTAACCACCTAAATCTAGGCGGCCGCCTAGACGGGCTAGTCGGCGGGTGCTGCCCGACTAGCTCCTAGCTTTTTCACAACCTTGCAAATAAGCAGGAAAACATGCAAGAAATTACCTCAGTTTTTGGAGTATTTGTTGTTCTAGAAAGATGATTTATAATTATTACCTGCTATTTTACATGAAATTCATTTGAAACTCCAAACACGGGGGACTAGCAAGCAGCATGTAACATTCAGAACTTCAGCCTACATATGATGAATTGTACACATAAAAGACAAATGATGAACAAAAATGGCAGACTGATGAGCATTCAAGGAACCAAGGTGGCTAAAAAGCGACGTAGTACTAGAACAGAAAAAGATAATTACAAAAAATGCTCCATTTTAGCATAATAAAAATACGTTAATTTTTTTCCCCTTTCTACCCACTTAGACCCCGTAGGCTCCCATGTGACAATGGTAAGAATTAAAGAAACTATTTCCAAATATCATAAATTCAAATACCGTATTAACATTCTACAGAGATTCGGTATAGTTCATAAAGGCCAACACTCGATTATACCTGCAGGTTTAGACACTTGAGAATCTATTTCCAAATACCATTACCCTGTTAAAATTCTAGAGACTCGTATAGTGCACAAAGGCAGTACTCAATTATACCTGCAACCTGCAACCTAGGTTGTTACCTAAACCAAATCCCTACACAAAAAATAGTTGAGGAATTATGAGAGAGACGCACAATACCATGATCTCATGGGTGGACATGGGGTCCAAGTGACTGAAGTAAATAAATATCGCGGGTCTAAGTATGCAAAAGTGGAGCAGGTTTCTTGATTTCCTTTAAGGCCCTAGTAATAGAATAAGTCAGTTATCATTCTAATGTTAAATTTTCTTGATGGTTTGTCAGCTTTCTAAAGAGCTAGTTAAATAATCCACCAAGTAATCAATTGCTTAACCCAATTATAGTGTAACCAGTTAAGCAAAGGTTCCAAGTGATCAGGTAGTTGTGATAATACGCAAAGTAATAGGATCGACCAATAAACAGCTGGACTGTTTGTAAGGTTCCAAGTGATCATAGTGATTTACAAAGCTACTTCTCTCTGATCATTCTAAATCCCGATACTAAGAGAAAGATCACTATACGACTTCCAAAAGAAATAGCAATATCCATAAATGCATATGTGATTTCCAAGCTACTTTCTGATCATTATAAATCTCAATACTTAGAAAAACATCACTATATAAGTTTCAAAACAAATCTCCGCATCCATACAAGCATATTCGGATACTACGATCTTTTTACTAAACAAAAAATTGTTAGTAGTGTCCTTTAAAGTGCACTTAAGAAAAATAATTAGCTGAAGCCAAAGGGTCTAGATTCATCATCTAGCCCACGCCAATGTGTATAAAAAATGTTCCCAACAACGTCGTAGATCAGAGGTATTCTTAGTGGCGCCTTATATAAACCATAAAAAACACAGGGCTGCAGGTATTAATCAATATCAATGATGGATAGCAATCATAATAGCAACAATAAACACAATGATCCAATAGTCATAAATAATAATGAGCACCAAAAACGTTAAGAAACCAAGACACCTTCACAAGGCAATGTGTGGAATTGTAATTCTTTTCATGTCAGGTACACTGCCCAGAAACTTCAAAATACACAAAAATGCCAAAACAGATGATGTATCGCCAGATGATGTATCGATACAGTTGTCTTACATTGTGCCATGCAATACATCATGACCATCATGGATGGAACCGAAGAATGAGATTAATGGGCCATGCCCCACCCAACTTCTGAAAATGTTTACTGGTTACACTAATTTCGAAAGAAAAAAAAGTGTATCCACCTCCTCCAACAGACCAATACCTTCTGCGGACGAGTGCAAGTTTGGACTCTCATTACTGAATCTAGATTGGCCCGGAGGGTACAATTCAAGACCTAAACAATAACATTCTTAATAATGAATACTACAAATTACAACACAACACTATATTAACTATCAACCTAAGAAACATGGATACTCCAAATTTTCCAAAATTTATACCGTGTCCACATCGCTTCATGAGAACAACCAATTTCTGTCACTAGAGGATACACAAAGCTGGAATTTGAAAAAGTATGGTTTAACCTGAACCCGAAAAGTACTCTATCCAGGTAATTATATTAAGTTTATTGTGCAGCGCACAATAAACAAAGATAATCTGTGTCTGCACTCCCGATAAAAAATGGACACTTTCCTTTCAGAGAAAAAAGAAAGATGCATTTCGCAATTCATCAGATCCTAGTTCAGGACTGACAGGACACATATCAGACACGCCACAACCACCCCAAAATACACTAGAACACACCAAGTATTAGTGTCAAAAATGTGTCATGTCGAATCTCTGTCATGCAACTTAGGGTATTAGAGTGTACCTGACAAGAAAAGGTTATGAGGTACTTTTAGAGTAGCGGTTATGAGGGGTCCGTTTTTGGTGGTTTAAAATAGCTGATTTTAAACCAGTCCAACCTATGCTTGGTAATTCATTAGCAAGCAGTTCTAGATAAAAACATAAAAAATGAAGAGCACATAAATGAATATAGTTGTAGATGAGTTTATAACAATCTAGATGAACTAACAATCAAGATGAGTTTGTCATGAAATCACTAATCTAGATGGATTAATTATAAAAATGATAGTCTGGACGAAGATATGAAAGACGTAGAAAACAAGATTTTAATAACTCATCAGAGTAAGTAGACGTGTAGTTTGGAGGAAGTAGAAAAAAAAACAAGGATGAGAAAGAGGAAAATAGCATAGGGTATTAGAGTGAGGATATAAATGGAATAAAATAATAAAACTCCTCAAAACCTATCGACTTGGGGTGTTTATAAATACAACCAAAATTACACTACATCGGTTTTTTGAAGATTTTTGAGCCAACCAAAACCGGTGCCTCAAACAAATTACCAAGCATAGTATTTTTAAACACTTCATAAACGGTTGGCTCAAAAACACCCCAGCCAAGCAGACACTTAGACTACCAACAGTCAATTGACAATACATAAGTAAAGAATCCAAAATTAATCGATACTAACAGTCAATATACAAATAGTAAAAAAAAACTGAAAAGAAAAAAAAAAAGATGAGATCGTGGCAGGAATGTACCCTGACGAGCCGATACTTGGGCTCAAACTTCTTGGCGCTTTCGACGGAGTCGTAGATCAGGCCGAACCCAGTCGACTTGCCCCCTCCGAAGGCTGTCCTGAACTTGAAGACGAAGATGGAGTTCTGGTCCCTCACGTCGTACAGATTCGCCAGCTTCTCCTTCAGCTCCGCCTTCGACACGTTGGCCCTCCCCGGATGTAGCACGTCGATGACCTACCATAGTTTTTAAAAAATATTAAAATCTAGGGCTAGGGTTTTGATTGTGAATACCCGATCGATCTGGAGACACTTCTTAGGGTTTTGAGAAGGGGGGAGGGGGGCTTACGAATTGCTTGCGGGAGAGGAGACGGTTGGTCATGAACTTCCTGGTGCGGATGGTGACAGCCTTCGCTTCCGCCATTTTCAGGGTTTCTCTCTCTCTCTCTCTCTCTCTCTCTCACTCTTCTCTCTCTCTCTCTCTCTCTGAGTTTGGCACCGCCGGAGATGAAGAGGAATGAGAGAGGTCAGGAAGGAAGTGGACGGCTAACCTTATACATGAGGTTATATATAGTGCAAAAACCCTAGATTTCTTACGGGCTTAATCGATCGGGTTTCTTATTGGACAAATCGGACTGGGTATGGTATTCGTGTTTGGGCCAAATTTTTTTTCTTTTAGGCAAATTCTATAGGGACTTCAAAATTTTCTTAGGACGGCCCATTATTTCATGACAGTCCAGACTTTTGCAATTTGTACTAAGGACAGACCAAAATTTACTGAGGACAGTCCACCCCCCCAAAGCTTTCCAAAACCATTCATTCAAAATTTCTACTCTCTCTCCTCCAATTCTCAAACCTCTTTATCTCTTTTCTTATTCAAAATATCTTCCATTTCTCTCCAACTCCTCAAATTCCAAGCAATGGCACCCAAACCTTCTTCCAAATCTATGTATGTATCCAATATTCTTCCTCCATTAGGGTTTTGATTTTATTCATGTGTATATTTAATTTAATTTTCAAACGAAGTGATAAACCCTAAAATCTCTCTAAAAATAGTTTGATAAATAATTATGCTATAATCTGGTTCTAATGCCTAAAATAGTTAGATAAATTAGTATAGAACTAATTTAGGGTTGATATACGAGGTGATGAACCCTAAAAATAAAGTTTATGGTTTAAAAAAATCCAACAACGCCGACAGTTGGACTTTTTGCCTACAGGACTGTAGGCAAATTCTACAGTCCTATAAAATATATAGGACTGTAGAAAATCCCACAGTCTTGTTGTTTGTCATTTTATATCAAAACGAGGACTGAGAGAACTTGATTTGATCTAACAAACTAAGAAAGTACAAAGAAGAGTCCTATGAGACAATCTAAGTACAACTTTATTTTCTGGGGGTGACGATGGAGGGTTATGAGTGTAGCAACTCTCTTTACTCCGTGGACGATCCGGTACGAAAGCTTTTCTCTCTCCCTTGAGTGTAGATTTCTCGATAGCCAGCCAGCCTCTTGGTTCGGTCTCTCTCTGAAGCAGAAAAAGCCAACTCTTTTTGAACGTTCAAGTTGCTCCTATTTATAGCCATTGTGCTGATGGACTATGGGTGTCACATATGCCTCTGTTTGGTGGCTGCATAGGGCTCCTTCAACAGAATGCGGTTGCAACTGTTGCGTGCCATGGCAGATTGCCACATAGTCTTGGTTGAGATATGTTGTTGATGGGATCTCGGGGTTATTATCAACCCGTTGTGGGCGTGACTTGGTCAGATGGACACATAGTCAGCGCCAACTGTACGAAGATCTCTACAGTTATAACGGAAAGATCTAGTGAGCTGGAGGCTGCACAACAATTAGGCCGCATCTTGACGAGGCCGCATGGGTTATATAGCCGCATACGTGCTCTCATTTGGGCCTTGGTCGAATGGACACTCTAGCCGCATGTTGGCGAGGTCGCATGGGCTATGTAGTCGTATACGTGCTCTCGTTTGGGCCTTGGTCGAATGGACACTCTGGCCGTATGTTGGCGAGGCCGCAGAGTAGTCGATGCATGGCTCTGTGCGTTATGACGAAGTCATTAATGCATGACGTGACCTTTCTGTCGGATTGTGTGACGCCGTCTCTCCCACACTTTTCGAGGCAGTCAGGGCAATAAGTGCTTGAAACTATGGCGGATCTTTGGGAGCCGTGTCAAAGGGCATTTATGCGACTCGGCTCTCTTTGTCTGTCTAGGCCGCATGGGGGGGTGACTATGCGGCCTGTCTTCAGCATGATGATGCGGCTTGCATATAAGCAGCATGATTATAGATTTTTCATGCTTCTACAAGTCCCTCTTCAAAGTTTACAAAGTGTCAAGTTTGAAATACTTTGAATAAGAAGTATGGTTAATCGCTTTTCGATCGCATGACTTAACATGCCGCATACATACGTTGCCGCACAGGCACTTCTGACAGATTGTCAAGTCATATATGCAGAGATTTGGTTTGATCTCGGAGGGATTCTGAGCCGTCTGTTGACACAGAATCTGAAGCGGTCGTTCACAGGAGATGAGGTGGCACAACGAATGAGGGGACATCGTCATGTCGCACAATTTATTATTATAACAGTTATTCTATATTATTAATAAAAATAATTATTCTTATTATAATAGTTATTCTAAATTATTAATTAAATTTATTCATTTTAATTATTCAATAAATATTTCTTAATAATAATATTATTAATCATATTATTTACTAGTATAATAAATATTATTTTAAATGATTAAATAAATAATTAACATTATTATTAATAATATTTTAGTACAATTTTTCTAATAGTTATTTTGTATTTTAATTTTTTTGTTAATCAAAATTAATTAAAACCTATAAAATAGTCATTTTTACGGAGACAAAAAAATGATAACTAAACATAGAAATTTATATTACCATGAAAGTATCTTTAACAAAAAAAATATCATATATCCGCGTAAATGTTTTTTTCGAGTCAAACACATCATCAATTTCATTTCTAGGTTGTTTGTTATTTTGCCTGTAAATAAGAATCAATGCATCAAATGTTAATGCTAACAGAAAAATAGTATTTTTTTGGAAAATGTTGTTGTGCAACTTATAATATTTATAGATAGAGAAAATTTGAGTCGCACAATACATTTTTTTATCATAATTGAATGTGCATCCCACCCAATTACTGTAATGTACGAAACCTTCCACTTTTGACAGAAATTATTTATGACCGACGGTCAACTCCTTTGACCAAACTTTTAGTACAAAAATAGCTCTTTTTTTCTTCTTCCCCGTGCTCCCTTCCGTTGCCCTTCTCCCCGCCGCGCGCCCTCCGCTACCCCTTCCCGACCGCGCACGCCCCCGCTACCCTTTTCCCGTCGCGCATCAATGGAGCAGTTGCGCGCTGCCCTTGGTGCTGCTAGCTACTGCTGCCCCCCTCCCCCTCTCCGGCTGCCAGCGCCAGAGAAAGAGGGGAGGGTGAGGATAGAGAGAGGAGGGAGGAGCGGGACGCACCGAAAAGATGGTGATACTAGGGAGGGTATTTTGGTCTTAAAAAATCGGTCAAAAGAGTTGAACATCGGTCATAGACAATTTTCGTCAAAAGTAGAAAATTTCATACATTATGGTAATTAGATGAGATGTACCTTAAATTATGGTAATAAAAATGAGGTTCAACTCAAATTTTCTCTTATATCATTTTTAGTGTTATACAGAAAATGTTGTAATTGCTACAACATGTTGCTTGAAATCTTTTTGTTGCAATATTTTAGTAATTGTAAAAAAAATCAAGTACACTCATGGCCAGACCTTGGGTTGGAGGGAGGGCAAGAAAGCTGTGATTATTTAAAAGGAAGTTTCTTCTAAGTCAATATTTATTAGCCCATCGTCCATTTGCAATTTATTCATCAATTTACCAGGCGTCTCTCTTAATTTATTTATAATTTTATTTTGTGTATTTGTGTACTTTATTGTATAAAATTTTAGTTTATTTATAAAATTTATATTTTCATGCAATTGACTTATAATTTTATTTAAATTATTTTAAAGAGTTTTTTTTTTTTCGGTGCTAGAAATCAAAAATCTGAAAAGGGCCATGACAATAGACCATAATAGTACACGATCTCCACTAACATAATTATTAACTACTAATAATTTCACACTTTCAACTACAATAAATATTCACCATATAAAAAAAAATTTACTTAAAATATTTAAACTATTTTAAAATAAGTTTTTCATACAAATATATATTTTAAAAATAAAAAATATAGACAAAGACACATGCAAACATAAGTACATCGTATCTACACGAGATCAAAATACAATGAGAAAAGTTTAGCTTCACTGTATTTTTTTTCAAATATATCATTATATATGTTTATCAATTAATATCGTTTATCTATACTACCATATAATGAGAAAAGTTCAACTCATGGATTTTTTTTCTTCTAAATATATCATTGCATATATATATCAATCAATATTGTTTATTAACTTCATAAGAACAATTAGGTGATTACATTATATGTCTTTTACTCTTCATAAATAATTTTAATAAATATTAAAATAATTATTATATTTTAGTCTTTATAATAATAATAATCTATAAAATATGTACAATGCACGTACGTATATACTTATATAATATAAAGATAAAATATATAAATTACACGTCTTTCCACTAACATAATTACAAACCACTAATAATTTCACACTTCCAACAATAATTTCACCATCTCAAAAAAATAAAATAAAATTACTTAAACATATTTTATGCACGTACATATATATTAGTATAATATAAGAATAAAACATATACATTATACGTATTTCTACTAACATAATTATTAACCATTAATAATTTTACACTTCTAACTACAGTTTTATCGTCTAAAAATAAATTTATTTAAAAATATTTTATATTAAATATACATTGTAAAAAAAAAAAAAAAAAAAATACAAACAAACAAACAAAGACACGGGCAAACACAAGTGCAAATACACCTTCACGATTTCTAATGTAATGTAATATAATATAATAGTAACGTTTTGTGTAAACTTTTTGCTATTGCATTCCACGTGCCGGAAACATTAGTTGGTAGGTAAAAGCCGCCCACCGCCACTAAGTCATTTTTTATTCCACACATTTTGTAGCAGACACCCTCAACATTTTATTTATTTCTCGAATTCCCAGACGTCTACGCTTCTCCGCGTTCTGTCATTTCCCTTTGGTCTAAAACTCGGCGAGGAATTCGGAGACGCAGGCGGGCTTTCCACCTAATTTCTCCATCCTCCTCCGATATTTCCTATACCAAGTGTTCCACCAATGACTGTCAACCGCTCGTTTCGGATCGGGTTTATGTATCATCCACGAGGCTGAACCTATTCGATTTTTAATTTTTTTGGAATTGTCAGCGTTCAGAAATTTTTTACACGCTAAATTGCATATCTTTTGGACCGTTCACTGCCTCCAACTTCTACCATTTATAAATAGAAGAAATAATACGTCCATGTGGCTCGATCCACCGATTTTTCGCCAGCCAGGATCTTATGTCTCTCTGCGGTAACCACAAGGGTCACTCGAGTTCGGCAACCTGTAACTAAATATTAATCTTTCAATCTTATGCGGCTTAGAATCGGCTCAAAATTGAGTTGTCCAAACCGTAAGTAAATACACAAACAATTTATTTAAAAAAATAAATTTACCGAGATAAATAAAAAATAAGGCCAACTTCCCTCTTACCCACATATCAAAAAAAAGAAAACTTCCCTCTTATTCCTCCAAGCCATAACAAAATACTCGACTAGTTAAATTTTTTTTTTTTTTAAACTTACGGTAGATTAAAAAAATCTAAAATCGTAAATGGATAGTCAACTAATTTAATTTTTTTAAAAAACTTACAGCAGATACATAATTTTTTTATAAATAGCAGAAATATATCTATAACAAATTATAATTAAAATATAATTAAATCTATAATAAATCATAATATATATATATATATATATATATATATATATATATATATATATATATATATATATATATATATATATATATATATATATATATTATTTTACAATAATATAAAAAAATTATTTTACCTGCAACGTACGTGCATTTACTAGTTTCTAATAAATTACATAGTTTTTTAGTTAGGAATTACACACACAGAAAAAATTTGGATCATGTCTTCATCCACATTCTGAAAACGTTTCAAACGCATCATAAACTGTCATAGCTGCAATATTTTTTCTTTTATTTATTTTTTCATCTATTTTACTTCATTTTATATTGTAACTTAATTTGCAAATCTGGATATTTGTGCAAATATCAGAATTGGAGGGGCTTAAATGGGTATAACCAAATCAAGGGGGGAGAGAAATCAACAGCCCCAAAACCGTAAGCTCCCTTCATGATTCATTTGCTACATAACTTCATTTTCTTCCTCTCAAGTTTCAAGATGGACACTCATCTTCTCCCCCTTCAAACCAAGTTCCCATGGGGATCATTCTCATCATTTCTTCTCTTCTTCTCATTATTTTAAAACCCCATCATCAGCATCTCCATCCCCATTATCATCCCTCACCTCTCTTCCTCCCCTACCTTCTCTTCTCAACTGCTGGTGCAGCAGCTACTACTGCTACTGCTGCGTCAACTGCTGCTGCAGCTAATGTCGCTACTCCGGCCGCCCGCACCTAGCGTCGCTGTCGCGTCGGACGCCGCCGGACGCGTCCGCCAACCGCCATCGGCCCCCCTTTCACTCTTCCGGTCATCTCCTCCAACAACTTCTCCCTCATCTTCAAAATCTCTAGGTATAATTCAAAAATCCTTCCAATTTTTCTTCCAAAAATTTCTAAATCTAGGGCAAGGAGTTCTTATGAGTTTATATATACATATTATTGGTCATTAGGGTTCTGATTTGAGAATTATTGGAAGAAAAATCATAGGTCATCAACAGGAAAGGCAAGTCCTCAACCCAATTTCTCCAATTTTTACTTGAATTCTATCATTATTGATTCATAATCTTGCTTAATTTTGAGTTTAAATTCTGATTTAGTATATATGATAAGTAAAATAGAGTTGGCCATTAAATATGAAAATGATATGCATGAACATAAAGTGGTTGTTGGTTTGCTTCATCAAGATCTTGGTTGTTAATAAATAAACTTGATTTTAAGGCGATGTGAGACACAATATACGGTATACGAAAATTCAAAGATTATAGTATGGTACGTGAAATGATATGATGTGAATTTTGAGTTACGGTAGAAATTATGACATATGTCTGTTTGTATTCATACCTAGTGAAATTGGTCGATATTGTTTTCTAATACATACGAAAAAGGGAATTAAATATGTATGTATACTTACATAACAAAGGTTAGACTACTGTGTCTTATAAGGAAGTTCCAATCTATAGCTTTATGTCGACTTAGCATTCTATATAAAAATTGTCTAGATGGCGTAGATTATACCATGTGAAGTACTAAAAGAATATTTTAAGATAGTACTCGGAATGTTTCAAATTTGTCCAAACTTTAAGAAATGTGACTACTAGCATAACTTACACTATTATTAGTTAAGTTAAGCATTTTGCAACACTTTATTTTTTTAAATTTTTTAAAAATAAATTTTCTGGAATTTTTGAATTTTTTTAATTATTATTAAAAATTGTCCTTCATGGATTAATATTTTTATGGATTAAATTAATTATTAAAATATTATAAAAATTATATTTTTTGGTGTATTATTAATTATTTGATGTTGTGCAATTTTTCTGGAATTTTTGGGCTCAAAAGCTATTTTTAAAATAGTTAAACTCTTTTTTTTAACTAAACCAGCATTAAACCAAATCGAACAGGGAAGACTGAACCGAACCAGGCTAAACCGAGCCGAACCGGACCCAACCGGACCCAACCGCCCAGCGGGTCGGATCCGGACCCGCTAGCCCGCCTACCCTCCTGCACCCACAGCATCACACCCACGACCCCCCCTCCGTTCGGAAACCCGCGCGAACCGCGACCACACCCCCTCTTCTCCTTCATATAACTCACCCACTCTCACTTCTTCACACCCCAGGACCACTCCCCCTCACTCTCCTATCACCCATGTCCAACTTCGACCACCGCCTGTCGTCGCTAGCCGCCGCACATCGCCGGAAAACGGTCGCCAACATCGCCGCGTAATTGTCCAGTTTCAAACAACATCAAGGTACCCTACTTCTAGCTCTCGTATCTCCTTGTGTATTGATCCGAATTTACTTCTGTCGAATCCTATGCAAAGACCACTCGACCCTCTCGAAATTTTGTGCAACTAGTTCGGAGTGTCGTATCATGTGTCAGTTGCAAAGCGCGATGCAAAACAGGAAAAACACAAAATTCTGTACTTCAGAAACTGTCCCGGAGTCCCATGTTCACGGCCATTTATCTCCCAACCTGTTTAATAATTTTAGATTCTTTTTAAACAGTAAATTAGATAACATAACCGAGATTTAGACTCTGTAATTAGTTTATTTTAGTTTGCTGTGTGCTGTGTTTTATTCGCGGGGGAAATTGACCAAAAACTTGGTCTTTAAAATCCAAAAATTTTCGAAACGGGGTGCGTCCCGCTAAACGAGAAAACTTGGTCGTGTGCAAACTTCACCGAAAGGTGCGAACTGTCAATACGGACGTGTGAGATTTAGCGAAAGTTGATTTGGATGTGCGTGCACACCGGAATCAACGCGTATCCGTCGAAAATACCCCATATCGGGGCTGTTCTGAAACTCATTGTAACTTCGTGTACGCTCGTCGTATCGAAACAAAACTTGTGCCATCGAACTCATAGAAATACGTTGGTCTTGTGAGCCAAGTTTGGTACGATTCTGAGAACATTGACAAAATCTCGTATCGTGGGCCTCACGGCTCCACTTAACGGGCGATTTTGTGATCGGCTCATCGGAATCCAGTTCTGGACATTCTGTTGGGTTCGTATTGTCGTTATGGACTTGTAGACACTAAGTTTGACGAATTTGGAGAACATTGTCTCTGACATATTTTTTGGTGCGAAGTGGGCCACATGTGGGCCCCGCTTTGACCAGAAACTGTCACTTTTGCCCCTGTGTCCAAATTGGACTTATGGACAGACAATTTTAGCTATTTGATATCTTCTGAACATGATGGTAATATTTATTTCAGCAACCGGAGGAGTACTTGAAGATCCCTCGGACACCAGAGCAACTGTTGGAATTCAAATCCCAGGGAAGTGTACCTTGCCAAACTTGCGGTAGTTATCTGATATTGTTTCTTGAGTTGTTCATATATATATATACTTCTGTGATGTACATAGTCAACCCAGGACCGTGAGACGTTGCTTAATTTCGAATAATATTTGGGTATCGACACCGTACGCGGAGTCGTGTAACGTCACTAGAGACTGATATCGCGACCCTATATATATCTTCGTGCTTGCATTATCAAGTACGTAATGCCATAGGATACTTGACACAGTTCATGAGATAGAATCTTTTTGAGATATTCATGGTGATTCTGTATAGGTTACATGATTTGTGACATAGATATTGCATATGCATGTCTATCATTATGACTTGCTGCATCAGTTAGAGGTCTTGATCTTGTGTGACATGGACATGAGACATCGTGGACATGAGACATGTGATTACATTGGGTGGAGAGAGACACACAGGCTACAGGTTGATTATATTATTACGGTGCCGTAGCCACACCGAGCTAGGCTCCTACATGAAATCACTGCTACCAGCTCCACGACACAGAGCTGTAGTTGTCTCAGCCTGAGTTCTAGTGATGCTCTCACTTGCATATCACATAGCTGGTTACATAGTTTACCCTATTGTTATTGTTTCATTTATTATTGTACTGCATTTATTCTGGTTTGAGTTATTCTTGTACCTTGCTATGTCCCCTGAGGACCTGGATCCGGATTATGTCCCCATGTTTAGCAGAGGAGATCTACCCCGAGGTATACGGGACAGGAGTTGACATTGGAGCAGTACCATCACCAGAGGACGAGGTGATCGCCGAGGGTTTCTCCTGAGTATCTGCTTTATCTATACTCAGTTATTTCTGTTATTTCTTATTTATTGAATTAATGTATCTAACTCATTATCGGGTTGTTCCCCGAGATATTCTATTGAGACTTGTTGTTAGATTATATTTTATTTCGATTATTCTGATATTGAACTGTGATTACCTTCTGTGGATGAGATTAGAATAGACTGTGACTTGTATTGTAAACCTTTATTGTTGTTTTACAGCTTAAGTGCACTCTAATGGGTCCATTAAATTGGATTTTCCCATTGGTGTATGCTGCTGGCCATTGCCACGTGTCTAATCCCTCGGTATTTTGGGACTGGGGCGCGACATGGTTTTTGTGGTGGCCCATGCAGGTCTATGACTAAATTATTTTGGTTTCAACTAAGGAACTGAGCAAGCCTGTGATAAGATAGGATAAGTTATATGATCTCATCCACTTGATTGATTCGTTCTTGACCTCTATATTGACTTCAAAATAATTTATTGACTTGCATCCTGCCTTGATTCCTCTGTGCGCCTCTTATAGCTTATTTTGGATGTAGAGTAATGGAACCACCAGAAAGCAACGAGACTCCTGTAGGATCACCACGAGGTGCTGTGGTAACCAACGAAGATGAAGTAACACTAGTGGATGAAGGTCAATCAGCACACCAAAGTAGTCAAGCAAATCAGCATACCTCGAGAATCCAGCAAGATGACATTCCACCTCCGCCGCAGTTTTCTCTACCAATGCCCGTATTCCCACAAGGGCAGGGTATGGACGGGTAGCAGATATTTCAAATGTTCTACGCTATGATGCAAGCTCAACAGAAGGTTCATCAAGAAGTCCAGCAAAGTCAAGTGGAGAAGTTCTTTGACGGACTTAGCTATGAGCTACATAAGTTAATCAGCTCTGTTGTAACTACTTTAGACATGGACGTTCATGCTGCAGCACGACCCATGGAGTGCATCACAAGGAGAGAGTCCGGCCAGAAGCGGCCGCACGTATTAGCACAAGACCAAGTACAACAGGAAAGAGCTAAAAAGCGACCCCAGAGAAATCCATCACCGAGAGCAGCACCAAGAGCCTTATTCCTTCCTACTTGTCACTACTGTGGCAAGATATGCCATATTGAGAGGGAGTGCAAACGCAAGTTGGGACTGTACTTGATTTGCGGATCCAGCCAACATTTAGCTAGAGGTTGCACGATGCATCGAGGAGAAGCAACAATGGTAAACCGACAAGTCTTACCAGCACCGAGGCCAGCCTATCCAGCATTGGAAGCACCACAGACGGGAGTTGAAGGAGTCATACCACCATCTCCAGGAGGGTATCAGCAGAGGCCATCTTTGGCAACCCAGGCAGCACTTTTTCAGCAAGCCCAGCAACAGCAGCGGACACCGCCACAAGAACGCGGACAAGCTTTTGCGATGACAATGGAGGACGCGCAGACTCATGGAGTAGCGAATACGCGTAAGATTTAATCTATCTATTCCTAGTAATGCCATAGCACGTGCCTGTTAATTCTTTTCATTAGCCTTAAACCTAGTATTTTGAACTTGTTAGTACTTGATACCCAAGTTTTCATAAGTTATAGTTGATCCTTGTTGTAACCAGATTCCTTTACTCTTGAATTACTTATCTAGGAAAATATTTTTCCTATGTGTTATGCTTAATCCTCACACTTTCCCTTCGATTTCTTTTTGATCATGATTCCTTACCCCTTGTGTCGTGCTTCAACCAATATGTCTTGCAACCGCGTCATCTCTGTTGTCGGTTGTTTTCTTAATTGTGAGGACACAATTCTTTTAAGGTGGGTAGATTATAACACCCTGTTTATTTAAATTTTAAAAAATGAATTTTTGGATTTTTTCGAAAATTTTTAATTAATTATTAAAAATTGTCCTTCATGGATTTATATTTTTATGGATTAAATTAATTATTAAAATATTACAAAAATTATATTTTTGGGTGTATTATTAATTTTTGGATGTTGTGCAATTTTTCTGGAATTTATTGGGCTAAAAAACTATTTTTAAAATAGCTAAACTCTTTTTTTTAACTAAACCAGCATTTAAACCAAACTGAACCGGGCAGACTGAACCGAACCAGGCTAAACCGAGCCGAACCAGACCTAACTGCCCAGCGGGTCGGATCCGGACCCGCTAGCCCGCCTACCCGCCCGCACCCATAGCAGCACACCCACGAACCCCCATCCGTTTGGAAAACCCGCGCGAACCGCGACCACACTTCATCTTCTTCTTCATATAACTCCCCCACTCTCACTTCTTCACACCCCAGGACCACTCCCCCTCACTCTCCTATCACCCACGTCCAACTTCGACCGCCGCCCGCCGTCGCTAGCCGCCGCACGTCGCCGGAAAACGGTTGCCAACATCGCCGCGTAATTGTCCAGTTTTAAACAACATCAAGGTACCCTACTTCTAGCTCTCGTATCTCCTTGTGTATTAATCCGAAATTACTTCTGTCGAATCCTATGTAAATACCACTCGACCCTCTTGAAATTTCGTGTAACTAGTTCGGAGTGTCGTGTCCTGTGTCAGTCGCAAAGCGCGACGAAAAACATAAAAAACACAGAATTCTGTACTTCAGAAACTGTCCCGGAGTCCCATGTTCACGGTCATTTTTCTCCCAACCTGTTTAATAATTTTAGATTCTATTTGAACAGTAAATTAGACAATATAACCGAGATTTAGACTCTGTAATTACTTTATTTTAATTTGATGTGTACTGCGTTTTATTCGCAGGAGAAATCGACCAAAATCTTGGTCTTTAAAACCCAAATTTCTTGAAACGGGGTACGTTCCGCTAAACGAGGCAACTTGGTCATGTGTGAACTTTATCGAAAGGTGCATACTGTCAATACGGATGTGTGAGATTTCACGGAAGTTGATTTGGATGTGCGTGCACACCGTAATCAACGCGTATCCGTCGAAAATATCTCGTATCGGACATGTTCTGAAACTCATTGTAACTTCGTGTACGCTCGTCATATCGAAACGAAACTTACGCCATCGGACTTATAGAAATACGCTGGTCCTGTGACCCAAGTTTGGTTCGATTCTGAGAACGTTGACAAAATCTCGTATCGTGGGCTCCACGGCTCCACTTGACGGGCAATTTTGTGATCGGCTCATCAAAATCCAGTTCTGGATATTTCGTTGGGTTTGTATTGTCGTTCTGGACTTGTAGACACTAAGTTTGACAAATTTGGAGAACATTGTCTCCGACACATTTTTTGGTGCGAAGTGGGCCACATGTGGACCCCGCTTTGACCAGAAACTGTCACTTTTGTCCCTGTGTCTAAATTGGACTTATGGACAAGCAATTTTAGCTATTTGATATCTTCTAAACATGATGATAATATTTATTTTAGCAACCAGAGGAGTACTTGAAGATCTCTTGGACACCACTGCCGGAATTCTAATTCCAAGCAAGTGTACCTTGTCAAACTTGCAGTAGTTATCTGATATTATTTCTTGAGTTGTTCATATATATATATATATATATATATATATATATATATATATATATATATATATATATATATATAAATATATATATACTTCTGTGATGTACATAGTCAACCCAGGACCGTGAGACGTTGCTTAATGTCCGAATAATATTCGGGTGTCGACACCGTACCCGGAGTCGTGTAACGTCACTAGAGACTGATATCGCAACCATATATATATCTTCGTGCTTGCATTATCAAGTACGTCATGCCATAGGATACTTGACACTGTTCATGAGACAAAATCTTCCTGAGATATTCATGGTGATTCTGTATAGGTTACATGATTCGTGACATAGATATTGCATATGCATAGCTATCATTATGACTTGCTGCATCAGTTAGAGGTCTTGATCTTGCGTGACATGGACATGAGACGTCGTGGACATGAGACGTGTGATTATATTGGGTAGGGAGAGACACACAGGCTATAGGTTGATTATATTATTGCGGTGTCGTAGCCACGCCGAGCTAGGCTCCTACATGATATCACTGCTACCGGCTCCACAACACAGAGCTGTCTCAGCCTGAGTTCTAGTGATGCTCTCACTTGCATATCACATAGCTGGTTACATAGTTTACCCTATTGTTATTGTTTCATTTATTATTGCACTGCATTTATTCTGGCTTGAGTTATTCTTGTACCTTGCTATGTCCCCTGAGGACCTGGATCCGGATTATGTCCCCAGGTTTAGCAGAGGAGATCTACCCTGAGGTATACGGGACAGGAGCTGACATTGGAGCAGTACCATTACCAGAGGACGAGGTGATCGCCGAGGGTTTCTCCTGAGTATCTGCTTTATCTATACTTAGTTATTTCTGTTATTTCCTGATCATTGAATTGATGTATCAAACTCATTATCGGGTTGTTCCCCGAGATATTTTATTGAGACTTGTTGTTAGATTATATTTTATTTCGATTATTCTGATATTGAACTGTGATTACCTTCTGTGGATGAGATTGGAATAGACTGTGACTTGTATCGTAGACCTTTATTGTTGTTTTACAGCTTAAGTGCACTCTAATGGGTCCATTAAATTGGGTTTGCCCATTGGTGTATGCTGCTGGCCATTGCCACGTGTCTAGTCCCTCGGTATTTTGGGACTGGGGCGTGACACATTTATAGACACCCGAATATTAGGGTAACCTTGGTATTGAATTCCAAGTCAAGATTATAGATTAAATGTCCTCTAGAGTTATATAATATGATATTTTCAAACAATACTTTACAAATAATTATTAGTTAATAATTGTGTATTATGAGCTTTCTAACAATTATGATTATTTGATTTAGTAGATTAAATAGCAATTACAAAATAATAATTTTGGACTTGAATGGTACAAATGAAGGCAATTGCAAAAAATAAAATAAAATGCTTGCTTGCTAAGGTATGATTTAAACTTCTCATTTATGATTAATTATAAATATAACTGCATGATTACCGGTGTTGAGAATTGCTCCACCGAAGAGGTCGATATACCCGATAATTCTACGGATGGTTGGTCCGGATCTCGTATATTAAATTGTCAAATTTTTGGAGCCCGAAATACAAGGAGACTCTGCCGAAATTTTCAAAAATTTTGGGAGTTAACCAAATTTCAATATCCGAAAATATTACCAATATTTCTAAACCTCATTTTTAAAATAAAATTAGTGACGAACTATGATAACCTGGAAATTTATTTAACTAGGGGATTATTAACCAAAGTCCAGGACCCGTAGGCCATGGACACTAAGCCATGTAAACTAGGACTTAAAAATCAGAAATTAAATACTGTTTACTTAGTATAAATTAAAAGAAATTAATATCTCCTGAAAATTTTATCCTAGTACTTATGATTATTCCGAATTTAGGATGAAATTAAATTCTGATACATGTTTCCTGGAAATTATAAAAAAATGGAAATCCTGTATCCTGATATACTTTGACAAATGCATTCTTGCATATTGATAAATGGTATACATAACAGAAAATTAATAAGATAATAGGATATGAATTGTTTGTAGCTTTAGGTTAGAAAGCATTGGGTGGAGGAGAACAACTTGAATACCACCTACGAAATTCCACAACATAATAACAACAAAAAGCTGATCAGTAATTAAGCTCTTTCGTAAGGCCTTGCGAATTGAGTGTGTGAGGCCTATCTCACTTACCTGTCCTGTATTTGTACTTGTTCCTGAAATATATATATATATATATATATATATATATATATATATATATATATATATATATATATATATATATATATATATATATATACCTATTTCGATAAAAAAGATTGATTAGGTAAATTAATATTATATCATGTTTTACTCACTAGATGTGAGAGGGCCGGATCCTAAGCACTGTGTCATCCTGTCTGCCACAGCCTGATCCATGGTTACAAAATTGTTGTCAGAAAACTAGTTAAAATGGATATTCAAAGAGTTGTTTTCAAATTTGCATCATCATTTAGGAAATTTGTTTGCGTTTGTGGTAGTGAAATAGGAATGGTATTGTTTGCCTTAATAGACACTATAAGGACATTAGCTAGATAATTTTTAGAGTCATAGGGAAAACCTACTTTTCCTACTTTCTATGCAAAAGTTATTCCATTTTTCATTTCTAACAATATTATATCATATTTTATTTTTCTTACCATTCTTGATCGAGAACTTGTTGTCGTTCTGACGACCTAGTATTGTTCACTAGGGGAAGACGAAGTTTCTGGTGAAATGCTACCTCTATAAGATGTGGACGAAGTTGAGGAGTAATCTTCAAACGGTTTTCAGGGAATACATCAAATAATATTTTGTAGTTGGAAATATGTATATTAATGGTTTTGTTGTAAAGACTCATACAGTTGTACTTCAATCATATTGTATAATTATGGTTTGTAGTAATAAAAGTGTTTTACTATGACTTGCATTCCACCCTAGAGTATTACAGGCGACAATCGCTGATACGGGTACAGTTGTATTCGTATGGAGCGTATCGGAGATGTAGTTATGTACCCGGCTCACTGTATATTGGGAAGCGGAACGTGACACGCATTTTAGTGGTGGCCCATGCAGGTCCTCGAAGGATAGAGAATATATGATAGGATGCATGCCTAGGTTAATATAAAGGACATAGGATATGATATAGGTCAGAGACTTATATAGGCCAAACCTGGATCTCCTATCACATCTCTAGAGACTATTTGAAAGTACCCTAAAATAGGCAGTATTGGTGATTGAAAGAAGGGATCGATGGTATTTTGAAAATAATTTTCAGGATTGCATTTTAATCTAGTTATTGTCATATTGATTTCTTAATTAAGGATATTATGAATGTAGGTTATGGATCTATTTCTTCCAAGTATTTGGTGGGATGGAAGCGATCGTACTTTATATGGTTATCAACAATATGTGAAGGAGCTGTGAAAATTATCAGACAGGTAACATATACCACTTTATGAAGTACACTATGGAGTTATGCGCCATGTTATTAGAGATATTGAAGATGGTACAGAAGTAGATCACGAGAGGGAGACCTATTATATCTATGTGCGGGACACAGAGTACGAGTATGATTATCCCAAAATAGAGGGATATGAAGGGACATTGACTGACTTCCAAGAACTACATCCTGAAGTTACAATCCTTAACCGGGTATGGACCCGTATCGTGGAAAAACTGGATAGGGATCTTATGTATATGTAAAGGGTCTTTTTGTCTGCTGTGTATCTTTTTGTAAACAACAGATGTATATATATAAGTTAGAAAGGGAGGAAGTGTGAGAATATATATATATATATATAGTACCCCTAGCAGCATATTTTGTATCACATTTTGGTTATGAGTGAATGAAATATGCTTATTCTTTATCCTTGTGTCAATATTTTTGCAAATCACTGTTGTTCAATATTCTTACGATTTGCAAGATCATTTCTTTATCTTTGAACCTCGATTTAATTAGGACCATTCCTGAGAAATTTGTATTTGAATTTTTTAGGACAATGTCTAATCACGACTAATCCCATGCTTCATTATCAAGCTCAGTTTGAACCATCTATTAAGAATATGGACAGATTATTCCAGCAGGTCCTGGAATCTGACAGCCAACACGCAAATAAGGCTCAAGCCACAACTGTCATAGTGTTGGAACACATGCGGACATATGTCAATTCTAAAGATGGGTTGTTAAAAGATTTTAGAAATCTTAATTCTCCCAAGTTTAAGGGAACAGAAAGTCCGATTGAAGCCGGTCAATGGATTAGAACCATAGAGGGACTGTTAAAAGCAGCAAAAGTTAGTCCTGAGAATATGGTATCCACGATCCGAATCCAGTTGGAAGATATTGCTGAGCAATGGTGGAGTACAGAGCACCAAGAGGATTCAGATGATATAATAACTTGGGGAGAGTTCAAAAAGAAGTTTGAAGTAAGGTTCTTCCCAAAATCGTCTAGAATAGATTTAGAATGGTAGTTCACTCATTTGAAGGAAGGAAAGCTCACGATAGACGAGTATATTGTCGAATTTTTAAAGCTAAGTCATTTTGCTTCAAGTATGATAGACGATGAGAAAACCAAGGTATCTAGATTCCTAGAAGGATTAGGGAACCAACTAAAGATCATAGTCGCCGCATATCGGTGCCAAACCTATCCAGAAGTAACTAAAGCTGCACGAAGTCAGAAAAGGATATTGAATGAAGAGCAACCATTTTGATCTCAAGCTCAGAAGAGGACTTTGGAGATAGGAGTTTCATCCTCGAGGAACCTATGGCAAGGACCATCCAAACGCCCTCAAATTGGTACTTTGGGAAGACCAATGATTTGTAATTTCTGTCAGAAATATGGACACACGAGGAATACTTATAGAAAACTCTTGGGTCTCTGTTTAAGGTGTGGATCAGATAATCATCAGGTTGTTCAGTGCCCACAACCATCAACCTTAGGGCCAGTAATGCAAAACCCGCAACAGGAACCACGACCCACGTTCCGAGGGAATAATATCAGGCCTGTACTTCAAGAAAATGGTCATCGACCTCTTTACAAGCACTGGTACCTCAAGCTATGTTGACTTATGGGAACCAACGAAGACCATCCTTCGCATCCTAAGCCTACCAATTCCAGTAGGCTCAGAAGGCAAAACAGCCTCAGATTGGAAAGTAGAAGAAGCAAGGAGAAGCATTCATGATAGATGCTGATGAAACGAAACTAGCTGGGAAAGTAGTGACAGATACTATCCTAATTTCAGCTTGTCCAGTATCAGTATTATTTGATTATGGGGCAACCCATTCATTTATAGCATCTATATTTATAGCTCTATATGAAATAGAATCTCAACCATTACTTAAGAAATTAAAAATTCTTACGGGTAATGGCACAGTAGAAGTTAGTTGGGTTTGTAGAGCATGTCTAGTTAAGTTAAGTGGTTGAGCTTTTCGGGTAAGATTATTAGTCTTCCCAATGAATAATTATGATATAGTACTTGGAATGGATTGGTTGGCCATGACATTAGCTAGTATAGATTATGGCCAAGGGAAGGTTTCATTCCAACTAACTGATGGAGAAATATGTGAATTTGTTCGAGACCAGAAAGAATTTGATGCCGAAGAACTGGAAAAATTTGAACAACCAGTTCGAGAAAGATATCATGAACTAGAGGAAGAAAATTTTCCAAGAATAGTAGAAGATTTTAAAGATGTATTTTCAGAAGAGTTGCTAGAATTACCACTAGATAAAGCAGTAGAATTTTCTATTAATCTGGTACCTGGAGCAGCACCTATAGCCAAGAAGGTATATCCAATGAACAAAGAGGAGTTAGATGAGTTAAACAAGCAAATAAAGGAATTATTGTCAAAAGGTTTTACTCAGCCCAGTGCTTCGCCATGGGGTGCACCAGTACTATTTGTGAAAAAGAAAGATAGGACCCTACGATTGATAATTGATTATAGGGCCTTAAATGAGGTAATAATTAAAAAATAAATATCCCTTACCCAGATTGATGAAATATTTGATCAATTAGGAGAATAAAAGGTATTCTCAAAGATTGATTTGAGATCTGGATATCATCAAGTAAAGGTCAAAAAAGAAGATGTTCAAAAAATAGCTTTTAGAACTCGTTATGGACATTACGAGTTTCTAGTTATGCCATTTGGGGTAACTAATGCTCCTTCTATATATATGGATCTGATGAATTAAATATTTTATTAATATTTAGATAAATTTGTGATTGTACTCATTGACAACATTCTTATATATTCGAAAAATGAAGAAGAACATGAAGAGCATCTGAGGATAGTATTGCAAACTCTAATTCAGGAGCAATTATGTACTAAACTCAGTAAATATGAATTTTGGTTAGATCATATATCATTTTTAGGCCACATTATCAGTGGAGAAGGTATTTCAGTTAATCCAAAGAAGGTTGAAGCTGTTAAATTCTGGCCAACACTAAAATATATAGTAGAAATTCGAAGTTTCTTGGGATTAGGTGGATACTAAAGGATATTTATGGAAAAAATTTGAGAATCGCAGAACCATTAACTCGACTAACCCGAAAAGAAGAAAAGTTTAACTGGAAAGAGAAATGCCAGGTAACTTTTGATGAACTAAAGGAAAGATTGATTTCAGCACCTGCACTAGCATTACCGTCTGGGTCAGGAGGATACGAGATATATAGTGATGCATCGGGTAAAGAGCTAGGTTGTGTATTAATGTAGTATGAAAGAGTTATAGCATATGCCTCTCGACAACTGAAGCAGCATGTGAGAAATTATCCAACTCATGATTTAGAACTCGCAGTTATAGTATTTGTACTTAAATTATGGAGACATTACTTATATAGAGAAAGAATCAAGATATATACAGATCATAAAAGTTTGAATTATGTGTTTACTCAGAAGGAAATTAATATGAGGCAAAGGAGATGGTTGGAATTACGTAAAGATTTTGATAAGGAATTAGAATATCATCCGGGTAAAGTAAATAAAGTAGCAGATGCCTTGAGCAGAAGACCAATGGCATTCTTTATGAATACCCCAAAGGAAATTCTTGAGGACTTAAGGAAGATGAAAATCGAAGTGATATATCTAATATCAGAAGGTTTATGGAAAAATTTACAAGTACAATCCTCTCTAGTAGACAGAATCAAGGAAGCTCAACAAAGAGATTCTAAACTCCAAAAAATATGGAAAGTGATATAAGAAGGAATTCAGACTGGAATGAGAAAGCATCTAGATGGATCGTTAAGATTTGGGGATCGATTGTGCGTGCCCAGTGGAGATTTAAGGACAGAGGTTATGACAGAAGCTCATAACTCTCAATATTTCATCCATCCAGGAAGTAGTAAGATGTATAAGGATTTGAAACAAACTTTTTGGTGGCATAAAATAAAATGAGAGATTGCTAGATTTGTATCCAGATGTCTTGTCTGTCAGCAAGTGAAAGTAGAACACCAAAGGATAGCATGTCTTCTTCAACCCTTACCAATACCCGAATAGAAATTGGAGCATATCACAATGGATTTTGTGACAGGGCTACCTAAGACATAAAAGGCTAATAATGCTATCTGGGTTATCATAGATAGACTCACTAAGTCAACTCAATTTTTACTATTTCGGGTTGGGCAGACAACAGAAGTACTGGCAGACATGTATATGAAATAAATTATCAGTCAATACGGGGTACCAGTAAGTATAGTTTCAGATAGAGACACAATTTTACTTTACATTTATGAAGAAGTTTGCAAGAGAACCTTGGTACTCAGTTGAAATACAGTTCTCCTTACCATCCCCAAACAGATGGTCAGTCAGAAAGGACAATTCAAACTCTAGAAGACATGTTGAGGGCCTGTACATTAGATTTTAGAGGATCATGGGACGATCACTTACATTTGATAGAGTTTTCTTATAATAATAGCTATCTGGCCAGTATTAAGATGGCACCTTTCGAAGCATTATATGGAAGAAAGTGTAGATCACCAGTATGTTGGACAGATATAGGAGAAAGGCAATTACTGGGTCCGAAACTGGTAACACAGACAGTGGACAAGGTCAAAGCAATAAGAAATCATTTGCAAGCAGCTCAAGATAGACATAAGATGTGGGCTGACAAGTATCGAAGAATATTAAAATTTTAACCTGGTGATCATGTATTCTTGAAGATTTTGCCAACTAGAGGAACAATCAGTTTTGGGACTCGAGGAAAGCTAATGCCGAGACATATTAGACTATTTGATATACTAGAGAAAGTCAGAAGAGTATCTTACAAGCTAGTACTACCCCCGACACTAGAAGGAGTACATAATGTATTCCATGTGTGTCAACTACGCAGATATGTACCGGATCCAAATCATATATTAGATCATTCGAAAATTATTGTCAGACCAACTCTATGCATCGAGCAACGACCTATTGAAATCTTGGATCATAGAGACAAGATACTTAGGAATCAGATCATTCCATTAGTTCGAGTAGCTTGGAACAAGGACTCTCCAGGAGAATCAACTTGGGAGAAAGAAAAAGACATGCGAAACCAGTATCCGTATTTGTTTACTGAGCAAGGTTAGTTATCTTTTAGATATATATATTAATTGTTAATTCAAATTCCGAGGATAAAAATTTTCTAAGGAAGGTAGAGTGTCATAGCTGCAATATTTTTTTTATTTTTTTCGTTATGTTACTTCATTTGATATATATATATATATATATATATATATATATATATATATATGTGTGTGTGTGTGTGTGTGTGTGTGTGTGTGTGTGTGTGTGTGTGTGTGTGTGTGATTTTGTAACTTAATTTGCAAACCTGGACATTTGTGCAAATACCAAAATTGGAGGGGCTTAAATGGGTATGACCAAATCAGGGGTGGGGTGTAATGCCCCGCTCCGCGTTGGCATTATGTATCAAGGTGAGTGGGCAGAACTTCGTTCTCTGATTCTTGCACTCCTTAATAATAATATGAGTTTTTACTTGCAATATTTTTATAAGAGAATGATAAAACCTATCTTGCATGTTAATGAACGAACTCACCTAGTTTTTCTTTGAAACAATCATGTCTGCTTAATGAGAATCCTGAAACGCTTGTCAATGAGTGCATGAACATGTTCACTATCGTCTATGCTTCGAGAGAACCATATTGTGCCTGAATGTGTTCAAGTGATAAGTCGGATTACCCCGCAACAACGATAATTATTCTGATGGTTCGTCTCGTCTGCATACTAAAGTTTATTGATAGTGTTTCCATGCATTCGCATCGGTCGGACAATGGCTTTTGGTGGAGAGCTGAACTGCATATATCACGACTGCTACCATGATAGTAAAAAGCAACCATGGGTCACAGCTTCTATTAGCATCAGATGAATGAGTCATTGGTATGCTGGACCAACAACTGTCGATCCTGAGATATCCGGGGACCGCCCTACATATAGCTAAGTCATTGTGTTGGCTTGGATAGATGGACTGCCCCTAAGATGTGCATTGTGTGTCTAGCTATGCATTTGTCCCTCATGTCCCACAAGATACGCTGCGCATATCCTGAAACAGAACATCGGCTTGTCTTGCTTATTGCATATGAAACTCTATTTTCTAAAGATGTTTCCAAACAATGTAATATGACTCTGCTATTGAACTGCATAAAACGAACCTAGGTAAAACTAGAAAGATCACTAGTAATGTAATATTTTATAACATGATTACTTAGTGTTAGTTTTAGTGAATGCTTGCTTCTGTTCAGTTGTTTTATCTCACCAGTACTTATAAAAGTGCTGACCCTGTCACGCCCCAGTCCCAAAATATCAGGAACTAGGCCACGTGTCACTGACCAGCTGACACGTTATTAAGGGCTTAATCCACTTTGATGGACCCAAAGGAACGTGCTACGCTGTCCTAAAATACTACAAGTACAAACAGGTATATCTATCTCATCCACAACAAGATGTCAGAAAAGCAAGTGCTGAATATATATATAAAATTGAGTCTGATACAGTACACAACTGGTGAGAATACAAGCCTACTACAAAAACTGATAATAGCGCAGAAAAATCAGATAGACTAAGCAGTGTCTATCTGAGAAAAATATCTCCATCTCCAGGTGGCAGGCCTCTATGGTCAAGCATACTCTGAGGGTGTCTCCTCGAGCTCCTCCTCGGTAGCACATCTAGCCTCCTGATCAGGACCGTACACAGTGGGGTAGAAAGCCTCGTCTAGATCTGGCAGGGAACCAGGTCCTCAGTGGGACATAACAAGATACAGAAAATGACATGCCATGTATGTAAATACTGAATAAAGAAAATAAATAAATACAGGGTGCTAACCATTCTAAGTGAAATGCAAGTAAAGACCTTGTAGTATGCATGGGAATGTGTGGCTAGACATATGCTGACATAATTCACCAATCCATAGTGACTGACTAGTATATGCCACATATGCCCCCGTTCAAGGGAACTCTGCAATCGACCATCTCCAAGGAGCATGGTGCGAAGGTATAAAATATTTATGGAGGGGGTATCCCATACGTCTACTAGTTATCTTTCCCATCCCAATGAAACTAAATGTCAAGTCGTACATTTCCTGAGTTATTCTAAATCCGTGATGCGGGTCACACGTACTGGTAGCTAATCAAATACGCAGCTCACATCCATATATGTAATGCAACCATGTTGCGTGTTCCCGTGATAGGGTCTAGGAGAATATCAGGATACTCTCACAGTGTTGGTGAGTCAGTAAGACTAAGATATTTACACTAATTATCAACGTATCAGTTGACTGTACCAGAGGCAGTCTCAGGTACTCTTGGTATATGTATTTCAGAAACAAGAAGCATATAACAGTATTTGAGAATTTAAACATTAACTTGGCAAGGTATACTTGCCTACTCCCTGATAGTGTTGATAACCTGATCTCACAGTCAGGTTTGAGGTTGTTGGTGACAGGGGGTCACTGGCTGTGCTGTAGTTGGTTTCTGTTAAAATAGACAGGGTTCGTGAATATTATGATTTTAATATAAAGTATATATATATATATACACTTATATAGTATGTATATATATATAGATATATAATATATATAGCAGTATATATAGTATATAAAGAACAGAAAAAATGCAGTAAATAGTAGCAGGGTATATCCACTGCTATATATATAATAATATAATATAATATTATCAGGGTGTATCCTCTGAAATAATATAATAATCAGGGTATATCCACTGATATATAATTTAAATAAATTGAAATGACATGGCAGAAGTAAATACATATATATTATCAGGGTATATCCACTGATGTATATATATATATAGGTAAATTGAATTGACAGTACAGAATTTTAATAAATAAATGTTGTACTATTTAACAATATTATCAGGGTCTATATGTGACCACTGCAATAATTGTAAATATGCATATATAAATAGGCTGTAATATCCAGCACAATATTATGTAATAAATTAAAATGACATTGCAAGAATTGAAATTATATATATAATATATATAAGCTGTATTATCCAGCTGAATATATATATATATATACATATAGATAATATATATATATATATATATATATATATATATATATATATATATATATATATATATATATATATATATATAGATATATATATATACATTTATAATAAGCGCAAGAAATAAATTAAATGCAGAAAATAAAATAAAGGAAAACATGCATAGTATATATAGTAATTATATAATAGCATATTATATATAAATATATATATCATATAAATATATGTATACATATATTTATATATTACATATATATATATAAATAAAATAGAAATAAATACATAGATACATATTAGTAATTTACATAATATAATATAGTATATAAATATACATATATATATATATATATACATATATACATATTTACATATATAAATATATATGTATAGAATATATATAGATATATATATATATAATATATACAGTATAATATACTGTAAATAATAGTATATAACATTTATTATATAATATAATACATATATATATCATTATATATATAAATACATTATTTATATACATATATATACATATACATATACATATACATATAGGATTATATATATAAATACTTATATATTAGGTTCAAGGGGTATACCTACTGACAGGTGGGCCCTAGGGGTCGTCGACGACGGGTGGACGGTGGCAGAGTCGGCCGGAGGCGGCCGGGGGAGCGGGAACAGCAGCAGTATCTACTGGCAGCAGCAGCAGCAGCTAAGTGCGGGGGCTCTGGCCGGCGGAGGAGCGGCGGAGGTGGCCGGGCAGGCGACGGGTTCGACAGAGGGGAGGGTGACGGTCAGGTTGGTGATGGTGGCGGATGTCCACGACGGCGGTGGCGGTGGCTGGAGGCCGTCGGAGGTGGGGGTGGTAGTTTAGGGTTAGGGAGAGCCGAGGGGCTGCGGGGGCTAGGGCGGCCGGAGGGGGTATCGTGGGGAGGTGAGGTGGTGGTGGTAGGTAGGGGATGTCGGGGCGAGTCGATTGGGGGTGGTGGTGGCGGTGCACGGTGGCCGGAGGCGGCGGGGAGGTGGTTCGGGTGGTGGTGGCTGTGGATGATGGTGTTGGAGGAGTGGGCTTGCGGGGGTTCAGGGCGGCGGAGCAGGCGGTGGCTGGGGGTGGGACTTGGCCGGAGGGGAGAGGGGGTCAGGGCGAAGGGTCGGGCAGGGTTTGGCCGGAGGCGGTGGTCGGAGGCGGCGGCTGTGGGGGTTTGAAGAGAGGGGGGGGGTCGGGTTTTATAGGGGTTGTAGGCAATGGCAAAGTTATAATTAATTGCAACTTTAGGGGTATTTAGGTATTTTTGGTATTTTGGGATTTATTTGACTGGATTTTCTGGATGTTTTGGGTGGGTCCCACACACCTATTCACTAACCAATAGGATTATGCCACCTTGATTGCAATTTTGCATAAAAAATCCTAACTTTTCATAAATTGCATAAAAGCATAAAATTGTATTTTGCGTAATTACGTAATTTACCAAATTTCAAATACTGATTTCCCGAAATTCTGAATTGTACAAAAATGAGGGAAATAGCTGGAGAAAATGTTTTGGACAGTGTGGGGTGAGTCTGGGCAAATACAGGGACTGATTCTGCAGGTGATATGGTCATCATTTTTATTATTTAATAAATACTGCGCACGGTGTTCACTAATTATTTTGAGGCTGTTAGGGTCATAATTTTTCTACGGTGTCAAAATGATAATTGAAGTATAATTAGAGAAGAATATTATCGTATTTTTGCTTGGGCAAAACAGGTGCCTACTGGTCCTCAAATCTCTAGGGGTACAGAGATGGGTAAAGAGCAGAAATTTAAATAGGAAATAAATACGTACGTTTGTAACGATATTTGTGCGACTAAAACGAAACACCAAACGAGGTTTCTGGAAGTTGCTAAAAATACAGAAAAAGTAGTCTAGCAAGTCTAGGGCAGGGATGTGAAATTGGTTTAGGGTTAACAGCTAGTATGATGTCCTAACTAATTGTGTAATGAACAGGTGCACAATTAATAGATTATATAATAAATAAAATTTTTAAAAAGTTGCTATAATTCTAATTTGTCTAAACTAATCCTAAATTACTGAAATCTGGTTGAGGGAGTTTACAATCTACCCTCCTTAGAATATTTCGTCCTCGAAATAAAAACACACATATAATGAGAATGAAAAATTAATTAAGGACATATGATGATTAAGAAAGATTGAATTTGAAATATTGGACATACCCTGGTTTGGAAATAGATGGGGATAACGCTGACGAATATCCTCTTCTCGTTCCCAGGTGGATTCACCTGGTGCATGATGTCTCCATGCAATACGAACGAGAGGAATAGTCTGGCCTCGTAACACTTTCTCGCTATGGTCCAGGATCTCTACAGGCTCCTCCTGGTACGATAAGCTCGGCCCGATGGTGATCTCTGAATAGTCCAGCACATGACTCGGGTCTGGAATGTATCTCCTCAGCTGAGATACGTGGAAGACGTCATGTACTCCCTCTAAGGTCTGAGGTAGAGCTAGCCTGTAAGCAACTTCTCCTACGCGATCTAACACATCGAAGGGTCCAATGTACCTTGGACTTAGCTTCCCTCTTCCTCCAAATCTGATAGTACCTCGAGTAGGTGAGATCTTCAAGAACACATGCTCTCCCACTTGGAACTCTAGAGGTCGGCGATGAATGTTGGCCCAGTGCTTCTGTCTGTCTTGTGCAGCTCGTAGGTGTCCCTGGATCTTCTTTACCTTCTCCACCGTACGAATGATCAGTTCTGGACCCAAGATCTGTCTCTCGCCTATATCGCTCCAGCATACTGGGGAACGACATTTCCTTCCATACAAAGCTTCAAAGGGAGCCATTTGAATGCTCGCTTGATAGCTGTTGTTGTAGGAAAATTCTACCAGGTGTAGATGATCTTCCCATGATCTGCTGAAATCAAGCATGCAGGCTCTCAGCATATCTTCAAGTGTCTGGATGGTGCGTTCTGATTGGCCATCTGTTTGTGGGTGATACGAGGTGCTGAACTTGAGGCGGGTACCAAGACTTACTTGCATACTTCGCCAAAAGTAGGATGTAAACCTCGTATCCCGGTCAAATATTATGCTGACTGGTACTCCGTGCAGACGCACGATCTCCTTCATGTACATATCTGCCAAGACTTCTGTAGATTGTTCGACTCTGAAAGGTAGGAAATGAGCAGCCTTTGTGAGTCTATCTACAATTACCCATACAGCATTACGACCACTGGGACTTCTTGGGAAGCCCGTAACAAAGTCCATCGTAATGTGTTTCCATTTCCACTCGGGTATTGGGAGGGGTTGAAGTAGACCGGCAGACCTTTGATGCTCAGCCTTGACTTGTTGAGACACTAGGCATTTAGCCACAAAGCGTGCTATCTCTCGCTTCATTCCATGCCACCAGTAATATTGTCGCAGATCTCTGTACATCTTTGTGCCTCCTGGATGTATAGAGTATGTTGAGCTATGAGCTTCTGACATCAGCTCATTACGAAGTTCTCCATTTGGAACATAAAGACGATCACCACATCTTAGAGTCCCATCTTCGTGTATGCGATATCCTGTCTGAATTCCAGCCTCTGTTCTTTGTCGAAGCCTCTGAAATCTTGCATCTGTTGGTAGAGCAGCTTTGATTCTTTCTACCAAGGTTGATTGCAGCTGATAGTTTGATAATTGGCCATCAAGTCCTGGCATAATGACCTCTATTCCCAAATTTTCTAGATCTCTCAGAAGACCTGGTTGGGTGATCATAAAGAATGCCGAGGGTCTTCTGCTTAGAGCATCTGCCACCATATTAGCTTTCCCCGGATGGTACTGTAGATCAATTTCGAAATCCGTCATTACTTCAAGCCACCGTCTTTGCCTCAGATTTAAGTCTTTCTGAGTGTAGACATATTTCAAGCTCTTGTGATCGGTAAAAATCTCCACTCGTTCGCCATATAGATAGTGTCTCCATAGCTTCAAGGCGAAGATGACTGCGGCAAGCTCCAAGTCGTGAGTGGGGTAATTCTTCTCATGAGTCCTCAGCTGTCTTGAGGCATAAGCTACAACCTTCCCATGTTGCATTAAGACACAACCAAATTATTTTCCGGATGCATCGCTATAGATGACGAAACCTCCGGATCCAGATGGTATAGTCAAAATGGGGGCTGTAGTTAGACGCTTTTTCAATTCATCAAAAGCTTTCTGACATTCTTCAGTCCATATGAACTCCTGCTCCTTGCGGGTAAGACGGGTAATTGGCTCCGAGATTCTTGCAAAGTTTTCTACGAACCTCCGGTAATATCCGGCAAGTCCTAGAAAGCTTCTCACCTCTGAGACATTGGTCAGAGTTGGCCATGTCTCCACAGATAAAATCTTTGCTGGGTCCACCGAGATACCTTCTCCTGTGATGACGTATCCCAGAAAAGCGACACGATCAAGGAAAAATTCACACTTGCTCATCTTAGCATAAAGGCTCTCATGTCTCAGCGTCTCTAGTACTAGTCTTAAGTGCTCCTCATGCTCCTCGTGGCTCTTCGAATATACCAGAATATCGTCGATGAAGACTACCACGAACTGGTCCAAATATTGGTGGAAGACTCGGTTCATCAGATTCATGAATACAGCAGGTGCATTAGTCAGTCCAAATGGCATCACCAGGAACTCATAGTGACCATAACGAGTCCTGAATGCTGTCTTTGGAATGTCTTCTCTCCGTACCTTGACCTGATGATAGCCTGATCTCAAGTCTATCTTCGAGAATACCACGGCTCCTGTTAGTTGATCGAACAGGTCGTCAATTCTCGGCAAGGGGTACTTGTTTTTGATTGTCAGAGCGTTGAGGGCTCTGTAATCAATACACATGCGATATGTTCCGTCCTTCTTTGGTACAAACAACACTGGTGCTCCCCAGGGTGATGCACTAGGACGAACAAATCCCTTGATCTGTAATTCCTCCAGTTGAAGCTTCAGTTCGTCAAGCTCCTTCTTCGCCAGTCGGTATACATTGGAGAATACTGGTGCAGCTCCGGGTATCAGTTCAATAATGAACTCTACTTCTCTGTCAGGTGGTAGGGCTGGCAATTCTTCTGGAAATACGTCTGCGAACTCTGCTACAACTGATGGAAGTGTTGTCTCCATCGCCATGTAAGCTCTAGGAGTCTGGCCTACTCCTTGCTCGATGGTTCCTCGGACATATTCGAACTCCGGGTGATCTGGGGGTTTAAAGATAACACTACCCTTTCGGCAGTCTAGGACAGCATTATTCTGGCTTAACCAGTCCATGCCTAAGACAACATCAAAATTTGGCATTGGAAGTACCAAAAATCGCGCCCTTAGTCCTTTACTACAAACAACTATAGGGCAGGTTTCAATAATGTTGGTAACTGGAACAATACCTCCTCCAGTAAGTATTTTCCAACACTTAGGCAGTGGGGAAGTGGATAGTTTATGCATGGCTACGAAACTACTGGATATGAAAGACAAAGTAGCCCCAGAACCGAATAATACAGTTGCAGGTAATGATGCAACTAAAATGGTACCTGTTATAGTTTCCCCTTCAGGCTCTTCTGCAACTGCATCTAACGCAAAAGCTTGTCCCTGCTTTTGCCCTCCAGGTTGTTGTCTGGCCTTGAACTGGGCCTCCTGAGTAAGCAAGGGTGCTCCTCGCTAATATCCTCCTGATATGGAGGGTAGCATCTTCTGGGCTTGTGTTCCTGGCTTCTGCCCTTGCTGAGGTGCTGCATCTCTGCGTTGTGGGCAGTCTTTGGCCATGTGTTGGCTAGCTCCACATAGCAGGCATAATCCGTTCTTCTTTCTGCAGTCTCTCATAAAATGCCCCTTTTTGCCACAAAAGTGACAAATCGGGAGCTCCTTCTTCTGGTAAGGCCCCATCGTCTGCTGAGTCTGATATTGGGGACGTCGTATAGGTCCTCCTGCTCATTGCTGATTCTTGGCCGGGAAGGTTGAATTTGAGCGCCTTGCTCCTCGGCCAATTGCTTCTTGTTCCCTGGCTTCGATAAGAACCTCGTTGTAGGAGATTCTTGACTGCATTGTTGTGTACCTCTGGAGCTCGTAGTTAAGGCCATGGTGGAATCTTTTAGCCTTCTTCAGCTCGTTCGGGATCAGATCAGCACCAAAATGATTTAGTCTGCTAAACTCCGCGTCGTAGGCATCTACCGTCATGTTTCCCTGCTCCAGGTGCAGGAACTGGGAGTATAGGGCATTCTGGACTGTCGCTGGGAAGTACTTGGCGTTGAAGTGCTCCAAGAATTATTGCCAAGTTTGGTCCTTGCCGACGCTGCGCTCTATGGATTCCCACCAGTGATGGGCGTTGCCAAGAAGTTGGCCCCTCACAGCGGTTATCCATAGGTCGGGGGTGAGTTGCGATCCTTCTAGCAGCATTTCGGTGTTGAAGATCCAGTCGGAGATCTCCTCAGGAGTCTCGCTGCCTTTGAAGTCTCTCGGGCTCATTTGACGGAAGCCTCGAACTGTGCCCGCTGGTTGGACAGGTACTGGTGTCGGAGTAGTAGCTCTCTCCAAAGCCGTCATCAACGTCTGTCGCAGAGCTTCAGTTTGCTGCCACTGAGACTGTCTCAGGGCCTCAGTCTGTTGCCATTGGTTCTGCAACATAGTCTGGAGAAACTGTAACATTTGAGGTTGACCCTCAAGTTGTGGCATCAGGATAGGCAAGGCTGGAGGTGGAGGCAAAGGTGTCTCCGCCTGCGGTGTTGGTGTCGTCTCCTGACCAGAATTCTGGTGATTGGACGGAGTTCCTTGAGCACTTGGCGAAGGGTCTGTTGCTTGGTCAGCCCCATTATTCGCAGATTTCCCGGGTATGTCCATATTTTTGAGGAAAATAGGATAATTAGAAAACACAAAGGAGATAAATAATGATAATCAAGCAAGATACAATAATAGAAATTGTAAAGATAGTGTCAGTGTGGATGAGACCTAATATTCCTATCCTATTGCAGGCTTGCTGGGCATGTCATCATACCACTAGCAATAAAACTAGACCTGCATGGGCCACCACTAAAATCGTGTCACGCCCCAGTCCCAAAATGTCAGGAACTAGGCCACGTGTCACTGGCCAGCTGACACGTCACTAAGGGCTTAATCCACTTTGATGGACCAAAAGGAACGTGCTACGCTGTCCTAAAATACTACAAGTACAAACAGGTATATCTATCTCATCCACAACAAGATGTCAGAAAAGCAAGTGCTGAATATATATATAAAACTGAGTCTGATACAGTACACAACTGGTGAGAATACAAGCCTACTACAAAAACTGATAATAGCGCAGAAAAATCAGATAGACTAAGCAGTGTCTATCTGAGAAAAATATCTCCATCTCCAGGTGGCAGGCCTCTATGGTCAAGCATACTCTGAGGGTGTCTCCTCGAGCTCCTCCTCGGTAGCACATCTAGCCTCCTGATCAGGACCGTACACAGTGGGGTAGAAAGCCTCGTCTAGATCTGGCAGGGAACCAGGTCCTCAGTGGGACATAACAAGATACAGAAAATGACATGCCATGTATGTAAATACTAAATAAAAAAAAAATACAGGGTGCTAACCATTCTAAGTGAAATGCAAGTAAAGACCTTGTAGTACGCATGGGAATGTGTGGCTAGACATATGCTGACGTAATTCACCAATCCGTAGTGACTGACTAGTATATGCCACATATGCCCCCGTTCAAGGGAACTCTGCAATCGACCATCTCCAAGGAGCATGGTGCGAAGGTATAAAACATTTATGGAGGGGGTGTCCCATACGTCTACTAGTTATCTTTCCCATCCCAATGAAACTAAATGTCAAGTCGTACATTTCCTGAGTTATTCTAAATCCGTGATGCGGGTCACACATACTGGTAGCTAATCAAATACGCAGCTCACATCCATATATGTAATGCAACCATATTGCGTGTTCCCGTGATAGGGTCTAGGAGAATATCAGGATACTCTCACAGTGTTGGTGAGTCAGTAAGACTAAGTTATTTACACTAATTGTCAACGTATCAGTTGACTGTACCAGAGGCAGTCTCAGGTACTCTTGGTATATGTATTTCAGAAACAAGAAGCATATAACAGTATTTGAGAATTTAAACATTAACTTGGCAAGGTATACTTGCCTTCTCCCAGATAGTGTTGATAACCTGATCTCACAGTCAGGTTTGAGGTTGCTGGTGACAGGGGGTCACTGGCTGTGCTGTAGTTGATTTCTGTTAAAATAGACAGGGTTCGTGAATATTATGATTGTAATATAAAGTATATATATATATATATACTTATATAGTATGTATATATATATAGATATATAATATATATAGCAGTATATATAGTATATAAAGAACAGAAAAAAATGCAGTAAATAGTAGCAAGGTATATCCACTGCTATATATATAATAATATAATATAATATTATCAGGGTGTATCCTCTGAAATAATATAATAATCAGGGTATATCCACTGATATATAATTTAAATAAATTGAAATGACAGGGCAGAAGTAAATACATATATATTATCAGGGTATATCCACTGATGTATATATATATAGGTAAATTGAATTGACAGTACAGAATTTTAATAAATAAATGCTGTACTATTTAACAATATTATCAGGGTCTATATGTGACCACTGCAATAATTATAAATATGCATATATAAATAGGCTGTAATATCCAGCACAATATTATGTAATAAATTAAAATGATATTACAAGAATTGAAATTATATATATATAATATATATAAGCTGTATTATCCAGCTGAATATATATATACATATAGATAATATATATATATATATATATATATATATATATATATATATATATATATATATATATATATATATATATATATATATACATTTATAATAAGCGCAAGAAATAAATTAAATGCAGAAAATAAAATAAAGGAAAACATGCATAGTATATATAGTAATTATAAAATAGCATATTATATATATCAGATAAATATATGTATACATATATTTATATATTACATATATATATAAATAAAATAGAAATAAATACATAGATACATATTAGTAATTTACATAATATAATATAGTATATAAATATACATATATATATATATATATATATATATATATATATATATATATATATATATATATATATATATATATATATATATATATATATATATATATATATATATATATATATACATATACACATATTTACATATATAAATATATATGTATAGAATATATATAGATATATATATATAATATATACAGTATAATATACTGTAAATAATAGTATATAACATTTATTATATAATATAATACATATATATATCATTATACATATAAATACATTATTTATATACATATATATATACATATATATACATATACATATACATATAGGATTATATATATAAATACTTATATATTAGGTTCAAGGGGTATACCTACTGACAGGTGGGCCCTAGGGGCCGTCGACGGCGGGTGGACGGCGGCAGAGTCGGCCGGAGGCGGCCGGGGGAGCGGGAACAGCAGCAGTATCTACTGGCAGCAGCAGCAGCAGCAGCTAAGTGCGGGGGCTCTGGCCGGCGGAGGAGCGACGGAGGTGGCCGGGCAGGCGACGGGTTCGACAGAGGGGAGGGTGGCGGTCAGGTTGGTGATGGTGGTGGAGGTCCACGACGGCGGTGGCGGTGGCTGGAGGCCGTCGGAGGTGGGGGTGGTAGTTTAGGGTTAGGGAGAGCCGAGGGGCTGCGGGGGCTAGGGCGGCCGGAGGGGGTGTCGTGGGGAGGTGAGGTGGTGGTGGTAGGTAGGGGAGGTCGGGGCGAGTCGATTGGGGGTGGTGGTGGCGGTGCACGGTGGCCGGAGGCGGCGGGGAGGTGGTTCGGGTGGTGGTGGCTGTGGGTGATGGTGTTGAAGGAGTGGGCTTGCGGGGGTTCAGGGCGGCGGAGCAGGCGGTGGCTGGGGGTGGGACTTGGCCGGAGGGGAGAGGGGGTCAGGGCGAAGGGTCGGGCAGGGTTTGGCCGGAGGCGGTGGTCGGAGGCGGCGGCTGTGGGGGTTTGAAGAGAGGGGGGGGGTCGGGTTTTATAGGGGTTGTAGGCAATGGCAAAGTTGTAATTAATTGCAACTTTAGGGATATTTAGGTATTTTTGGTATTTTGGGATATTTTTGACTGGATTTTCTGGATGTTTTGGGTGGGTCCCACACACCTATTCACTAACCAATAGGATTATGCCACCTTGATTGCAATTTTGCATAAAAACCCCTAATTTTTCATAAATTGCATAAAAGCATAAAATTGTATTTTGCGTAATTACGCAATTTACCAAATTTCAAATACTGATTTTCCGAAATTCTGAATTGTACAGAAATGAGGGAAATAGCTGGGGAAAATGTTTTGGACAGTGTGGGGTGAGTCTGGGCAAATACAGGGACTGATTCTGCAGGTGATATGGTCATCGTTTTTATTATTTAATAAATACTGCGCACGGTGTTCACTAATTATTTTGAGGCTGTTAGGATCATAATTTTTCTATGGTGTCAAAACGATAATTGAAGTATAATTAGAGAAGAATATTATCATATTTTTGCTTGGGCAAAACAGGTGCCTACTGGTCCTCAAATCTCTAGGGGTACAGAGATGGGTAAAGAGCAGAAATTTAAATAGGAAATAAATACGTACGTTTGTAACGATATTTGTGCGACTAAAACGAAGCACCAAACGAGGTTTCTGGAAGTTGCTAAAAATACAGAAAAAGTAGTCTAGCAAGTCTAGGGCAGGGATATGAAATTGGTTTAGGGTAACAGCTAGTATGATGTCCTAACTAATTGTGTAATGAACAGGTGCACAATCAATAGATTATATAATAAATAAATTTTTGAAAAGTTGCTATAATTCTAATTAGTCTAAACTAATCCTAAATTACTAAAATCTGGTTGAGGGAGTTTACAGACCCACCAACAGTTTACTTGTTTGCAGGTACTGGATCGTCCGAGGGAGCGATAGGCGTGCCTCAGTCCCTAAGACCCAGAATCCTGGTTTCGATTGTGCCCTAATGTCACGCCCCAGTTCCAAAATGTCAGAAACTAGGCCACGTGTCACTGGCCAGCTGACACGTCACTAAGGGCTTAATCCATTTTGAATGGACCCAAAAAAATGTGCTACGCTGTCCTAAAATACTACAAATATAACACAGTCAAATCTATCTCATCCACAGGAAAATGTCAGAAAAGCAAGTGCTGAATATATATAATCTGAGTCTGATACAGTACACAACTGGTGAGAATACAAGCCTACTACAAAAACTGATAATAGCGCAAAAAAATCAGATAGACTAAGTAGCGTCTATCTGAGCAAAATATCTCCATCTCCAGGTAGCAGCATCTAGGGTCAAGCCTACTCTGAGGGTGTCTCCTCGAGCTCCTCCTCGGTAGCACATCTGGCCTCCTGATCAGGCCCGTACACTGTGGGGTAGAAAGCCTCGTCTAGATCTGGCAGGGAACCAGGTCCTCAGTGGGACGTAACAAGATACAGGAAATGACATGCCATGTATATAAATACTGAATAAAGAAAATAAATACAGGGTGCTAACCATACTAAGTGAAAATACAAGTAAAGATCCAGTAGTACGCATGGGAATGTGTGGCTAGACATACGCTGACGTAATTCACCAGTCGTGGCGACTGGCTAGTATAGGTGTCGTATGCCCCCGACTCAGGGAACTCTGCAATCGACCATCTCTGATACGAAGGTATAAAACATTATTGGACGGGGTGTCCCATACGTCCACTAGTTATCTTTCCCATCCCAATGAAACTAAATGTCAAGTCGTACATTTCCTGAGTTATTCTAATCCGTGATGCGGGTCACACGTACTGGTAGCTAATCAAATACGCAGCTCACATCCATATATGTAAATGCAACCATGTTGCGTGTTCTCATGATAGGGTCTAGGAGAATATATTAGGATATTCTCTCAGCTGTTGGAGAGTCTGTAATATCATGTCAACATAACAGTTGACTGTACCCAAGACAGTCTCAGGTGATCATGGTATATGAATTTCAGAACAAAGTAGATATCAACAATTTAATTTAAACAATAACTTGGCAAGGTATACTTGCCTACTCCCTGATAGTGTTGAAATCCTGATTTTACCGTCAGTTGTGAAGGTGCTGGTGACAGGGGGTCACTGGCTGTGCTGAAGTTGGTTTCTGTTAAAAATAGACAGGGTTCGTGAATATCGTAGTTGTAATATAAAGCATATATATATACTTATATACACAAAATAATATAGATATATATATATAGTATGTATATATATATAGATATAATATATATAGCAGTATGTATAATATATAAAGAACAGAAAGGAAATGCAGGTATTAGTGGCAGGGTATATCCACTGCTATTTATATAATATTATAATATAATATTATCAGGGTGTATCCTCTGATTTATATAATATAATAATATAGTAGTCAGGGTATATCCACTGAGATATATATATAATAATAAATAGTAATATTCAGGGTATATCCACTGATATAAATAATATAGGTAAATTGAAATGACAGGGCGGAATTTAAATACGTATATAGATATTTATATATAAATATATAAGGAATAAAAGACAATGCAGGAATTAAATACATATATATATAGGTATTGTATTATCCAGTACAATATATTATATAGTATAAATAATATATATATAATGACATTGCAGAAATGTAAATTTACATATTTATAATAAGCTGTATTATCCAGCTGGATATTAATATATACATATATAGATAATATATATAGATATATATATATATATATATATAATAGGTGCAGGAAATTAAATGCAGAAAAAATAAATAAAAGGAAAATGTATAGTATACATTATACTAGTAATTATATAACATATACAAATATGTTATATATATATATATGTATAATATATAACATATAGTATACCTATTATAAATATATGTACATATATATATACTATAGATATATATATATATAATTACATAATAGTATATAGTAAATATACATATACATATACATATATTTATTATATATATAATACTAGTATATACAGTATTATTATACTGTATAATAGCTTTATATATTATATTTATATATATAGAATAATATATACATATAAATACACATATATACATTTAATTATACATATATATATATACATATATATATATATACATATATATATATATACATATACATATACATATACAAATATATATATAAATACATATATATTAGGTATTAGGAATATACCTACTGACAGGTGGGCCCTAGGAGTCGTCGACGGCGGGTGAACGACGGCGGAGATGGCCGGAGGCGGCCGGAGGAGCAGCAACGGCAGTAGTAGCTGTTAGCAGCAACTGCAGCAGCAGCAGCTTGTGCAGGTGGTGGCGGCGGCTGCGGCGGAGGGGACGGCGGTGCAGGGTGGGGGAACTGTGGAGGAAGGAGTGGCGGTGAGGTTGGAGGTGGTGGCGGAGGTCTACGGTGGCTGTGGTTGTCACTACCACATTTCCAGATAAGGACATTTGTGTAATTTCACTATTTTGAATAATTATGAATTTAATTAATCTGCTGAGTTTTATAAACTATTTAAATATTGTTAGTTGTGATTGTTTTAGGTAAAAACCCTAGAACTCATTAGGACAGACCCTAGTGAGTCAACCCTAATTGTAAACCCAGTTCTAGTGAAACCCTAGAATTCAAATTTTAGGGTGAACCCTCAAACCCTAGCAGGCCTAAACCCGAGTAAATTAGGTTCTGCATGACCTAACATAGGGGGTTTAATTTAAAAGCTATGCATGGAAACCCTAAACTAGCTTTAATATAAAAGGGAAGCCTCTCTCAAAGCCATCCTTCATGTAGAAAGGAGAAACCCTAGCCTCCATAAGAGAAAAACCATCTCCCCACTCCAGATTTTGAAACCTAACCCTAGGGCTTCCATTTTTCTCCTCCAAAGCAAGGAAAGCAAGGAACGTGGGTCAAGGAACCTCGGGGAAGAAGAACTTCCATTGGAGAAACCATCCCTGCAGGTAAAACCCTATTTTTTATTCATTTAATTTTGGTTTTCTGATGTTAATGCCCATTAGGAACCCACCCTTGCTGTGTAGTTCGGTTTTTAGGGTTTTGGATTGGGTTTTGGTGACCAACATGGGATTTTTCCCAATTATCAGGAACCCTAACCCTAGGTATTTGTATGTAGATTGATTTCATCTCATATGTGTAGGTTGAACTCGATTTTTAGGGTTTTGGTTTGGGTATTCATGATTAATAATGTGGGATACGAATTCAGCACGTTATGTGTTTGATGAAATATGTCTTAGGGTTTTTGCCTAAACCTGTGTTTAAATTTCTGTATTTTAATATACCTATCTATATTCATAAATGTAATTGTGTTGGGTGGTATCACTGTGTTTTGGATTTCCATTGTACATTCGCTATAGGTGGTTCATGGGGTTTGTGTTTGTGAGTATACTGTGCAGTCGGGCTTTTGGTGTAGATGTGTTAATGTACATCAGTGTGTTTCAGTACTGGGTATCAGGAATTTGGTTATGTAAGTGAAGTACATGTGTGTGTCCTAGTCTCCTACAGATTTCAGTGGACTGTGTGTAGGTATCAGTTTCAGTGTATATGTGTAGTTGTGTATTAGCTAGGTGTGAGATCTGTGAGTGTATCCATATGAATTCTGTGTTGGTTATTACTTGTGTGTATTCTTTTGTGTGAGGGTTGGTTAATAACTTAGTAGAGTGTTAGAGTGTCAGTAGGTTTAGGAAGTCAGTGTGTATCAGTCAACCTATGGCTGTGCATATGTGTGTGTGAGGTTTTCTCAGCAGCTGTGCAGTGCAGAATTCTGTGTGAGTGATCAAGGATCATAGTGCCTATTGATCCTGCCAGTAGCCATATTGCTTGTCTCAAAGTTTAAGCCATGTATGTGCAAGTCTGGAAAATTCCAGACTGTGAAACTGTGAATGGCTCATTAAATCAATATCTTGGACTGATGCATTTGTTAGTATTGGGTGTACTCGCTATGAACTATGCCTCAGTGAGGGAGAGGTGTAGTGAATGTTAGTTTTAGACTAGAGTTTGTATCTGCTGTCAGTATACAGTGCTAGGCAGTGCACCATTGGGGGAAATGTGTAAGGATTTTAGTGTATCAGTGAACAAGTCCTAGTATCTGTTGTTCCTGCTAGTAGCCATAGGCTAGTCTCAATGCAGGTGAAGTCTGAACAATTTCAGACTGTGTAAACTGTGAGGTGTTCAGTATTTGAACTGTGCCAGTGTGTGTACAAATTTTTGCCTGTGTATCAGTTAGAGAGAGCTGTGTGCAGTATGGGTGTGAGTCTCTGTGTTAGTGAGTAGCAGTTTTGTAGTGTATCAGATTTCAGTGAGCTGTGTGGCTTGTGTATGTGCAGTGAGGTTAGAGGCATACCTATGTGGTTCAGTACATCAGTATATTGAGCCAATGTAAATCAGTATATTCCCTAGTGCTTCAGTATCAGTATTGGGTATAGTGATTGGTTTCAGTGAGAGGTGTAGGTAAGTGTCTGTGTGCAGTGTGGATTTAGTGTGTAGATGAGTGAGAGTGCAGAGAGTAGTGTATCAGTAATCTATTAGTTTCTGTGGTACAGAGTGTATGTGTATCAATAATTTAACTGTGTGTAGTGTATCAGTTCCTGTGTATGCCTATGTAATCAGTGCAAGTGTGGGATGAGGTGTGTATCAGTTATTTGGGTTAAGGGGTAGTAAGTATAATAAGTTGTGTACCAGTAGGGGGTTTTTCAGCAATTGAATTTGCATGTACAGGTATGTGTTTGCTTGGGGTGTCAGAACTTTAGTCCTAAGTTAGTATCAGTTAATTATTAAGTTAGCATCAGTTAAAAGTTAAGTATTAGTTTATAGTTAAGTAAGATTCATATAATTAAGTTAAATACTTGATACCAATATGTATATATGAGTTATACATATTAGTAGCACCTAGTGTTGCCTTATTAACTAAGTATTAGTTAGTATAAGTCTAGTAATGACTAGATTGACCAGAAAACCTAGTTAACAAGGTATTGACTAGATTAATCTAGTGGGACTTAGACATGGCCTAGAAATATCACAATTAGCTAGTTGCACATGTATAACACTTCAAATCATTCTTTAATGTTAATATTTTATATTTAGGTCTTGGTGATTCCATTTTGGACATCGATCCTCACATTTTGCTCAGGACCACAGGCGAGTACATTCTCTGACAGTTTTCATTGTTGATTATTTCTATAATGCAGTTGTATTACATACTTGATTCCGACACTATGGATACACGGGTTAGCACCCTAGATCCCCATCATGAGGAGTCGTGATTGGAATCCATCATGCTAGCTGGGGGATGGGGAACTATTAGTAGATTATGTGATCATATCCAAATCCTTTACATGCATCATAGCTCACCCCACTTCTCACGTTGGGTGCGGCCTGACCATCTTACATGCATCATAGCTGTTATATATGATTAACCTGACTACTACATGCATCATAGCTAACCATATGGTTAGCCTGACCTACAAGAATCATAGTTAATCATATATAATCAGTCTGATCAAGTCCCAAGCCGATCACATAATAAACTAATATTTCAAACACTTAGCTAGATGTCTATTTTATTCAGATTCATCTGTTCCAGCATTCACTACTTATTGTCTAGCATTCACTATTTATTGTTCATTGCTAGATGCTCTATTGCCTATCTCCATTTTTCTCCAGTATTTACATTCCAGCAATTATTTCCATCTAGTATTTCTTACACTGTTTATAGATTTTGTCAATTTAATGAAACTGCTGTTAGTGCTTGTGCTTCGCTCTAATCCTGACTGGATAACATTTTTCAGAGGACCTGGAGGATCTTTGCCCCACTCATTACGGCCCAGGATTAGAGGGTGATTTCACTCCAGAAACCCCAGAGGAGTTGCCTAGCCTAGAGGAGAATTTACCTGGCTGTTCTTAGATTATTTTCTGCATTTATTGTTTTAGACTGAGACTGAGTTGTATTTATTATTTTGTGACTTGTGAGGTCATTTAGACCCAGGATTTGAGTTGGACTTATTGTGGTTGGTTTTTATTAGAACTCTTTTCTATTCTCATCGTGCTATTATTTCTATTTAACTTGTGATTGAGTATATCATAGAACTGTGGATTATTATCTTTGTCCTCCGTGCGGAGTTGAGACTATTGACAGGATATATTATATGTTGGGACCTAGACAGCGTTCTACCGCCGATGCTGCGGCGTAGGCTGGACGTACCCACGACTCATGCCCAAATTCCGGGTGCGGGTCGTGACACGTTTTTAGTGGTGGCCCATGCAGGTCAGTAGTCGAGTCCTAGATTCGTATTAGAGCAATATAGTAGTGGTGCTCGCTTAGAGTATTACTACGAGCCTGTTTTAGGAAATAGGATTTAGGTCGAGGATATGCTCAATCACAATTAGGAAATTCTGATTCTTATGACATTACTCTTAATGATTTTCCTTTAGAAATTTACTCTCCTTCCTTGATGATATCGTGTTTATTACCTTAATTGATCTTTCGATCTGTCTTCAGGATGCCGCCGAGGAGGTCCCAGAGACTTGGAGCAACAGATTCAGAGAGGTCTGCCACCTCTCGCCCTGCCGGACAGACATCCGCAGCACCTCCTACATCTCCAGTACATGTGGGAGTGTCTGCAGCATTCGGGGGTCCTCCACCACCAGTTCAGAGGGTCCCCACAGCTACGACGGGGCCTCTACCACCACCACCAGTTCAGCATCCAGGAGGTGTGCCCGTCGATGGGGCACAAATGTTCGTCTTGATTCAGGGCATGGTCGATGCCCAGAGGACGTCGGCAAAGGCCCAGAGAGTACAGGCTGAGGCACATCAGGCCCAGACAGAGATGATGAGGGTGAACATGGAGAATGCTCATCAAGTGGCTCTCCAGGCTGTGGAGAGAGTTACTCAGCAGCAGCAGCGTCCTGATCAGCACCACCAGAGGCAGGGCACTATTGTGGACTTCAAGAGGATGATGCCTCGGGAGTTCAAGGGAACAGAAGGGATACTCTACGCCGATAATTGGCTAGAGGACATCGAGAGGAACTTACGCTTGGCACAGCTTCCAGAGGCCCTTCAGATCGAGGCCGCTGGCAGCCAGATGTTCGACATTGCCTTGACGTGGTTTCGCACGGAGCTGAGACTCTTGCGCAGGGGACTCACTTGGGAGGATTTCAAGGAGCTCTTCAAGGAGAAGTTCTTTCCTGATGTTGCCCTGGGAGCTTTGGAGAGTCAGTTCCATGACTTAGCCCAGGGGAGCTCGTCCGTCGATGAGTATGCCGCAGAGTTTTCCCGCCTGAGCCGCTTCGCGCCATCGATGATTAGAGATCCGGGGGACAGGGCCCAGAAATTCAGAAAGGGGCTGACAAGGGAGATCAAGTCTCGCACGTCGGGACGTCGCATAGCTACCTACGAGGGCATATTGATGGATGCCCAAGTAGCCGAGGACGACTTGGGCCTCAGGCCCAAGAGGGGACGCGATGGTTCCGGAGGAGCAAACAGTAGTACGGGACCGGGCAAGCGTCTACACTTTCAGCAGCAACAGCAGAGACCCTTTCAGCAGCAGCACCAGGCACCAGCCCGAGGGCAGGTCCAGCAGCAGCAACAGAGACAGACTCAGCCCGCCATCCAGTGTGCGTACTGCGGGAAGATGGGACATACTAGAGATATCTGCAGGAAGAGATTGGGCTCATGTCTGTCCTGCGGATCGACGACACACCAGCTGAAGGATTGCCCTACCATTCGTTCAGGTCAGGGTGGAGCCGCCGCCCAGAGAGGACCAGACAGGGTACCTACCGTACCAGGAGGCCAACAACAGAGAGGACCACTTCCACCACAACATCAGAAGTTCGCCCAGCATCAGCAGCAGAGAGGTGCACCCCAGGGGCGAGCATACGCCATGGCAGTCGAGGAGATCGAGCCAGCAGGAGACTTGATCACAGGTTCGGTTCTTCTCGATTGTATTCTCGCATTTACCTTATTCGACTCTGGCGCTTCCCATAGTTTTGTGTCTGTATCTTATGCACTTCGACATCATTTAGACACAGAACCATTAGCTAGGACTTGCAAGATCACGACTGGTGGAGGTATTATCCTAGTCCGTGATCACTGCAAGGACCGGAGGGTGTCAGTAGGAGGCCGAGAGTTGAGTGTGAGCTTACTTGTCATGCCACTTCCGGGGTACGATATTGTACTCGGAATAGACTGGTTGAGTAGGCATCATGCTACTATAGATTGTTATAGAGGCAGAGTATTATTTAGACCACCAGGCGAGCCGGAGTTTGAGGTCGTCAGAGGAGCAGCGGAACAGAGGAAGGGCACATTTTGCGGAGCCAGGGCAGAAGAAGAGGAGTTGCCACATCCTCTGATAGCGGAGTTCCTGGATGTATTTCCAGAGGAGTTGCCAGGCTTGCCGCCAGACAGAGATGTTGAATTCTCTATAGACTTGGTTCCAGGAGTGGAGCCCATTTTACAACATGTCTATAGAGTTAACAACAGCGAGCTAGCAGAACTGAAGAAGCAAGTTGAGGAGCTGCAGGACAAAGGCTTCATCAAATTCAGTTCATCACCATGGGGAGCTCCGGTATTGTTCGTACCGAAGAAGGATGGTACGGTGCGCATGTGCATTGATTATAGAGCTTTGAACAATATCACTATCAAGAACAAGTACCCGCTGCCGAGGATAGATGATCTTTTCGATCAGTTGAGCGGGGCGAGGGTATTTTCAAAGATAGATTTGAGATCAGGCTATCACCAGGTGAAGATGAAGAAAGAAGACACGCCGAAGACAGCCTTTCGGACCAGATACGGCCAGTTTGAATTCATGGTGATGCCATTTGGTTTAACCAATGCACCGGCAGTATTCATGAACCTGATGAACAAGGTGTTCCACCAGTACCTTGACAAGTTCGTGGTGGTGTTCATCGACGATATTCTCGTATATTCCAAGACTCCGGAGGAGCATGAAGAGCACCTGAGGTTGGTCTTAGAGACTCTCAGGAGGGAGAAGCTGTACGGGAAACTCTCTAAATGTGAATTCTTCCTTGACAAGGTCGAATTTCTTGGGCATGTGGTATCGGGTGACGGAATCTCGGTTAACCCGCAGAAGATCGAGGCAGTGGAGTCGTGGGCTACCCCCAGTTCGGTAGCTGAGATCAGGAGTTTTCTCGGGCTAGCAGGATACTACAGGAGGTTTGTACAAGACTTCTCCAGGATTGCAGCGCCAATGACCAGATTAACTAGAAAGGATGTGGATTTTGTCTGGACGGAGGAGTGCCAGGCTGCATTTGATGAACTGAAGAAAAGGTTGACAACAGCTCCAGTTTTGACGTTGCCAGTAGGGACGGGTGGTTTCACCATCTACAGTGATGCTTCAGGTAAGGGTCTGGGATGTGTTCTTCAGCAGCACGGGAAGGTAATTGCCTATGCTTCCAGGCAGTTACGCCCTCATGAAAAGAACTACCCCACCCATAATTTGGAGTTGGCAGCAGTTATCTTCGCTCTAAAGCTGTGGAAACATTATCTGTACGGAGAGCGTGTGGAGATCTTCACAGACCACAAGAGCTTGAAGTACGTGTTCACACAGAAGGAGCTGAACATGAGGCAGAGGAGGTGGTTGGAGTTGATGAAGGACTTCAACATCTCATTGCAGTACCACCCAGGGAAGGCCAACGTAGTCGCCGATGCCTTGAGCAGGTATCCGATGGCTATGTACTTGACGACAGATAGACATTTGTTGGCTGATTTGGAGAGCTTGGAGATTAAAGTGTTAGTTCCCGGTACTGAGATTCAGATGTGGGGATTGCAGATACAGTCCGAGCTGATGGACAGAATCAGAGCTGCGCAGTACGAGGATGAGGCTCTGAGGAGTATCAGGGCACAGGTTCAGATAGGGTTGTCGGACGACTTTACTATCGCAGAGGATGGCTCCTTACGACACGGCACGAGGATGTGTGTGCCGAGCGGGGAGCTGCGCGAGGAGGTTTTGCAGGAGGCACACCGCTCTCAGTACTCGATGCATCCCGGTGCCAACAAGATGTATCGAGACTTGAGGGAGCACGTATGGTGGTATGGAATGAAGCGCGAGGTAGCACGCTTCGTATCTCGGTGTCTAGTATGCCAGAAGGTAAAGGCAGACCGGCAGAGGCCAGGTGGTTTGCTTCAACCTTTACCGATTCCAGAATGGAAATGGGAGCACGTGACCATGGATTTTATTTCAGGGCTTCCACGTTCTCCAGGAGGGAAGGACGCGATTTGGGTCATCGTGGACAGGTTGACCAAATCAGCCCATTTCTTACCTTTCAAGGTGGACACGTCGACAGAGAGACTAGCAGAGATGTACGTGCGGCAGATCGTTAGACTTTATGGAGTTCCTGTAAGCATCGTCTCGGATCGGGATAGCCGTTTCACTTCCCACTTCTGGAGGAGTCTGCAGGCTAGCTTGGGCACTCAGCTCAAGTTCAGTACCGCATATCACCCCCAGACAGATGGGCAGTCTGAACGGACTATTCAGACTCTCGAGGATATGCTACGCACTTGCGTTCTAGATCTCGGAGGTTCTTGGGAGGATCATCTGCACCTGGTAGAGTTCGCTTACAACAACAGCTACCAGGCCAGCATCGAGATGTCACCATTTGAGGCCCTTTATGGACGGAGGTGTCGTACACCGTTATCTTGGGACGACGTTGGAGAGAGAGCCTTGCTAGGACCAGAAATGGTTGTGGATGCAGCAGAAAAGGTGAAACTCATCAGAGACAGACTGCGAGTGGCGCAGGACAGACAGCGGCATTGGGCCGACAGCCACCGTAGACCCCTTGAGTTTCAGGTATAGATTGTTATTTTTCTGGCTTGTGTTTGTTTGTTTAGACTGCGTGCTGAGACTGTTTTGTTTTAGGTTGGCAATCTAGTATTCCTAAGGATTTCTCCGACGCGTGGCATGATTCGTTTTGGTAGAAGCGGGAAGCTTAGCCCACGCTACATCGGACCCTTTGGTATTCTCGCGAGGGTAGGTGCAGTGGCGTATAGACTGGACTTGCCGCCTGCATTGGAGGGAGTGCATGATGTGTTCCATGTGTCGCAGCTGAGGCGGTACGTGGCAGACCCTAGTCACGTACTGGATCACTCGAAGATTGAGGTTGGTCCGACGCTCAGCTACCCCGAGCAGCCCGTAGAGATCTTGGACCGCAGAGAGAAGGTGTTGCGGAACCAAACTATTCCTTTGGTTCGTGTAGCATGGAGACATCACTCTCCAGGGGAGTCGACCTGGGAGAGAGAGGACAAAATGCGCGAGCAATACCCGTATCTCTTCTAGACTTGAGGTATATTCCTTTTCTGATTTCATTCTTGTTCTAGTTCAGTCCAATTTCGAGGACAAAATTTCTTTTAGGAGGGTAGACTTGTCACTACCACATTTCCAGATAAGGGCATTTGTGTAATTTCACTATTTTGAATAATTATGAATTTAATTAATCTGCTGAGTTTTATAAACTATTTAAATATTGTTAGTTGTGATTGTTTTAGGTAAAAACCCTAGAACTCATTAGGACAGACCCTAGTGAGTCAACCCTAATTGTAAACCCAGTTCTAGTGAAACCCTAGAATTCAAATTTTAGGGTGAACCCTCAAACCCTAGCAGGCCTAAACCCGAGTAAATTAGGTTCTGCATGACCTAACATAGGGGGTTTAATTTAAAAGCTATGCATGGAAACCCTAAACTAGCTTTAATATAAAAGGGAAGCCTCTCTCAAAGCCATCCTTCATGTAGAAAGGAGAAACTCTAGCCTCCATAAGAGAAAAACCATCTCCCCACTACAGATTTTGAAACCTAACCCTAGGGCTTCCATTTTTCTCCTCCAAAGCAAGGAAAGCAAGGAACGTGGGTCAAGGAACCTTGGGGAAGAAGAACTTCCATTGGAGAAACCATCCCTGCAGGTAAAACCCTATTTTTTATTCATTTAATTTCGGTTTTCTGATGTTAATGCCCATTAGGAACCCACCCTTGCTGTGTAGTTCGGTTTTTAGGGTTTTGGATTGGGTTTTGGTGACCAACATGGGATTTTCCCCAATTATCAGGAACCCTAACCCTAGGTATTTGTATGTAGATTGATTTTATCTCATATGTGTAGGTTAAACTCGATTTTTAGGGTTTTGGTTTGGGTATTCATGATTAATAATGTGGGATACGAATTCAGCACGTTATGTGTTTGATGAAATGTGTCTTAGGATTTTTGCCTAAACCTGTGTTTAAATTTCTGTATTTTAATATACCTATCTATATTCATAAATGTAATTGTGTTGGGTGGTATCACTGTGTTTTGGATTTCCATTGTACATTCGCTATAGGTGGTTCATGGGGTTTGTGTTTGTGAGTATACTGTGCAGTCGGGCTTTTGGTGTAGATGTGTTAATGTACATCAGTGTGTTTCAGTACTGGGTATCAGGAATTTGGTTATGTAAGTGAAGTACATGTGTGTGTCCTAGTCTCCTGCAGATTTCAGTAGACTGTGTGTAGGTATCAGTTTCAGTGTATATGTGTAGTTGTGTATTAGCTAGGTGTGAGATCTGTGAGTGTATCCATATGAATTCTGTGTTGGTTATTACTTGTGTATATTCTTTTGTGTGAGGGTTGGTTAATAACTTAGTAGAGTGTTAGAGTGTCAGTAGGTTTAGGAAGTCAGTGTGTATCAGTCAACCTATGGCTGTGCATATGTGTGTGTGAGGTTTTCTCAGCAGCTGTGCAGTGCAGAATTCTGTGTGAGTGATCAAGGATCATAGTGCCTATTGATCCTGCCAGTAGCCATATTGCTTGTCTCAAAGTTTAAGCCATGTATGTGCAAGTCTGGAAAATTCCAGACTGTAAAACTGTGAATGGCTCATTAAATCAATATCTTGGACTGATGCATTTGTTAGTATTGGGTGTACTCGCTATGAACTATGCCTCAGTGAGGGAGAGGTGTAGTGAATGTTAGTTTTAGACTAGAGTTTGTATCTGCTGTCAGTATACAGTGCTAGGCAGTGCACCATTGGGGGAAATGTGTAAGGATTTTAGTGTATCAGTGAACAAGTCCTAGTATCTGTTGTTCCTGCTAGTAGCCATAGGCTAGTCTCAATGCAGGTGAAGTCTGAACAACTTCAGACTGTGTAAACTGTGAGGTGTTCAGTATTTGAACTGTGCCAGTGTGTGTACAGATTTTTGCCTGTATATCAGTTAGAGAGAGCTGTGTGCAGTATGGGTGTGAGTCTCTGTGTTAGTGAGTAGCAGTTTTATAGTGTATCAGATTTCAGTGAGCTGTGTGGCTTGTGTGTGTGCAGTGAGGTTAGAGGCATACCTATGTGGTTTAGTACATCAGTATATTGAGCCAATGTAAATCAGTATATTCCCTAGTGCTTCAGTATCAGTATTGGGTATAGTAATTGGTTTCAGTGAGAGGTGTAGGTAAGTGTCTGTGTGCAGTGTAGATTTAGTGTGTAGATGAGTGAGAGTGCAAAGAGTAGTGTATCAGTAATCTATTAGTTTCTGTGGTACAGAGTGTATGTGTATCAATAATTTAACTGTGTGTAGTGTATCAGTTCCTGTGTATGCCTATGTAATCAGTGCAAGTGTGGGATGAGGTGTGTATCAGTTATTTGGGTTAAGGGGTAGTAAGTATAATAAGTTGTGTACCAGTAGGGGGTTTTTCAGCAATTGAATTTGCATGTACAGGTATGTGTTTGCTTGGGGTGTCAGAACTTTAGTCCTAAGTTAGTATCAGTTAATTATTAAGTTAGCATCAGTTAAAAGTTAAGTATTAGTTTATAGTTAAGTAAGATTCATATAATTAAGTTAAATACTTGATACCAATATGTATATATGAGTTATACATATTAGTAGCACCTAGTGTTGCCTTATTAACTAAGTATTAGTTAGTATAAGTCTAGTAATGACTAGATTGACCAGAAAACCTAGTTAGCAAGGTATTGACTAGATTAATCTAGTGGGACTTAGACATGGCCTAGAAATATCACAATTAGCTAGTTGCACATGTATAACACTTCAAATCATTCTTTAATGTTAATATTTTATATTTAGGTCTTGGTGATTCCATTTTGGACATCGATCCTCACATTTTGCTCAGGACCACAGGCGAGTACATTCTCTGACAGTTTTCATTGTTGATTATTTCTATAATGCAGTTGTATTACATACTTGATTCCGGCACTATGGATACACGAGTTAGCACCCTAGATCCCCATCATGAGGAGTCATGATTGGAATCCATCGTGCTAGCTGGGGGATGGAGAACTATTAGTAGATTATGTGATCATATCCAAATCCTTTACATGCATTATAGCTCACCCCACTTCTCACGTTGGGTGCGGCCTGACCATCTTACATGCATCATAGCTGTTATATATGATTAACCTGACTACTACATGCATCATAGCTAACCATATGGTTAGCCTGACCTACAAGAATCATAGTTAATCATATATAATCAGCCTGATCAAGTCCCAAGCCGATCATATAATAAACTAATATTTCAAACACTTAGCTAGATGTCTATTTTATTCAGATTCACCTGTTCCAGCATTCACTACTTATTGTCTAGCATTCACTATTTATTGTTCATTGCTAGATGCTCTATTGCCTATCTCCATTTTTCTCCAGTATTTACATTCCAGCAATTATTTCTATCTAGTATTTCTTACACTGTTTATAGATTTTGTCAATTTAATGAAACTGCTGTTAGTGCTTGTGCTTCGCTCCAATCCTGACTGGATAACATTTTTCAGAGGACCTGGAGGATCTTTGCCCCACTCATTACGGCCCCGGATTAGAGGGTGATTTCACTCCAGAAACCCCAGAGGAGTTGCCTAGCCTAGAGGAGAATTTACCTGGCTGTTCTTAGATTATTTTCTGCATTTATTGTTTTAGACTGAGACTGAGTTGTATTTATTATTTTGTGACTTGTGAGGTCATTTAGACCCAGGATTTGAGTTGGACTTATTGTGGTTGGTTTTTATTAGAACTCTTTTCTATTCTCATCGTGCTATTATTTCTATTTAACTTGTGATTGAGTATATCATAGAACTGTGGATTATTATCTTTGTCCTCCGTACGGAGTTGAGACTATTGACAGGATATATTATATGTTGGGACCTAGACAGTGTTCTACCGCCGATGCTGCGGCGTAGGCTGGACGTACCCACGACTCATGCCCAAATTCTGGGTGCGGGTCATGACAGTGGTGGCGGCTAGAAGCGTCGGGGATGAAGGTGGCAGGTTAGGGTTGGGGGTGGTCGACGGCACTGCGGGGGCTAGGGCGGCCGGAGGCGGTGTCGTGGGGAGGTGAGGGTTGGTAGTCCGGTGGAGGGGACGATGGCGAGGCGTTTGGGAATGGTGGCGGTGGTCGACGACGGCCGGAGGCGGCGCTGAGGGTGAATGGGAGTGGTGGTGGTGCTGTGGAGGTGGTGGTCGGGATGATGCTGTGGAGGCTGGCCACGGCGGAGCAGGCGGCCGGAGGTGGGTGGCAGTGGTCGGAGGGAAGGGGAGGGAAGTGGCGACGGGTTCGGCGGTGGTCCGGTGGGCGGAGGGTGGCCGTGGTGGTGGTGGGATGGGTTTGAATGGAGGGGAGGGCTAGGGTTTATATAGGTTTAGTTGAGTGGCAATTCTGAAATTAATGGCAACTTCAGGGGTATTTTGGTAATTTGGTATTTGGGATATTTTCACAGGATTTTTCTGGATTTTTGTGGTGGGTCCCACCCACCTATGGTCTAGTCAATAGGATTAGGCCACCTAGCATGAAATTTTGCATATAAACCCCTAACTTTTTAATAATTGCATGAATGTATGAACTTTGTATTTTGCATAATTTCGCAATTTATCAAATTTCAAATACTGATTTCCCGAAATTCTGATTTGTATAGAAATGAGGGATATAGCTGGGGAAAATGTTTTAGACAGTGTAGGGTGAGTCTGGGCAGAGGCAGGGTCTGATATTGCAGGTGATACAGTCATCGTATTTATTATTTAATAAATACTGCGCACGGTGTTCACTAATTATTTAGAGGTTATTAGGGTCATAATTTTTCTATGGTGTCAATACGATAATTGTAATACAATTAGAGTAGAATATTATCGTATTTTTGGTTGGGCAATCAGGTGCCTACTGGTCCTCAAATCTCTAAGGGTACAGAGATGGATAAAGAGCAAAAAATTAAATAGGAAATAAATACATACGTTTGTAACGATATTTGTGCGACTAAAATGAAGCATCAAACGAGGTTTCTGGAAGTTGCACAAAATACAAAAAAAGTAGTCTAACAAGTCTAGGGCAGGTATGTGAAATTTGTTTAGGTTTTAACAGCTAGTGGGATGGCCCTAATTAATTATGTAATAAATAGGTGCACAATCAATAGAATATATAATAAATAAAATTTTTAAAAAGTTGTACTAATTCTAATTAGTCAAAACTAATCCTAAATTACTGAAATCTGGTCGAGGGAGTTTATAATCTACCCTCCTTAGAATATTTCATCCTCGAAATAAAAACAATCATATAATGAGAATGAAAGATTGATTAAGGACATAAGATGATTAAGAAAGATTGAGTTTGAAATATTGGACATACCCTGATTTGAAAATAGATGGGGATAACGCTGACGAATATCCTCTTCTCGTTCCCAGGTGGATTCACCTGGTGCATGATGTCTCCATGCAACACGAACGAGAGGAATAGTCTGGCCTCGCAACACTTTCTCGCTACGGTCCAGGATCTCTACAGGTTCCTCCTGATATGATAAACTCGGCCCGATGGTGATCTCTGAGTAGTCTAGCACATGACTCGGGTCTGGAATGTACCTCCTCAGCTGAGATACGTGGAAGACGTCATGTACTCCTTCCAAGGTCTGAGGTAGAGCTAGCCTGTAAGCAACTTCTCCGACGCGATCTAGCACATCGAAGGGTCCGATGTACCTTAGACTTAGCTTCCCTCTTCCTCCAAATCTGATAGTTCCTCTGGTAGGTGAGATCTTCAAGAACACATGCTCCCCTACTTGAAACTCGAGAGGTCGGCGATGAATGTTGGCCCAGTGCTTCTGCCTGTCTTGAGCAGCTCGTAGGTGTCCCTGGATCTTCTTTACTTTCTCCACCGTACGAATAATCAGTTCTGGTCCCAAGATCTGTCTCTCGCCAACATCGCTCCAGCATATTGGAGAACGACATTTCCTTCCATACAAAGCTTCAAAGGGAGCCATTTGAATGCTCGCTTGATAGCTGTTGTTGTAGGAAAATTCTACCAGATGTAAGTGATCTTTCCATGATCCGCTGAAATCAAGCATGCAGGCTCTCAGCATATCTTCAAGTGTCTGGATGGTGCGTTCTGACTGGCCATCTGTTTGTGGGTGATACGAGGTGCTGAACTTGAGGTGGGTACCAAGACTTTCTTGCATACTTCGCCAGAAGTAAGATGTAAATCTCGTATCTCTGTCAGATACTATGCTGACTGGCACTCCATGCAGACGTACTATCTCCTTCATGTACATATCTGCCAAGACTTCTGTAGATTGTCCAACTCTAAAAGGTAGGAAATGAGCAGCCTTTGTGAGTCTATCTACGATTACCCATACAGCATTATGACCACTAGGACTTCTTGGGAAGCCCGTAATAAAGTCCATCATAATGTGTTCCCATTTCCACTCAGGTATTGGGAGGGGTTGAAGTAGACCGGCAGATCTCTGATGCTCAGCCTTGACTTGCTGACACACCAGGCATTTGGCCACAAAGCGTGCTATCTCCCGCTCCATTCCATGCCACCAGTAATATTGTTGCAGATCTCTGTACATCTTTGTGCCTCCTGGATGTATAGAGTAGGTTGAGCTATGAGCTTCTGACATAAGCTCATTACGAAGTTCTCCATTTGGAACATAAAGACGATCACCACATCTTAGAGTCCCATCTTCGTGTATGCGACATCCTGTCTGAATTCCAGCCTCTGTTCTTTGTCGAAGCCTCTGAAATCTTGCATCTGTTGGTAGAGTAGCTTTGATTCTTTCTACCAAAGTTGATTTCAGCTGATAGTTTGATAATTGGCCGTCAAGTCCTGGCATAATGACCTCTATTCCCAAATTTTCTAGATCTCTCAGAAGACCTGGTTGGGTGATCATAAAGAATGCCGAGGGTCTTCTGCTTAGAGCATCTGCCACCACATTAGCTTTCCCTGGATGGTACTGTAGATCAATTTTGAAATCCGCCATCACTTCGAGCCATCGTCTTTGTCTCAGATTTAGGTCCTTCTGGGTGTAGACGTACTTCAGACTTTTATGATCGGTGAATATCTCCACTCGTTCGCCATATAGATAGTGTCTCCATAGCTTCAGGGCGAAGATGACTGCGGCAAGCTCCAGGTCGTGAGTGGGATAATTCTTCTCATGAGTCCTCAACTGCCTTGAGGCATAAGCTACAACTTTCCCATGTTGCATTAAGACACAACCAAATTCTTTTCCGGATGCATCGCTATATATGACAAAATCTCCGTATCCAGATGGTATAGTCAAGATGGGAGCTGTAGTCAGACTCTTCTTCAAGTCATCAAAAGATGTCTGGCAATCTTCAGTCCAAATGAACTCCTGCTCTTTGCGGGTAAGACGAGTAATCGGCTCCGCGATTCTTGTAAAGTTTTCTACGAATCGTCGGTAATATCCGACAAGTCCTAGAAAGCTTCTCACCTCTGAGATGTTGGTCGGGGTTGGCCACGTCTCAACAGATGAGATCTTTGCTGGGTCTACCGAGATGCCTTCTCCGGTGATAACGTGTCCAAGAAATACGACACGGTCAAGGAAGAATTCACACTTACTCATCTTAGCATAAAGGCTCTCCCATCTCAGCGTCTCTAATACCAACCTTAAGTGCTCTTCATGCTCCTCGTGGCTCTTTGAATACACCAGAATATCGTCGATGAAGACTACCACGAACTGGTCCAGATATTGGTGGAAGACTCTGTTCATCAGGTTCATGAATACGGCAGGTGCATTAGTTAGTCCAAAAGGCATCACCAGGAACTCGTAATGACCATAACGAGTCCTGAATGCTGTCTTTGGAATATCTTCCCTCCGTACCTTGACCTGATGATAACCTGATCTCAAGTCTATCTTTGAGAATACCACGGCTCCTGTTAGTTGATCGAACATGTCGTCAATTCTCGGCAAGGGGTACTTGTTTTTGATTGTCAAAGCGTTGAGGGCTCTGTAATCAATGCACATGCGATATGTTCCGTCCTTCTTTGGTACAAACAACACTGGTGCTCCCCAGGGTGATGCACTAGGACGAACAAATCCCTTGATCTGTAGTTCCTCCAGTTGAAGCTTCAGCTCGTCAAGCTCCTTCTTCGCCAGTCGGTATACATTGGAGGATACTGGTGCAGCTCCGGGTATCAGCTCAATAATGAACTCCACTTCTCTGTCAGGCGGTAGGCCTGGCAATTCTTCTGGAAATACGTCCTCGAACTCTGCTATAATTGAGGGAAGTGCTGTCTCCATCGCCATGTAAGCTCTAGGAGTCTGGCCTACTCCTTGCTCAATAGTTCCTCGGATATATTCGAACTCTGGGTGATCTGGGGGTTTAAAGATAACACTACCCCTTCGGCAGTCTAGGATAACATTGTTCTGGATTAGCCAGTCCATGCCTAAGACAACGTCGAAATTTGGCATTGGAAGTACCAAAAATTACGCTCTTAGTCCTCTACTACAAACAACTACCGGACATGTCCTCCGATTTGTTGTCTGGCCTTGAACTGGGCCTCCTGAGTAGGCAGATGTGCTCCTCTCTGATATCCTCCTGATGTGGAGGGAAGCATTTTCTGAGCTTGGGCTCCTGGCTTCTGCCCTTGCTGTGGTGCTGCATCTCTGCGTTGTGGGCAGTCTTTGGCCATATGATTTTTAGCTCCACATAACAGGCATAATCCCAGCTTCTTTCTGCAGTCATTGGCAAAATGCCCCTTCTTGCCACAAAAGTGACAAGTCGGGAGCTCCTTCTTCTGATAGGGTCCCGTTATCTGCTGCGTCTGATATTGTGGACGACGGATAGGTCCTCCTGCTCCGTGCTGATTCTTGGCCGGGAAGGTTGGATTTGAGTGTCTGGCTCCTCGGCCAATGGCTTCTTGCTCCCTGGCTTCTGTAAGAACCTCGTTGTAGGAGATTCTTGACTGCATTGTTGTGTACCTCTGGAGCTCGTAGTTAAGGCCATGGTGGAATCTTTTAGCCTTCTTCAGCTCGTTCGGGATCAGATCAGCACCGAAATGACTTAGTCTGCTAAACTCCGTGTCGTAGGCATCTACCGTCATGTTTCCCTGCTCCAGGTGCAGGAACTGGGAGTATAGGACATTCTGGATTGTCGTTGGAAAGTACTTGGCGTTGAAATGCTCCAAGAATTGTTGCCAAGTTTGGTCTTTGCCGACGCTGCGCTCTATGGATTCCCACCAGTGATGGGCGTTGCCAAGAAGTTGGCCCCTCACAGCGGTCATCCATAGGTCGGGGGTGAGTTGCGATCCTTCTAGCAGCATTTCGGTGTTGGAGATCCAATCGGAGATCTCCTCAGGAGTCTCGTTGCCTTTGAAATCCCTCGGGCTCATTTGACGGAAGCCTCGAACTGTGCCCGCTGGTTGGACAGGTACTGGTGTCGGAGTAGTAGTTCTCTCCAAAGCCGTCATTAACGTCTGTCGCAGAGCTTCAGTTTGCTGCCACTGAGACTGTCTCAGGGCCTCAGTTTGTTGCCACTGGTTCTGCAACATAGTCTGGAGAAACTGCAACATTTGAGGTTGACCCTCAAGTTGTGGCATCAGGATAGGCAAGGCTGGAGGTGGAGACAAAGGTGTCTCTGCATGTGGTGTTGGTGTCGTCTCCTGGCCAGAATTTTGGTAATTGGACGGAGTTCCTTGGGTACTTGGCGAAGGGTCTGTTGCTTGGTCAGCCCCATTATTCGCAAGTTTCCCGGGTATGTCCATATTTCTGAGAAAAATAGGATAATTAGAAAACACAAAGGAGATAAATAATGATAATCAAGCAAGATGCAATAATAGAATTTATAGAGATGGTGTCAGTGTGGATGAGACCTAATATTCCTATCCTATTGCAGGCATTGCTGGGCATGTTATCATACCACTAGCAATAAAATTATCGACCTGCATGGGCCACCACTAAAACCGTGTCACGCCCCAGTTCCAAAATGTCAGAAACTAGGCCACGTGTCACTGGCCAGCTGACACGTCACTAAGGGCTTAATCCATTTTGAATGGACCCAAAGAAACGTGCTACGCTGTCCTAAAATACTACAAATATAACACAGTCAAATCTATCTCATCCATAGGAAAATGTCAGAAAAGCAAGTGCTGAATATATATATAATCTGAGTCTGATACAGTACACAACTGGTGAGAATACAAGCCTACTACAAAAACTGATAATAGCGCAGAAAAATCAGATAGACTAAGTAGCGTCTATCTGAGCAAAACATCTCCATCTCCAGGTAGCAGCATCTAGGGTCAAGCCTACTCTGAGGGTGTCTCCTCGAGCTCCTCCTCGGTAGCACATCTGGCCTCCTGATCAGGCCCGTACACTGTGGGGTAGAAAGCCTCGTCTAGATCTGGCAGGGAACCAGGTCCTCAGTGGGACGTAACAAGATACAGGAAATAACATGCCATATATGTAAATACTGAATAAAGAAAATAAATACAGGGTGCTAACCATACTAAGTGAAAATGCAAGTAAAGATCCAGTAGTACGTATGGGAATGTGTGGCTAGACATACGCTGACGTAATTCACCAATCGTGGCGACTGGCTAGTATAGGTGTCGTATGCCCCCGACTCAGGGAACTCTGCAATCGACCATCTCTGATACGAAGGTATAAAACATTATTGGAGGGGGTGTCCCATACGTCCACTAGTTATCTTTCCCATCCCAATGAAACTAAATGTCAAGTCATACATTTCTTGAGTTATTCTAATCCGTGATGCGGGTCACACGTACTGGTAGCTAATCAAATACGTAGCTCACATCCATATATGTAAATGCAACCATGTTGCGTGTTCTCGTGATAGGGTCTAGGAGAATATATTAGGATATTCTCTCAGCTGTTGGAGAGTCTGTAATATCATGTCAACATAACAGTTGACTGTACCCAAGGCAGTCTCAGGTGATCATGGTATATGAATTTCAGAACAAAGTAGATATCAACAATTTAATTTAAACAATAACTTGGCAAGGTATACTTGCCTACTCCCTGATAGTGTTGAAACCCTAATTTTACCGTCAGTTGTGAAGGTGCTGGTGACAGGGGGTCACTGGCTGTGCTGAAGTTGGTTTCTGTTAAAAATAGACAGGGTTCGTGAATATCGTAGTTGTAATATAAAGCATATATATATACTTATATACACAATATAATATAGATATATATATATAGTATGTATATATATATAGATATAATATATATAGCAGTATGTATAATATATAAAGAACAGAAAGGAAATACAGGTATTAGTGGCAGGGTATATCCACTGCTATTTATATAATATTATAATATAATATTATCAGGGTGTATCCTCTGATTTATATAATATAATAATATAGTAGTTAGGGTATATCCACTGAGATATATATATAATAATAAATAGTAATATTCAGGGTATATCCACTGATGTAAATAATATAGGTAAATTAAAATGACAGGGCAGAATTTAAATACGTATATAGATATTTATATATAAATATATAAGGAATAAAAGACAATGCAGGAATTAAATACATATATATAGGTACTGTATTATCCAGTACAATATATTATATAGTATAAATAATATATATATAATGACATTGCAGAAATGTAAATTTACATATTTATAATAAGCTGTATTATCGAGCTGGATATTAATATATACATATATAGATAATATATATATATATATAGATATATATATATAATAGGTGCAGGAAATTAAATGCAGAAAAAATAAATAAAAGGAAAATGCATAGTATACATTATACTAGTAATTATATAACATATACAAATATGTTATATATATATATGTATAATATATAACATATAGTATACCTATTATAAATATATGTACATATATATATACTATAGAGATATATATATATAATTACATAATAGTATATAGTAAATATACATATACATATACATATATTTATTATATATATAATACTAGTATATACAGTATTATTATACTGTATAATAGCTTTATATATTATATTTATATATATAGAATAATATATACATATAAATACACATATATACATTTAATTATACATATATATATACATATATATATATATATATATACATATATATACATATACATATACATATACATATACATATACAAATATATATATAAATACATATATATTAGGTATTAGGAATATACCTACTGACAGGTGGTCCCTAGGAGTTGTCAACGGCGGGTGGACGGCGGCGGAGCTGGCCGGAGGCGGCCGAAGGAGCAGCAACGGCAGTAGTAGCTGTTAGCAGCAACTGCAGCAGCAGCAGCTTGTGCAGGTGGTGGCGGCGGCTGCGGCGGAGGGGACGGCGGTGCAGGGTGGGGGAACTGTGGAGGGAGGAGTGGCGGTGAGGTTGGAGGTGGTGGCGGAGGTCTACGGTGGCTGTGGTGGCGGCTAGAAGCATCGGGGATGAAGGTGGCAGGTTAGGGTTGGGGGTGGTCAACGGCACTGCGGGGGCTAGGGCGGCCGGAGGCGGTGTCGTGGGGAGGTGAGGGTTGGTGGTCCGGTGGAGGGGACGATGGCGAGGCGTTTGGGAATGGTGGCGGTGGTCGGCGACGGCCGGAGGCGGCGCTGAGGGTGAATGGGAGTGGTGGTGGTGCTGTGGAGGTGGTGGTCGGGATGATGCTGTGGAGGCTGGCCACGGCGGAGCAGGCGGCCAGAGGTGGGTGGCAGTGGTCGGAGGGAAGGGGAGGGGAGTGGCGACGGGTTCGGCGGTGGTCCGGTGGGCGGAGGGTGGCCGTGGTGGTGGTGGGATGGGTTTGAATGGAGGGGAGGGCTAGGGTTTATATAGGTTTAGTTGAGTGGCAATTCTGAAATTAATGGCAACTTCAGGGGTATTTTGGTAATTTGGTATTTGGGATATTTTCACAGGATTTTTCTGGATTTTTGTGGTGGGTCCCACCCACCTATGGTCTAGTCAATAGGATTAGGCCACTTAGCATAAAATTTTGCATATAAACCCCTAACTTTTCAATAATTGCATGAATGTATGAACTTTGTATTTTGCGTAATTTTGCAATTTATCAAATTTCAAATACTGATTTCCCGAAATTCTGATTTGTATAGAAATGAGGGATATAGCTGGGGAAAATGTTTTAGACAGTGTAGGGTGAGTCTGGGCAGAGGCAGGGTCTGATATTGCAGGTGATACAGTCATCGTATTTATTATTTAATAAATACTGCGCACGGTGTTCACTAATTATTTAGAGGTTATTAGGGTCATAATTTTTCTATGGTGTCAATACGATAATTGTAATACAATTAGAGTAGAATATTATCGTATTTTTGGTTGGGCAATCAGGTGCCTACTGGTCCTCAAATCTCTAAGGGTACAGAGATGGATAAAGAGCAGAAAATTAAATAGGAAATAAATACATACGTTTATAACGATATTTGTGCGACTAAAACGAAGCATCAAACGAGGTTTCTGGAAGTTGCACAAAATACAGAAAAAGTAGTCTAACAAGTCTAGGGCAGGTATGTGAAATTTGTTTAGGTTTTAACAGCTAGTGGGATGGCCCTAATTAATTGTGTAATAAACAGGTGCACAATCAATAGAATATATAATAAATAAAATTTTTAAAAAGTTGCACTAATTCTAATTAGTCAAAACTAATCCTAAATTACTGAAATCTGGTCGAGGGAGTTTACACCTAAGATTGCTATCGTATAAGGAGGAATAATGTATGGAACGAATGCCTTTGCATAAGAGAACCCAATTTCCTCGATTTGTCCTGAATACTCAGTTGGCTAAATGCATTGCATTGCAACAATGTCCCTTTCCGCTGCTTACTCGATTGATGCAATGATAGCCAACAAACAACTTAAACGATAAAGCCTTGTGCGGGCGCAACCCAAGGCTCGCACGACATCACGTCCCGATATATTCGAACGGGCCATCCCTTCCTCGCACCCGTGGGACAGGCACGGTGATTCGCGTCCGGTTCAATCCGGCTACGGGGGCGAGGCGGTGATCCGGCCGGGCGGCCCCTCGGTTCGGGGGCCGAGGCATGATATAATGGTATCAGAGCGGAATCGATCTCTTGGCCCAAATCCGTTGCTATGACTCTGAGATATTATCGATATGGTATTACAATAGAGCATTCCATACAATAAGTCCATAGATATTCTCAAAGTGCAAATGTTTTCTGAACTTGATTGCTTGATTGTTTCGATTGAGTACGGCGAGGGATGCACTATCGCTGCTCGGAATATCGAGAAGTTTATCCTTGAAGTTTCGAGGATGAAACTTTTTGTTGGTTGGTAAGTATGTAATGTCCCGCTCCGCGTCGGCATTATGTATCAAGGTGAGTGGACAGAACTTCGTTCTCTGATTCTTGCACGCCTTAATAATAATATGAGTTTTTGCTTGTAATATTTTTATAAGAGAATGATAGAACCTGCCTTGCATGTTAATGAACGAACTCACCTAGCTTGTCTTTGAAACAATCATGTTTGCTTAACGAGAATCTTGAAACGCTTGTCAATGAGTGCATGAACATGTTCACTATCGTTTATGCTTCGAGAGAACCATATTGTGTCTGAATGTGTTCAAGTGATAAGTCGGATTGCCCCGCAATAACGATAACTGTTCTGATGGTTCGTCTCATCTGCATACTAAAGTTTATTTGATAGTGTTTCCATGCATTCGCATCGGTCGGACAATGGCTTTTGGTGGAGAGCTGAACTGCATGTGTCATGGCTGCTACCATGATAGTGAAAAGCAACCATGGGTCACAGCTGCCATTAGCATCAGATGAATGAGTCATTGGTATGCTGGACCAACAACTGCCGATCCTGAGATACTCGAGGATCGCCCTGCATATAGCTAAGTCATTGTGTTGGATTGGATAGATGGACTAACCCTAAGATGTGCATTATGTGTCTAGCTATGCATTTGTCCCTCGAGTCCCACGAGATACGCTGCGCACACCCTGAAACAGAACATCGGCTTGTCTTGCTTATTGCATATGAAACTCTATTTTCTAAAGATGTTTCCAAATAATGTAATATGACTCTGCTATTGAACTGCATGAAACGAACCTAGGTAAAACTAGAAAGATCACTAGTAATGTAATATTTAACAACATGATTACTTAGTATTGGTTTTAGTGAATGCTTGCTTCTGTTCAGTTGTTTTATCTCACCAGTACTTATAAAAGTGCTGACCCACCAATAGTTTACTTGCTTGCAGGTACTGGATCGTCCGAGGGAGCGATAGGCGTGCCTCAGTCCCTAAGACCCAGAATCCTGGTTTCGATTGTGCCATGAGATTGCTATCGTATAAGGGGGCATAATGTATGGAACGAATGCCTTTGCATAAGAGAACCCAAGTCCCTCGATTTGTCCCGAATACTCAGTTGGCTAAATGTATTGCATTGCAACAATGTCCCTTTCTGCTGCTTACTCGATTGATGCGATGATAGCCAACAAACAACTCAAACGATAAAGCCTTATGCGGGCGCAACCCCAGGCTCACACGGCATTATGTCCCGATATATTCGAACGGGCTGTCACGCCCCAGTCCCAAAATACGTAGGACCAGGAATACGTGACACGCCAGCTACACATTCGACCAGACTCTGGTCTGACTCGAATACATATAAGCTGTATAGTATAAAGGGCAATATCTAGATATCCCATAAATGTAAACCTCTATGTCTCAATCCACAATGTACATCAGTATATAAGAAAGAGCTATATGTGCTAAAGTCGGCCGCCCAATAACACACAAACTCGAATAGACTCGAGAAGAGATGAGTCTACAAAAACTAGGCTACAACAGCAGATGAATAATCAATATGAAATAAGTAACCATAATGCCGGTAGAAATGATATGAGTACCTGGTATAGTGCCCGCAAGACATGCCACTCCATCAGTATCTTCAAGTGCTCCGTAATCGTCTAGGCTGCAAAACTGGCAGGGAACCAGGTTCTCAGAGGAACGTAACAAGGTACAGAAATACAGCATGCCAAAGTACAACAGAAAGTACAAGTGCAACGACAGGGTAATCTATCATAACCAACTAAGTGTGACACAGTTTAAAGACAATGTTCGACATGTGGGCTATCCAAAATAAAATCGTAGCTCCGAACACAGAGACACACGGGGTGTACCGTAGCTCCGAGCACAGAGTCACACGGGTGATACAACTACTCTAGAATACAGGATCACTACATATACATATATAAGTGCATGCAGAGGAGCCCAAACGTCTAGTAACTGTCTTCCCCTTCCCAAGCGGTCAACGATGGTGCGCTGAACCTGAACCTCTATCTAACAGTCTCGACACACAGAAGTAACTCAACAGACGCGACCCTAAGGTCGTCCCAGTCTCTGGTCATGATGTCAGTATCAGGATACAGGAATCTGGCACGATCACAGTGTATGAGTGTGTCGTAGGGTATCGATATACTCAGGTACGTACATCGAGGTGTTACGAACATCTAACATTCATTCTAAGATGTTACGACGAACGTCTGTACCCGGTTGTGATCCGGACGCGAAGCATCGATCGTAAACAATATACGCACATAATGTACATAAAGAAACAATAAATATCTGTAATATGAAATACAGGGTGACAAGGTATACTTGCCTGCATCCGGCTGCTGATGACGGGGATCTGGTACCACGTCCAAGTCTTCAGGTCCCGTAGTACCTAGAGATGAGATACAAACCCAATTAAAATCTATCACACGATAAATAGGGATGTGACACACATCTATACATATGCTCAGTCTCAGCTACGACTCACAGGGACAAGACACTAGGGGGTTGACCACAGTTGACTATCGGTACGATACATCAAATCAACTAGTCATCTATATACTATCATCGACTAATCCTCATTCTTACCATATTCATCATGTGGTTCAGTAGTTCAGGTATGCTCATTCCTCGACAGTAATTACTTATTAAAATATTCGGTCTTCCTTTTTACAACCATCATTATCATTTCACCCAAAATCACTGCCCATTCATACAAATTAACATGCACATAAATTAATATGATAAACCCTAAATCTCAATGCCTATCATTTAAATCTATTTTATAAACTTATGAAGAATAATCCCTAAACTCACCTCCATAATTTAATCCTCACTAATTTGTTTAGCATTTTACCACCATGTAATATATCCAGGACATCTAGTTAAAAATCAAATCCTAAACCTCTATGAAAATTATTTAAATTCATTATAATTCATGTAAACAATGAACCCTAACCTACATTAACCCTAATCAACATACATACATATAAGCTCAAAGAAAACACTACACTACACTACATAAACCCTAAAAATATATTTAACCTCATTCTCAAGTCATTATAATCAATATTAACCTTAATCAACATTAACCTTAATCACATTAACCTTAATTAACATCCTTAAACCCAAAGTTCAAGTACTATACTACACTAAACATATATATCAACATAGAGAGGGGGAGGGAGTCGCATACCTCGACGGCGAGGTGGTTGCTGGAGGCGGTGTTGGATCGGTGTGTGGTGGTCGATAGGGTGGAGTGTGGCCGGAGGATTTATGCAGTCGTCCTGGAATAGAGGGCCTGGCCGGAGGGGAGATTGAAGAAGAAGTGGTCGAGGGTGGTGGTGGTGATGTCGCAGCTTGTGGAAAAACTCGTCGGGAAAGAACGAGGATGCCGGAGCCCGTGCTCGCCGGAGTGGTGGCGGGAACAACAGGCCGGGGGAAGAACGGGGCAGTGCCGGAGATTTGTATTGGTGACCGGAGGAGAAAGAGGAGGTGGTCGGCTCATCGACCCCACGGAGGAGCTCTGGTCGTGGAGGTGCTGTGATCGACTTGACCACGCGGAGGAGCTCCGGCAGGGCTGCTATGGTCGAGCTTGTCGACCACAGGGAGGTGCTCGCCATCTGACCGTGGTGGTGATGGTGGATTGGACAGGTGGGGAAGAAGTGGGCTGCGGTGGGCGAAGCAGTGCCGGAGGGACTGTCTGTGTGCAGAGTTGGAGAAGATCGGCCGGAGGGGGGCTCGTAGCAGCGGGGCTTGGGCAATGATGGAGGGAGGCGGCGACTGCCGGTTGGCCGGAGGGGGAGGCTGCACAGCGGGTCAGCCATCGGTTGCAGCAGCTCGTGGGATGGTGGCTGGCCGGAAGATCGGTTCTCCAAGGAAGGAGATGAGGGAGGGAAGAAGGAGAAGAAGAATGGAAGAAGAAGAAGAAGAAAGAAAGAAATAAATATGTAGGGGTTCGATTTTCTAGGTGGAGAAGGGAGGAGATGAGGGAGGAGAGGGTGGTTCCCAATGCCTAGGGATTATGGCCTGCATTGGGGAGAGGGGGAAAGGATACTTTATAGGGGTTGGTGTGGAGGATGGAGGGTTGTGATGTTCCCTATTCAAATGGAGGGTGGTGATTCTACATGAAGGCTTAGGTCTCTTCATGCAAAGGAAGGGGGAGAATGTTGACTACGGTCAAAGAAGGGTAGGCTCTCTATTTGGCCTTGGCCAATGAGGTGAGGACACCTAATTCAATAATTACAACTAAGCCCCTTAAATTTGGGTAATTGCACGAACACATGAAATGATGCAAAAATTATGGGAAAAAATGGTGTTTGGTGATTTGTATGTTGAGGGGGTATTGTGTGTTTGGCATGGACTGAATTAAATGGCCAATGGGGTTAATTGGGGATTAAAATATGATTAGTCAAAATTGGTATCCCCGATTTAAATAGAATTAAAGTGTCCCGTGCTTTTAAGTTAAATGGGGGCACTTGGGGTCAAAATTTGGAAATGACGCAAAGGTCAAAAATGGTGGGGGCTTGGAGTCAGTCTTGGACCCTTTAGTTGGTCCGGCTCAACGGGTTAAGTTGGTATCTCAAAATTGAGGGTAATGACACAGGTGTCCGACACAGAATTTAAATATGGGATTTAGGATACGGGAAATTGTGCAATTAATTTAAAGCACAACCGATTTGATTTTTGTGTGACGGAAAAGTCCAGTGCCTAAATTGGCGAGTCAAGTCAGAAGTACAATAGTCCGATGGAATTTATGGGCTGATATTGGGCTCCGAATAATTTAGCAATGGTAGGGCGCGACAAGGGTTTAATTAAATAAATAACAGACATAAGCAACTCTACTCTAAACCTCGAACATCTGCTGCTAAACCAAAATTTTTCAATCCATACCCGACTATCTATGGAATTAATTAAGGGGGTTTACATTCTTCCCAACTTAGAAAAATTTTGTCCCCGAAATTAAAAATAAAGTTCGATAATAGCTAAGAGAATTTAAAAACAACTAGTAATCAAATGCCGTACGTAAACTCGTACCTTGCTCCTCAAATAAATACGGGAACCGCTGTCGAATAGAATCCTCGCGCTCCCAAGTAGACTCGCCTGGCGAATGGTGCTTCCATACAACTCTGACCAATCGAATAGTCTGCCCTCTCAAAGTCTTCTCGCTGTGATCGAGTATCTCAACTGGCTGCTCTACGTAAGATAGACTGGGCCCGACTGTAATCTCCGAATAATCAAGCACGTGGCTAGGGTCTGCGACATATCTCCTCATCTGTGATACGTAAAATAAGTCATGTACTCCCTCTAATAATGGAGGCAATGCAAGACGGTAAGCCACTTCGCCAACTCGTTCCAAGATATAAAAAGGCCCGATGTACCTCGGACTCAGCTTGCCTCTGCCTCAGAATCTGATGGTACCACGAGTAGGCGATATCCTCAAAAATATATGGTCACCCTCCTTGAACTCCAATGGTCTGCGGTGCACATCTGCCCAATGTTTTTGTCTGTCCTGTGCTGCACGCAGGTGGCTCTGAATCTGCTTGACCTTCTCCACTGTCTGTGTCACCAACTCTGGACCAAGTATCTGACGCTCTCCCACGTCACTCCAATAAACTGGCGACCTATATTTCCTGCCGTATAGTGCCTCATAAGGTGCCATCTGTATGCTATTTTGGTAGCTGTTATTGTAGGAGAATTCCACCAAGTGTAGGTGGTCCTCCCAAGATCCTCCAAAATCAATCATGCACGCTCTCAACATATCCTCTAATATCTGTATCGTGCGCTCTGACTGGCCATCAGTCTGTGGATGATATGCAGTGCTGAACTTGAGACGAGTTCCTAGGCTCTCCTGCATACTCCGCCAAAAATACGACGTGAATATGGAATCACGATCTGATACTATGCTGACAGGCACTCCATGTAGTCGTACTATCTGCCTCATATACATGTCAGTTAATATCTCCGTGGACTGCCCAACTCTGAAAGGCAAGAAATGTGCAGACTTGGTGAGTCTGTCTATGACAACCCAAACTGCATCCTTCCCGCTAGGGCTCCGCGGGAATCCGGTAACGAAGTCCATGGTAATGTGTTCCCACTTCCACTCGGGAATGGGAAGTGGCTGCAATAATCATGTAGTCCTCTGATGTTCAGCCTTGACTTGCTGACAAACTAAATATTTTGCCATGAATCTTGCAATCTCTCTCTTCATCCCATGCCACCAGAAACCAAAAACCCCAAAGCCGTAAGCTCCCTTCATGATTCATTTGCTACATGGCTTCATTTTCTCTCTCATGTTTCAAGAGGGACACTTATCTTCTCCTCCTTCAAACCAAGTTCCCATGGGATCCTTCTCATCATTTCTTCTCTTCTTCTCATTCTTTTAAAACCCCATCACCATCTTCATCCCCATTATCATCCCTCACCTCTCTTCCTCCCCTACCTTCTCTTCTCAACTACTGCTGCAACAGCTACTACTACTATTATTGCTGCGTCAACTGCTCTTACAGCTAATGTCGCTTCTCCGGCCGCCCGCACCTAGCGCCGTTGTCGCGTCGGACGCCGTCGGATGCGTCCGCCAACCGCTGCCGGGCCCCCTTTCACTCCTCCGGTCATCTCCTCCAACAACTTCTCCCTCATCTTCAAAATCTCTAGGTATAATTCAAAAACCCTTCCAATTTTTCTTCCAAAAATTTCTAAATCTAGGGCAAGGAGTTCTTATGAGTTTATATATACATATTATCGGTCATTAGGGTTCTGATTTGGGAATTATTGGAAGAAAAAACCTAGGTCATCAACAAGAAGGGCAAGTCCTCAACCCATTTTTTTCAATTTTTACTTGAATTCTATCATTACTGATTCATAATCTTGCTTAATTTTGAGTTTAAATTCTGATTTGGTATATATGATAAGTAAAATAGAGTTGGCCATTAAATATGAAAATGATATGCATGAACATAAAGTGGTTGTTGATTTGCTTCATCAAGATCTTGGTTGTTAATAAATAAACTTGATTTTAAGGCGATGTGAGACACAATATACGGTATACAAAAATTCAAATATTATAGTATGGTTCGTGAAATGATATGATGTGAATTTTGAGTTACGGTAGAAATTATGACATATGTCTGTGTGTATTCATAACTAGTAAAATTGGTCGATCTTGTTTTCTAATACATATGAAAAAGGAAATTAAATATGTATGTATACTTACATAACAAAGGTTAGACTACTTTGTCTTATAAGGAAGTTCCAATCTATAGCTTCATACCGACTTAACATTCTATATAAAAATTGTCTAGAAGGCGTAGATTATACCATGTGAAGTACTAAAAGAATATTTTAAGATAATACTTGGAATGTTTCTGTCACGCCCCAGTCCCAAAATACGTAGGACCAGGAATACGTAACATGCCAGCTACGCATTCGACCAGACTCTGGTCTGACTCGAATACGTATAAGCTGTAATATAAAAGGCACTATCTAGATATCCCATAAATGTAAACCTCTATGTCTCAATCCACAATGTACAATAGTATACAAGAAAGAGCTATATGTGCTAGAGTCGGCCGCCCAATAACACACTAACTCGAATAGACTCGAGAAGAAGTATGAGTCTATAAAAACTAGGCTACAACAGCAGAAGAATAATCAATATACAATAACCATAATGCCGGTAGATAAGATGTGAGTACCTGGTACCATGCTCGCCAGACATGCGTCTCCAACAGCAACTCCAAATGCTCCGTAATCATCTATGCTGCAAAACTGGCAGGAAACCAGGTTCTCAGAGGGACGTAACAAGGTACAAAAATACAACATGCCAAGTAAACAGAAAATACAAGTGCACGACAGGGTACTCTATCATAACCAACTAGTGTGACACAGTTTAAAGACAATGTTCGACGCATGGGCTGTCCAAAATAAAACCGTAGCTCCGAACACAGAGACACACGGGGCATACCATAGCTCCGAGCACAGAGACACACGGGTGATACACTACTCTAGAATACAGGATCACTACATATACATATATAAGCACGTGCATAGGAGCCCAAATGTCTAGTAACTGTCTTCCCCTTCCCAAGCGGTCAACGATGGTGCGCTGAACCTGAACCTCTATCTAACAGTCTCGACTCACGGAAGTAACTCAACATACGCGACCCTAAGGTCGTCCCAGTCTCTGGTCATGATGTCAGTATCAGGATACAGGAATCTGGCACGATCACAGTGTATGAGTGTGTCCTGGGGTGTCGATATACTCAGGTATGCATATCGAGATGCTATGAACCATCCAACAATCTTTCTAAGATGTTACGACGTACATCTTCGCCCGGTTGTGAACCGGACGCGAAGTATCGAACGTTAACATAAATACGTGCACAATGTACAAAAAGAACAACAAATATCTGTAATCTAAAATACAGGGTGGCAAGGTACACTTGCCTGCGTCCGGCTGCTGATGACGGAGATCCGGTACCACGTCCAAGTCCTCAGGTCCCGCAGTACCTAGATATAGATACAACCCAAAATTAATAATCTATTCTACGTTAAACAGGGATGCGACACACAACTACACTCAAACTCAGTCTCTGCTATGACTCACAGGGACAAGACACTAGGGGGTTGACCACAGTTGACTATCGGTACGATATAACAATCAACTAGTCATCTGTACACTCTCCTCACCAATCCTCATTCTTACCATATTTATCACATGATTCCGTTGTCCAGGTATGCTCAATCCCTGACAGTATTTACTTATTAAATATTAGGTCTTATTCAACCCTCAGTATCATTTCACCCAAAATCACTGTTCGTCCATACATATTTCCATGCACATAAATAAATATGTTACACCCTACATCTCAATGTCTATCATTCAAATGTATTTTATTATACCGATGATGAATAAACCCCAAGTTCACCATTAACCTTAATCTTAAGTCATTATGATTAACATTCACCTTAATCACCATTTGCCTTAGTCATCATTAACCTAAATCATATTCACCTTAATCACCATTTGCCTTAGTCATCATTAACCTAAATCACATTCACCTTAATCAACACACCTACATATATACTCAAAGAAAAACACTCCCCACACTACATAACCCTAAAACACATTATACTTCAATCTCAAGTCATTAACATCAATATTCACTTTAATCGCATTAACCTTAAACCAAATCTCAAGTGCTATACTACACTAACATATACATCAACATAGAGAGGGGGGGAGTCGTATACCTCGACGACGAGGTGGTCGCTGGAAGCGGTGATCATCAGGGTAGTGGTGCGACCATGGTCGTTCGAATGCCGGAGGGGGAGGAGGTAGGCTCGTCAGGGTGGCAGACTTGGTTGGCCTGAGCGGGATGAGGAAGCTCGGCCGGATGTGGATGGAGCTCCGGGGTTGGTCGCCGGAGCTCGAGATCTGCGGAGAATGCAGCAGACCAGAATGTGGTCGGGAGGAGTGGCTCGTGGCTGGAAGGAGGCGGATTCGGTGTGTCGATGGGGTACGAAGAAGCGGGGGATGACTGCTGGCCGAAGAATGGCTGGAGCAAGGTGGCCGGACAGTGGTGTCGGGTGGGGTGGCTGTACAGCCGGACCAAGTCAGTGCACGATCGCGTCGAGACAGACGGAGTGGTCGGCTCGAACTGGCCGGAGCGGGTCAGCATCGGATGTACAGGCCGGAGTCGGGTCGGAGATGGCTGCACCGTCGGTCAGGGGGCTGCTCAGTCGGTCGGCGGAGAGTCAGGCCGGCCGGGGCACGCACTGTTGGTCGGCGGGCTGCTCAGTCCGTTCAGCGGAGAGTCAGGCCGGCCGGGGCACGCACAGTTGGTCGGCGGGCTGCTCAGTCCGTTCAGCGGAGAGTCAGGCCGGTCGGGCGTGGAGTCGCCGCGGGGGTCGATGGCCGGAGTCAGGCTGGAGGGCTGAAGCTGGAGTCGGGTGTTCGTTCAAATGGAGGGGGTGAAGTAGAGTATTGGAGAAGAAGAAGAAAAAGTAAGAAGAAGGGAAGAAAAGTTATTGGCTGGTAGTATTAGGAAGAGGGAGGAGAGAGAGAGGTTTTTTTTTTGTTTCCCCTTGGGATCAGGGCCGGTTAGAATTTGTGAGGGTGGGTGAGGTGATGTTTTATAGGGGATTGTGAAATGGATGGAGGGTGGAGATGCTCCTATTCAAAATAGAGAGCCGAGATTTCTCATGAGAAGAATTATTTCTTCATGAGAAAAGAAGGGGGTGAGTCTAATTCGGTCACCACACATGTAACCTCAATATTTGGTTTTGGCCAATGGGGTGAGGGCACCTAAAATCCCTAAATTGCAACTTAGCCCCCTAAATTTGGGAAATTGCATGAACACATAAAATGACGCAAAAATTGTGAAGAAAATTATGTTTAGTAATTTTTATGGTGAGAGGGTGTTGTGCGTTAGGCACGGGTTTAATTAAATGGCATTGGGATTAATTAAGGATTAAAAAATAGGATTAGGGAAAATGAGTATCCCCGATTAAATAGAAATAAAGTGTCCCGCGATTTTAAATTAAGTGGGGGCACTTGGGGTCAAAATTCGAAAATGACACAAAGGCCAAAAATGGTGGGGGCTTGAAGTCAGTCTTGGACCCTTTAGTTGGTCCGGCTCAACGGGATAAGTTGGTATCAAAATTTAGGGTGACGTCACAGGTGTCCGACACAAAATTAAATATGGATTACGGTTTCAGAAAATTGTGCAAATAATTTAGAGCACAACGAAAATCTGAATTTTAGTGACGGAAAATTCCAGTGCCTAATTTGGCGGGTCAAGTCAGAAGTATAATTCGATGGAATTTATGGGCTGATATTTGGCTCCGAATAATTTTGCAATGATAGGGCGCACCAAGGGTTTTAATTAATGAATTAAAAAAAATACCAGACAAACTTAACTCCACTATAAACCTCAACATCTGCTGCTAAATTCAAAAATTTTCAAATCCAAACCTGACTATCTATAGAATAAATCGAGGGGGTTTACAGTTTCAAATCTGTCTAGATTTTAAGAAATATGACTACTAGCATAACTTACACCATTATTAGTTAAGTTAAGCATTTATAGGCACCCGGATATTATGGTAACTTAGTATTGAATTCCAATTCAAGTTTATAGATTAAATGTCCTCTAGAGCTATATATTGTGATATCTTCAAACAATACTTTACAAATAATTATTAGTTAATAATTGTGTATTATGAGATTTCTAACATTTATGGTTATTTGATTTAGTAGATTAAATAGAAATTGCAAAATAATAATTTTGGACTTGAATGGTATAAATGAAGGCAATTGCAAAAAATAAAATAAAATGCTTGCTTGCTAAGGTATGATTTAAACTTCTCATTTATGATTAATTATAAATATAACTGCGTGATTATAGGTGTTGAGAATTGCTCCACCGAAGGGGTCGGTGTACCCAGGAATGCTACGAAGGGTTGCTCTGGGTCTCGTATATTAAATTGTCAAATTTTTGGAGCCCGAAATACAAAGGAGACTCTGCCAAAATTTTTAAAATTTTCTGGAGTTAACCAAGTTTTAATATCCAAAAATATTACCAATATTTCTAAACCTCATTTTTTTATTATATTAGTGACGGACTACGACAACCTGAAAATTTATTGAACTAGGGGACGATTAACCAAAGTCTAGGACTCGTAGGAAACGGACACGAGCCACGTAAACTGGGACTTAAAAATCAGAAATTAGATATTGTCTGCTTTGTATAAATTGAAATGAATTAATATCTCCTGAAAATTTTATCTTGGTACTTATGATTATTCCAAATTTAGGATGAAATTAAATTCTGATACCTGTTTCCTCTAAATTATAAACAAAATGGAAATCGTGTATCCTGATATACTTTGACAAATGCATTCTTGCATTTTGATAAATGGTATATAGAATAGGAAATTAATCAGATTATAGGATATGAATTGTTTGTAGCTTTAGGTTAGAAAGCATTATGTGGGGAAGAACCACTTGAATACCACCTACGAAATTCCGTAACATAATAAAAACAAAAAACTGATTAGTAATTAAGCTCTTTCGTAAGGCCTTACGAATTGAGTATGTGAGGCTTAGCTCACTTACCTGTCATGTGTTTGTACCTATTCCTAAAAATTATATATATATATATATATATATATATATATATATATATATATATATATATATATATATATATATATATATATATATATACCTATTTCAATTAAAAATATTGATTAGGTAAATTGATATTATATCATATTTTACTCACTAGATGTGAGAGGACCGGATCCTAAGCACCGTGCCATCCTGCCCGCCACAGCCTGATCCCTGGTTACTGGATTGTTGTCGAAAAATTAGTTAAAATGGATATTCAAAAAGTTGTTCTCCAATTTGCATCATCATTTAGAAAATTTGTTTGTGTTTGTGGTAGTGAAATATGAATGGTATTGTTTATCTTAATAGACACTATAACGACATTAGCTAGGTAATTATTTAGAGTCATAGGAAAAATCTATTTTTCCTACTTTCTATGCAAAAGTTATTCCATTTTTCATTTCTCACAATATTATATTATGTTATATTTTTCTTACCGTGCTTGACCGAGGACTTACTGTCGTTCTGACGACCTAGTATTATTCACTCGGGGAAGATGAAGTTCCTGGTGAAATGCTACCTCTATATGATGTGGACTAAGTTGAGGAGTAATCTTCAAGTGGTTTACAAGTAATACAGCAAATAATATTTTGTAACTGAAAATATGTATATTAATGAGTTTATTGTAAAGACTCGTACAGTTGTACTTCAATCATATTGTATAATTATGGTTTGTAGTAATAAAAATATTTTAGTATGACATGCATTCTATCCTAGAGTATTACAGGCGACAATCGCTGATATGGCTACAGTTGTATTCGTATAGAGCGTAGCCTGGAGATGTAGTTACGTACCCGGCTCACTGTATCTTGGAAAGCGATGCGTGGCATAAACACTCTAAAATATAGCGGAGACATATTAAATCGCTGACGTGTTTGTGTCGTCATCAATGACAGATTTATTAAGGGTCTAAGGGGATACAACCCCTCAAATTTTTTAAAAAATATATCGATTACCTTATAGAAAATTTATGTACATTTTAAATATACTAGTAACGTGCATGTACTTTGCACGTGCGTAAAAATTTGTTATTTTTTTAATGTGAATTTATTATAGATACTCTCATCTCTATCGTTCCTAGGAATTGAACACATGCAACCAAGGAAAATGCATTACACCTTAACCACTTGAGTTAGAGTTATTTAGTTATAAGTAAATCATATTAGGTAGTCAAATAATTAGTTAATTTAAAAAAAAAATTTGAGCTATTTACAAACATCATAGACGGTTAAATTTTGAGCCGTTTCAAAACCAATAATTAGTAGAGATATATTAGTTTGGCGTCCCAATATACAAATAGTAACCCAGTTGTAATGATAATGCTACGAGCTTGTAAATGAGATTCATGTGTTTGAAACTCTTCTTCTTTAAATGTTTTTCATAATTTTTTATATGTTTTATGTACAATTTTTTTTCTTTCTTCTTTTGTAACATTTTAAAAATATTGACTTTGTTTTTTGCTCATTCTTGTTTGAGTTTTAGTATATTTTTTGCCATTAAAATTTAATTAACATGATAATTTAAAATTTTTATATATGTAGTACCACGACATTCTCATAATTTAAATCTCGACTCTGCCCCTAGTTGTTGTATTTTAAACTGTGTCGTGTCATATTCGTGTTCATACAACATAGGTGTCAAATACTCTATAATGCTAGTTAAGATCAAACAATCAAGATAACTAATTATTACAATACTAGTATTTTTAATTTATTATAAATAATATTAATTTAATACTTAATTCAAAAGCAAGTTAAATAACTAGTATTAAAAATTATTACCAATTTAGCTATATAGTTAGTTTTTGTTATTATTATATTGTACTTTTTTTTTTTACTTTTTCACATCCTTCATATTTAACATCCATGCACGAAATTGTATACTTATCCACTTCTATAATACAAAATATTATATATCCAAACAATGAAAGTTAGTTTCAGTAGAAAAGAACTACATGAAGATCAAAAATATACGCATCCCATTTTCAATAGATAAGAAGTTACTTTTACACATTAACACTTACACTAAGGATATGTTTGGTTGCTTGCAAGTAAGCTCGAAGTAGTTTATTTTATATATAACGACCCTATTTTTCTAGTTTTGCTTTTTGGTTGCAAATTGAAAGTGGAAGGTGAAGTTGATGAAAAAAACCTATTGCAGTTCCTATCTCCCTCTCTTTCGTTCATTTCCACTTGATACAAAAATAAACTAAAGTTGGCAAAAGTCTCTCTCGTTTTCTCACCTCCAAATCCAACGCGGAATCTCATTTTTCTCTAACGCTCATCATTGTCCCCCATTTTTTTTTACTCCGTAAGTTCCTTAGAAAAGAAAGAAAGAAAAACTACTATGGTTCTGATTTTTTATACTAAGTTTCAATCAAGTGTACTATGCATCTTCTTTATAATAAGTTACTGAGTTGTTTGAAGAATGTAAGATAATATTTTTTTTGTTCATCTTTTTAAGTTTCTTATGTTGCACGTATGCAATTGATAAGCATAATATTTTGTGCTTACATTTTATAACTTTACTAATTTATTAATTAATAATTTATTAATTTATTGTAATATTTTATTTTTGTAATAATTGTGCGGTGATTATAAATTAAAAATAATTAGAAAATGATAAAGAAAGTGTGTGTTTGTGTGTGGGGGAGGGGAAGGGGGGGGGGGGGGTACCATCACACATTTCAAAAATGGAAAACCATATCATTTCATTATAATAACCAAACATAGTAACAACAAAAAGTTATAAGTTCGCTTCAACAAACAACCAAACACAATAAATTTGAATTTCTCACTTCCAACCTCTATTTCTATAAACTATCAAAACAAAAGAAGTGAAAATATATACAAATATATGTGAATGCAAGATACACAAAATTTAAATTTCACACTTCCATCCAATTTGGCGATCTAAACAACCCTAAACCAAATAGGCCTTTAGAGTTCATGAGCTTATGAGGTATTAGGTTGCTCGAAGTGGGATGAATTTAGGCATTTTTTGGCAACTTATTAGAGTTCAGCTGTTTAGTTCAATCGTAGTTTAATTGTCATCCATTTGGAGTTCAGTTGTTTTCTCGTCTCCAAATCCAACGCGAAATCTCAATTTTCTCTGACACTTATCATTGTCCCCATTCTTTTACTCCATTAGTTCTTCAGAAAAGAAAGAAAGAAAAAAACTACTATGATTCTGATTTTTTTTATACTAAATTTTAATCAAGTGTACTATGCATCTTCTTTATAATAAGTTACTGAGTTGTTTGAAGAATGTAAGATAATATTTATTGTTCATCTTTTTAAGTTTCTTATGTTGCACGTATGCAATTGATAAGCATAATATTTTATACTTACATTTTATAACTTTACTAATTTATTAATTAATAAAATTTCTAATTTATTTTAATATTTAATATTTAATATTTTATATTTCATAATAATTGTGCAGTGATTATAAATTAACAATAATTAGAAAAGGATAAAGAAATTGTGTGTTTGTGTGTGTGGGAGGGGAGGGGGGTACCATTACATATTCCAAAAATGGAAAACCATATCACTTCATTATAATAACCAAACATAGGAACAATAAAAAGTTACAAGTTCGCTTCAACAAATAACCAAACACAAAAAAGTTGAATTTCTCACTTCCCACCTCTATTTCTTTAAATAATCAAAACAAAAGAAGTGAAAATATATACAAATATAAGCGAATGCAAGATACACAAAATTTTAATTTCACACTTTTGCACTTCCATCCAATTTGGCGATCTAAACAACCCTAAACCAAATAGGCCTTTAGAGTTCATGAGCTTATGAGGTATTAGGTTGCTCGAAGTGGGATGGATTTAGGCATTTTTTGGCAACTTATTGGAGTTCAACTATTTTTTCGCCTCCAAATCCAACGCAAAATCTCATTTTTCTCTAACGCTCATCATTGTCCCTCATTTTTTTACTCCGTAAATTCCTCAGAAAAGAAACAAAAAAAAACTACTATGTTTCTGATTTTTTTATACCAAGTTTCAATCAAGTGTACTATGCATCTTCTTTATAATAAGTTACTCAGTTGTTTGAAGAATATAAGATAATATTTTTTGTTCATCTTTTTAAGTTTCTTATGTTGCACGTATGCAATTGATAAGCATAATATTTTGTACTTACATTTTATAACTTTACTAATTTATTAATTAATAAAATTTCTAATTTATTGCAATATTTTATTTTCATAATAACTGTGGGATGATTATAAATTAACAATAATTAGAAAAGGATAAAGAAAGTGTGTTTGTGTGTGTGTGGGAGGGGAGGAGGGTACCATCACACATTTAAAAAATGGAAAATCATATCACTTCATTATAATAACCAAACATATGAACAACAAAAAGTTACAAGTTCGCTTCAACAAACAACCAAACACAAAAACTATGAATTTCTCACTTCCAACCTCTATTTCTATAAAATATCCAAATAAAAGAAGTGAAAATATATACAAATATATGCGAATACAAGATACACAGAATTTAAACTTCAAAATGTTGCACTTCCATCCAATTTGGCGATCTAAACAACCCTAAACCAAATAGACCTTTAGAGTTCATGAGCTTATGAGGTATTAGGTTGCTCGAAGTGGGATAAATTTAGGTTTTTTTGGCAACTTATTGGAGATCAGCTGTTTAGTTTGGTCGTAGTTTAATTGTCACCCATTGGAATTCAACTGTTTTCTCACCTCCAAATCCAATGTGAAATCTCGTTTTTCTCTAACGCTCATCATTGTCCCCCATTTTTTTTACTCCGTTAGTTCTTCAGAAAAGAAAGAAAGAAAAAACTACTATGATTCTGATTTTTTTTATACTAAGTTTCAATCAAGTGTACTATGCATCTTGTCACCCTCACTTTTTCAGCTAGGGATAGTTTGATAATTTTGGCATGGATAAATGATTTTAGGAATAAATATTAATATTAGTGTGATGATTGTATTAATTATTTAATTATTATTGAGCTATAAATTATTTGTGACTTGTATTAATTATTTTTGTTAAGAGACTGGTCCAATAGTTAGACTTGTCACTTGTAAGCCCAATTAGATTGTCATGACAACTAGTGAACCCAACTTGCACCCAAGTCCATTAGATCATTCTCACTAATTAGTATCACGTCCCAGTCCCAAAATATCGAGGGACTAGACACGTGGCAATGGCCAACAGCACACACCGATGGACAAACCCAATTTAATGGATCCATCGGGGCGTACTTAAGCTGTAATACAATAATGAGGGTCTAAATATACTAATCTCATCCACAGAAATGAATACAACAATATCAGAATCACAAAGCAAGATCAATCTCAATATAACATAAACTCGGGAAATAACCCGATAATGAGTCTGATACATCTGTCAAGATACAAGAATAAAGATAACCACAGCAAATACTGAGTATGGATAAAGCCTATACCCAGAAGATATCCTCGGTGATCACTCGTCTACTGGATCTGGTACTGCTCCAGTGCCTGCTCCTGATAATGCTCCTGCTCCGTATACCTCGGGATAGATATCGTCTGCTAATCCTGGGGACATAATCTTGATCCAGGTCCTCAGGGGACATAGCAAGGTACAAATAATACAAGCCAAAATAAATGCAGTACGACAATAAATGAAACAATAGGGTAAACTATATAACCATCTATGTGAAATGCAATTTGAGAGCATCACTAAACTCAGGCTAAGACCACTACAAGCTCTGTGTTTGGGAGCCTGTAGCATAGTTTACTATGTGTTTTACTATGTGGTTTATTATGTAGTATATATATGAAATCAGCCTGTAGCCTGTGTGTCTCTCCCCACCCAATGTAATCACACGTCTCATGTCCATGACACGCAAGATCAAAACTAATGCAACAAGTCATAATAAGATCTAAGAAAATAATGTCTATGTCATGTAACCTGTATCCTATACAGAATCACCATGAATATCTCAGGAAGATTCTATCTCATGAATAGTGTCAAGTGTCCTGGGTTATGATGTACTTGATAAGACAAGTACGAGAATATAAAAGGGTGTCGAGATCCATGTCTAGGTGACGTTACACAACTCCGCGTACGGTGTTGGCACCCGACTATTAATCCGACGCTAAGTAGAGTCACACGGTCCAAGGTCAAGCATGTACAAAATATAAATAAATCAAGAAAATATGTAACAAGAACTGCAATGTTGGCAAGGTACACTTGCCTGTGGTTCTGGCTCCAACTGTAGCTCTGGTCTCAGTATAATTTACAGGTACTTCTCCGGTTGCTGAAATAAACATCACCATCAGATTCAGAAAATATCAAATAGCTAAAAATGTCTGTCCTTGAGTCCAATTTGGACACAGGGGCAAAACGACAGTTTTTGGTCAAAGCGAGGTCCACATGTGGGTCGCTTCGCACCGAAAAATGTGTCAGGGACAAAGATCTCCAAATTTGTCAAACTTAGTGTCAACAAGTCAGGAACGATGATACGAACCCAACGGAACTTCCAGAATTGGATTTCGATGAGCCGATCACAAAATCGCCCGTCAAGTGGAGTCACAGGACCAGCGTATTGCTACGAGTCCGATGACGCAAGTTTCGTCTCGATCTGACGTGTGTACACAAAGTTACAACGTGTTTCAGAATAGGCGGATACGGGGCGTTGTCGGCGGATACGCGTTGATTCTGGTGTGCACGCACATCCAAATCAACTTCTGCGAAATCCTACACATCCGTATCAACGGCGCGCATATTTTGGCGAAGACCGCACGCGACCAAGTCGTCCCGTTTGGCGGGGCACACTCAGTTCCGGGAGAAAATAAGGTATTGTTTTTTCTGTTTTTGGATCGCGGTTCACGATCGCCACAGGATGCGACGCACCGAGCGGGTTGCACGGGCATCGAGAGGGTCACACAGCCTACGCGTCACAACTGACGGAACAAAAAACGGAGCAACGGGGAGAGAGAACGGGTTACCTGAACAGGGCTCCGTGAAGACCGAATTCTCATATCGGTGAGTCGACGCGACACAGGGGGACACCGTGTCCGGTCTAGGGTTTAGGGTTTCTGATGGCCGGAGGGTACGGCGGAGGCGGCTGGGAGCTTCGTCGGAGGTGGCTAGGGCACGACTGGGAGTTCTTAGGGGGAGACAGCTGAGGGCGGCCGTGGCTAGGGTAGGGGAGTAGTCATCGAGGAGGAGGTTGGCGTCGAGGCTGCGGGAGGGGGTTCGACGGTGGAGCGGGGAGAGGGAGACGGAGGCGAGCAGGGTGGCTAGGGTTCCGTTGAGCGGCTGTGGGTCGGGGCTAGGCAGAGGACGGCGAGGGTGAGGGCTGTGGGTCGAGTGGCTATGGTGGAGGACGGCGAGGGTGAGGGCTGTGGGTCGAGTGGCTATGGTGGAGGACGGGGGAGTCGTCGGGGACGAAGGGGCTGCGGGGTGTGTCCGGGCGGAGATGGGAGAGAGGCTAGGGCTTTGGGGAGTTCGTCGGCGGAGCGAGGAGGAGGAAGGCGGAGAGGTTAGGGTGCTAGGGCGGCCGGAGGAGGCGGAGAAGAGGAGATTAAATAGGCGGAGCTAGGCGGCTCAGCCGGGTTAGATTAGGATTCCGGTTAGGGTTCCGATTAGGATTAGGGTTTCGGGTCCGGGTCGGGTCGGCGGGTCGGGCCCGATCCGCTAAGGCTAGGGTGCGGGTTTCGGTCTGCGGGTTTTGGGTCGGGTTTAGATCCGACCCAACCCGCTAAGGTTGGGTTCGGTTCAGTTGAACCGGGTCTGGGTTGGTTTGGTTTATTTAGGAAATAAACCGGATTTATTTCTAGGGTTTAATTCAGTTTATTTAAACTTAGTTTTTAGGACTTTAAAATGCTTCTGGGGTCCAATAAATTCCTGAAAAATTATTCTATGTCTAGTTTTTCATTTCACACCCAAAAATATTATTTTCATAATATTTTAATATTAATTAATATCCTTTAAAAAATTATTTAATCACAAAATACCTTAGTTTTAATTTCAGAAAATTACAGAAAATTGTGTAAAATAGTTTTAAAATTTAAAAAAAAATCAGGGGGATTACAATCTACCCAACTTATAAAAATTTCGTCTTCGAAATTAAAATAGGGTAGGGTTCTCTCTATCAAATCTCACTTGATTACAGTCTAAAGAATTTCTCTCAAGTGAACATTGTGGTCTCTACCCAACTTAGAATTTATCCGTCTATCATCTAAGGCAATATATCTAAAAAAGCTATGCCCCAAATTATTTAATCATGTTATTGAATCCTCAAAAAACACCAAACATATCATTTATGATATGCCCTTAATTATTTTTATAAAAGATAGTCACCAAACAATACGATTGGCCGGTAGGGTATATCTAGTACTATCTATATATCAAACTTATACCAAGCAAGATTTTTCGTCTTTTCGAAATAAGGGGAGACGAAGATCAATAATAAAGAGTTCAAGGGGAAGGTAATAGAATAGAAGTATCGGGATCAAGGCGTTTAAAGAATTCAAATAGGAATTGTCAAGACAGTTGTGGATTGAAATCATAATTTGGTAATCCTTTGTTCGCATGCTCGTATTAGTACAGTTATGTAACCGATACGATATGTCAGACATGTCTAGGGAAAGTATATTCGTCTACTAATCACTACATATCTCAATCCACATAAAGTAGTATTGCAAAGGGCGAATCAAGCGCACTAAGGTTAGCTAGACCTTAATACACTGATTCTGAAATGTATTATTGTACGCGTCCAATAATACATATGTCGCGAACAAGCTTGATAAAAGAATGAACTTGCAAAACTAGGCTGTAACAGCAGCATAAGTCGAGGTAGTACAAAAATATAAGTACGATAGATGATGATGAAAGGAGGTACAAATTAATTCAAGTTTACAAAAACAAAACAGAATAAGCAATAATAATAAAAGACTACACAATCTCTACAGTCATCATACAACCTCCTTGTCTAAGTCGCTAGTCGACCAAATAGGGGCAAGGACCTCTAAATTCTACAGTCTGAATAAACACTATATTCTTATGCAAGTCTAAAGTTGTGTTATCCTAGTTCACTTCATCAATGGGTCAATAGGGCTAGGTGGTACTATGTTGTGAGGCATACTACCCAACTTATAATAATAAACTAATACTGAAATCGTCTTAAGGATACCGTGGAAACTCTTGTTAAGGTCTACGAGAAGGGGTCTTGGTACCTATTAGGGTATCCTCATATATTACCTAGGTCATGGTCGTCTTAAGCCTTAGTCTTAGTGCTTATATAACAAGTGTCGATAGTGAGGATAGAAGAGTTACTGGCCGTCAAAGGTAAGGGATCTAACTTGTATCGAGGTGGGGGTACTAATTACGAGACTTAAAGATAAGGGGTAATCATTAGGTCATAATCTACAATAATAACTTAAACTTTCAAGTTCTAATTACCAATCACATAATAAAAAAATTTAGAGTAACAACCAAAATAAACAATAAGAGGCGCACAGGAATCAAGGCAGGATGCAAGTCAAGAAATTAATTCGAATCCGATATAGATGTCAAGAACGATTCAAGCAAGTGGATGAGATCCAAAAACTTATCATATTCTTATTGCCTAAGCTGGAACCGAAGCAATTTAGTCGTTGACCTGCATGGGCCACCACAAAAACTATGTCACGCCCCAGTCCCAAAATATCGAGGGACTAGACACGTGGCAATGGCCAGCAACACACACCGATGGACAAACCCAATTTAATGGATCCATCGGGGTGTACTTAAGCTGTAATACAACAATAAGGGTCTAAATATACTAATCTCATCCACAGAAATGAATACAACAATATCAGAATCACAAAGCAAGATCAATCTCAATATAACATAAACTCGAGAAATAACCCGATAATAAGTTTGATACATCTGTCAAGATACAAGAATAAAGATAACCACAACAAATACTGAGTATGGATAAAGCCTATACCCAGAAGATATCCTCGGTGATCACTCGTCTACTGGACCTGGTACTGCTCCAGTGCCTGCTCCTGATAATGCTCCTGCTCCGTATACCTCGGGATAGATCTCGTCTGCTAATCCTGGGGACATAATCCGGATCCAGGTCCTCAGGGGACATAGCAAGGTACAAATAATACAAGCAAAAATAAATACAGTACATCAATAAATAAAACAATAGGGTAAACTATATAACCATCTATATGAAATAAATTTGAGAGCATCACTAAACTCAGGCTGAGACCACTACAAGCTCTGTGTTTGGGAGCCTGTAGCAGAGTTTACTATGTATTTTACTATGTGGTTTACTATGTAGTATATATATAAAATCAGCCTGTAGCCTGTGTGTCTCTCCCCATCCAATGTAATCACACGTCTCATGTCTATGACACGCAAGATCAAAACTAATGCAGCAAGTTATAATGAGATCTAAGAAAATAATGTCTATGTCATGTAACCTGTATCCTATACAGAATCACCATGAATATCTCAGGAAGATTCTATCTCATGAATAGTGTCAAGTGTCCTGGGTTATGATGTACTTGATAAGACAAGTACGAGAATGTAAAAGGGTGTCGAGATCCATGTCTAGGTGACGTTAGACAACTCTGCGTACGGTGTTGGCACCAGACTATTAATCGGACGCTAAGTAGAGTCACACGGTCCTAGGTCAAGCATGTACAAAATATAAATAAATCAAGAAAATATGTAACAAGAACTGCAATGTTGGCAAGGTACACTTGCTTGTGGTTCTGGCTCCAACTGTAGCTCTTGCTTCAGTGTGATTTGCAGGTACTTATCCGGTTGTTAAAATAAATATCACCATCAAATTTAGAAAATATCAAATAGCTAGAAACGCCTGTCCTTGAGTCCAATTTGGACACAGGGGCAAAACACAGTTTCTGGTCAAAGCGGGGTCCACATGTGGGCCACTTCGCACCCAAAAATGTGTCAGGGACAAAGATCTTCAAATTCGTCAAACTCAGTGTCAACAAGTCAAAAACGATGATACGAACCCAACGGAACTTCCATAATTGGATTCCGATGAGCCGATCACGAAATCGCCCGTCAAGTAGAGCCGCGGGACCCATGATACGCAATTTTGTCAACGTTCTCAGAATCGAACCAAACTTGGGTCACAGGACTAGCGTATTGCTACGAGTCCGATGGCACAAGTTTCGTCTCAATCCGACATGTGTACACAAAGTTACAACGTGTTCCAGAACAAACGGATACGGGGCGTTGTCGGCGGATACGCATTGATTCTGGTGTGCACGCACATCCAAATCAACTTGTACAAAATCCCACACGTCCGTATCAACGGCACACACGTTTCGGTGAAGACCGTACGCGACCAAGTTGTCCCGTTTGGCAGGACGCACTCAGTTCCGGAAGAAAATAGGGTATTATTTTTCCTATTTTTGGATCGCGGTTCGCGATCGCCACAGGACGCGACGCACCGAGCGGGTTGCATGGGCATCGAGAGGGTCACAAAGCCTACGCGTCACAACTGACGAAACAAAAAATGGAGCAATGAGGAGAGAGAACGGATTACCTGAACTGGGCTCCGTGAAGATCGAATTCTCGTATCGGTGAGTCGATGCTACACAGGGGGACACCGTGTCCGGTTTAGGGTTTAGGATTTTTGATGGCCGGAGGGCACGGCGTAGGCGGCCGGGAGCTTTGCCCGAGGTGGCTAGGGCACGGCTGGGAGTTCTTCGGGGGAGACAGTTGAGGGCGGCCGTGGCTAGGACAGGGGAGTCGTCGTCGGGGAAGAGGTTGGTGTCGAGGCTGCGGGAGGGGGTTCGACGGTGGAGCGGGGAGAGGGAGACGGAGGCGAGCGGGCTGGCTAGGGTTCTTTCGAGCGGCTGCGGGTCGGGGCTAGGCGGAGGACGGCGAGGGTGAGGGCTGTGGGTCGAGTGGCTATGGTGGAGGACGACGAGGGTGAGGGCTGTGGGTCGAGTGGCTATGGTGGAGGATGGGGGAGTCGTCGGGGACGAAGGGGCTGCGGGGTGTGTCCGGACGGAGGAGACGGGAGAGAGGCTAGGGCTTTGGGGAGTTCGTCGGCGGAGCGAGAAGGAGAAAGGCGGAGAGGTTAGGGTGCTAGGGCGGCCGAGGGAGGCGTAGGAGAGGGGATTAAATAGGCGGAGCTAGGCGGCTCACCCGGGTTAGATTAGGATTCCGGTTAGGGTTCCGATTAGGATTAGGGTTTCGGGTCCGGGTCGGGTCAGTGGGTCGGGCGGCGGATCCGGCCCGATCCGCTAAGGCTAGGGTGCGGGTTTCGGTCTGCGGGTTTCGGGTCGGGTTTAGATCCGACCCGACCCACTAAGGTTGGGTTCGGTTCAGTTGAACCGGGTCTGGGTTGGTTTGGTTTATTTAGGAAATAAACCGGGTTTATTTCTAGGGTTTAATTCGGTTTATTTAAACTTAGTTTTTAGGGCTTTAAAAATGCTTCTGTGGTCCAATAAATTCTCGAAAAATTACCCTATGTCTAGTTTTTTATTTCACACCTAAAAATATTATTTTCATATTATTTTAATATTAATTAATATCCTTTAAAAAATTATTTAATCACAAAATACCTTAGTTTTAATTTCAGAAAATTACAGAAAATTGTGTAAAATAGTTTTAAAATTTTGAAAAAAATTAGGGGGATTACAATTAGTTAGGGAGAATTAGATCTAACTAGATTTAGATCGGGGCTGTGAGATTAGATACGTGTCCACAAATGGATATGTGTAGGCCGTATCATGGTATTTTGAGATACGGTGTGATACATAGCTCAATTTTGGACATTTTGTGCTTTTACTCCTAAATTCTCATTGTAGCAAGTTACTTTAGTTATATTATAATGTATTTAGCTTCTATAAATACTATTTGTGGTGAATTATGGAATTTGACACTTGAATTGGACACGTATCATGAATTCTTAAGTATACCCTATAGGTGTTTGACTATTTGATACTAGTGCACATAAATACATAGGTGTGTGGTGTATGTGTATACTATATGATAAGTGTTGTGTGTTTCATTCACCCAACTTTGTATATATATATATATATATATATATATATATATATAAAACTTGACAGTTGTATATAGTTGTAGTGTGTGTATCTATTGATCTATATATCAGGTGGGGTTGTTATTTGAAGTAGACAACTGTGTTCAGGCCTACAATGTTGTGCACTGTGATATGATGTTATTTAGTGTGAGATAGTGGAGCAATCTGGGAATGTTTGCCATATATTGTGCACATCAGTGCACATCAATTTTGAACTCGAGCAGTGAAGGAAGGAGGATGTACTGTGATTTTGTGTTTGTAGTTGTGTCTGTGCATGTGGTGATGACAGTGTGGTGTTGCTAACTAAGGTGTTGGTGATATCTGAAATAATTGTGTGTGGAAGTGTTGTGAACATAGAAGCATGATATCCTAGTGAGCAAGTGATTGACACTTGAAGTATCAGTAGGTATCAGAGTATGCTAGGCAATAGAATACTGGGTGCATTACATAGTCGGATTGGAGGCTTGGAATATTGGACTGCTAGGTAGATAGCATTGGTTAGATGCCATATGTTGTTAATGGTGTACACGTGTGCAGATGCACATTTGTGCATGATGTGCACAGACCTGGTTGGTGAAGTGTTGGTTGATTTGAGTTGTTAGTTCATCTAGAATATCAGAGCAATTGGGAAATCAGTAGTGAAGTATCAGATACTGATATTGGATACACATGACTGAGGGGAACATGTAATAAGGGACTTGAGGTTATGCAGGCTTGTGTAATCGAGTTTGAGTCACAGTCAGTTCAGCAGTAAGGAGTGTGAGCACATTCACAAGTATTCAGTTCAGATGCACAACTAGTATGCAGGTTTTAGTTAGTGATTGAGTTATCAGTTATACATTAGAGTATCAGTGAGTATTTATATAGGAGCATCATTTGATTTGATATTAGTGTCAGTTATTAGATGTTAGTGACTGTTAGTTCAGTGGTATAAGATATCAGTTAGGTGGTTGTGAGGTTAACCGTTACTTAGATTATCAGTTAGCATACTAATATTATTTGGTATGAGTTAGCTGTTAGCAAACTAAGTTAGTTGTCAGTTAGTGTACTAGGTTAGTGTATTGATATTAGCTATGTAGTATCAGTCACTAATTAGTAATATGTTAGTATCACTTTTAAGTTAGTATAGCTATGAGTAGTTAGTTAGTGACCCTTATAGACTAATAACCTTAGCTTGGAACTAGAAATTGGTGTATGACCTAGTATTGACCTAGAACATCATGTTTTAGCTCATTTTAGCAATTTATCACATATTGCATCATTTGACTTGGTATTTTCTAAACAGGTCTGTGTGCCACTAACTTGGGCATCGAGATACACCCTTTGCTCAGGACCATAGATGAGTACATCTCTCTGTTAGTTTTTATTTCATGATAGTGTATATATCGAATGTTCTAAAACTGTATACTTGATTTCGACACTGTGGTTACACGGACTGGTACTATATGGATCATGTCAGGAGATGTTATCCCTTACCATGTTCAGCAGATACTCCTTCACATGTATTTTATCGTGTGTATCAAGTATTGATTTTAGTATACTTCGTGTTCACACACTGCTCGTGTTCAGTGTGCCCATATTTGTGTTTGTAACGTGTCGTGATTAGATCCATTAGTATTGGTTGGGGATGGGGGAGTAGGAGTCGATTATGTGATCAAGCCCAAGTGTATTCGTGTACATGTCGATTACATATCACACGTGTAATCGAGTTACCATATTGTATTCGTGTTCAACCCAAACTGATCACATAATGAACTTGTACTCTACGACACATTAGTTAGTTTATCTATTTTCATTAAATTATAGTTTTTATATTGCATGTTCTTCATTCCAGTACATTACTTGTTCACTCTAGTTCACTCCATTTCTTATGGCTAGTTATCCTCTATTTTTATTATTATCTGTTATATATGCTCGATTATGTATTTGGAACTGCTTTCAGAGGTATGTACTTTGCTCCAATCCTGACTGGATATATTTTTCAGATGATTTGCTTGTGGACCAGTGTCCCACGTACTACGGGCCACATGACGGTGTACCACTAGAGGATACCCCTTTAGAGTAGGAGGACCTAGTACCAGATGCTGGGGAGACTTAGACTTATTGTTTAGACTTATATTAGACTTTTATTGAGATTTTTGGCATGTATATATATATATATATATATATATATATATATATATATATATATATATATATATATATATATATATATATATATAATCTCGGACTTGTGGATGCATTATGACTCTTTTCCTCTGTTATTTCATATCGTGTTTTATCTTCCTTAGTTTGATTTTGTGATTGAGTATTGTTTCTCATTATCATACCATATTGTTCCTTTGTTTGGAGTTGAGAGGACATTGACATATACCATATATATATTGTGTGAGATGTTTATATAGCATGGTTGACCCAGACAATGTTCTACCGACGATGCTGCGGCGTAGGCTGGACGTTGCTCACTACTCGTACCCTTATTCCAGGTGGGGGTCGTGACACACCTTCTTTATAATAAGTTACTGAGTTGTTTGAAGAATGTAAGATAATATTTTTTGTTCATCTTTTTAAGTTTCTTATGTTGCACGTATGCAATTGATAAGCATAATATTTTGTACTTACATTTTATAACTTTACTAATTTATTAATTAATAAAATTTCTTATTTATTGTAATATTTTATTTTTATAATAATTGTGCGGTGATTATAAATTAACAATAATTAGAAAAAGAATAAAGAAAGTGTGTTTTTGTGTGTGTGTGTGTGGGGGGGGGGGGGGGGGGGGGGGGTACCATCACACATTTCAAAAATGGAAAACCATATCACTTCATTATAATAACCAAACATAGGAACAACAAAAAGTTACAAGTTCGCTTCAACAAACAACCAAACACAAAAACTATAAATTTCTCACTTCTAACCTCTATTTCTTTAAACAATCCAAACAAAAGAAGTGAAAATATATATAAATACATGTGAATACAAGATACACAAAATTTAAATTTTACACTTTTGCATTTTCATCCAATTTGACAATCTGAACAACCCTAAACCAAATAGACCTTAAGAGTTGAGATATTAGGTTGCTCGAAGTAGAATGAATTTAGACTTTCTTTTTTGACAACTTATTGGAGTTTAGCTGTTTAGTTCGGTCGTCAGATAAACTTAATTGTCGTTGAAGTGTCAGGAACATAGTTCTTGTCCCCTCCCCCCCCCCCCCCCCCCCCCCCCCCCCCCACACACACACACACTTTCTTTACCTTTCACTTCCTATATTTTTTTGAGAAAACAACACTTGGAAAATGATTGTCGGACCGAAATAAAAAATAAAGGGACCAAGACTATAGGGGGGACAAGGGATTGAGGAGTATCAACGAGATGGAAGTCATGGAGAGAGAAATGATCTATAGGGGGGGACAACGGATTGAGGAGTTAGAGCATAATCAGTAGTTGGTACTCTCCATTGCAATTTGGGATCCAACATTTTAAAATAAAAGTAAATATAGAATGGGTTGAGTTTGTATGAGACTAGTAAAAAATGATAAAATAAGCTCCGGTCCCAAAGATTGTGTGTTCAAAAATTGATGTGAAAAAAAATAATGTAAAATTTTAAATCGAAAAGTTGGACTCCAAATTGGAACTTACTATTCTACAAAATAAGTTCCTACAATCTAGAATCTATAAATTAGAAGACACAACCCTTAGCACCTATGAGTGGGATGGAACCGAAAATCTAAAAATTGAAACTAGAAAAAAGACTTAATATTCTACAAAAATAAACTCCTATATTTTTAATCTAAAATGTAGAATGTGGGATGAGCCTTACTAATGATACTCATAGGAGAACATGTTGTTAAATAGAAGGAAATAAAGTACCAGAGGAAAGTGGATAAATATAAAAATAATAAGTATTTGAATGGTTTCTTGGTTGATTTTTTTTTTTTTTTTTTCAATTGTCAAGAAAGAAAGATTCGGTCTCAATCTCAAGTCCTCGTTTTGTCAATATTATTTATCTTCAAATAATTTTTCTTAATTTATGAGAATATAATTTTTTTATTTCTATAGAATAATTTGATAAAATTTGTTTACCCATCTACTTGTGTTAAATAAAATTAATTTTAATTTTAGAAGGAGGATAAGCTTATAAAAGATTACCCTATCTCCAACAAACTTCTACTTTAACAATCAAACAAATTTTTTTTTACTAGAATTTTCATTTTCGACAACCATCAAAACAATAAAATTTTATTTTTCTCTATTTTCATTTCTTTCATTTTTACCATCAAAATAACATTCTAAAAAATCAAAATTTATGTATACTCAATAAATCACACTTTTTAACTTTCACATTTTTTTTACACTTTACTTTTGTGTAATCAAGCAAGCAGGGCCGGTCTTAGTCCAGAACAGTTAGGACGACCGTCTAGAACCCACAGAACAGGAGAGTCCAAAAAAATTAGTTTAAAAATAAATATATAAATAATTTTGTATCTAATATAAAACTAGTATGTATCACAGACCTTTTTTAATAGAAAATAAACATGGTGTGTTGGTAATTATGTTAGACCCATACAAAGAGGTCCTCAGTTCAATCCTTGGTGGGCCGGACCTGCAAACAACTCCTAATTGTAGCCCACCGAACCCCTGTAGCACTATTGTTTCCGCTTTGTCGTCTAAGAAGCGGGCAGTAGTATTCAACGACCAATTTGTTTCCTTCTCCCCCTCTCCAATTCCATCACGCCAAGAAATTACCGAGAATAAATAGGGACTCTGCACAGTTTCCCATCTCGCACTCTCCCGAAGACTCTCTCTCTCTATACATAAATTCCGGAACCGCCACATTCCTCATTCCTTCTCCAGCCATGCTCTCCCTCCAGCGATCATCGACTTTTCTGGTAAAATATCGACCTTTTTTTTACATTTAACCCCCTATTCTCCCCCTATTTATTTCTCACTCCCCGTCTTCTTCTTCTTCTTCTTCTTCTTCTTCAAGGCTCGAGAGCAGAGGCTGAGCTCGTATTGGGATCGGACTAGTACGTACCGGAGCAGGAGGAGGAGGAGGGCCGTGTCGGTGTCGGTTCGCAGCAGCGGCGGCGGGGAGAGGACGACGAAGGCTTCGGCTTCGGCGGCGGCGGCGAGGGGGATCGTGATGGAGAGCACCAACGGAAGCGTGATGGAGGAGGTTGTGGACCGTAGATCCTCCGTCGGCGGTGGGGTCCAGGACGCGTACGGCGAGGATCGGGCCACGGAGGAGAAGCTCGTCACGCCATGGAGCGTCACTGTTGCCAGGTTTGATTTGTTTGCTCTCTCTCTCTCTCTCTCGGATCGGATCGGGAATCTCGAGCCGTGTCGTTTGCTGTGATGTTGTAAATATTGATTTTTTTTGGTTTTTTCTGCGGTTGTTTTTGTAAGTTTGGTAAATTTTTGGGACCTTTCTGCATATTTTGTCATCGGTGCGATCGGTGCTTTTGGAGTGTTGGGAAATTTCTACTGGTGTAGGTGTAGCTTTCTGAGTATGACAGGGGAAAGTAGACCGGACCGTTCAATTGTCACGTGAGCGGTTCACCGATCTCTCTTTTTTGATTTGGTTTATTTGGATTTAATCTTACTCTTTCTATTTTTTTTTTCTTAAAATCTATTTTGTGTGTAAGGATTCTCAGGTTGGTAAATCTATTTTTAAAAAATAGTAACATTGGAATCCGCTACTAAGTTTCTTTCTAGTAAAGGTTGTCAGGACTAAATTTGTCTTTGCGATTTGACCCTTTTATTAATAATAAGAAAGAGCGAGCGAATTGGCAGTTGGGTGGTGTGGAAAACGTGAAAACAAAATTTCATTCTCTCTCGCCGAACTCTAGTGGCCATTGTGGTTACTGGGAGAGGCCTTTCATGTTGGACATCTAAAAATAAATAAATCATTCTCCCTCTCAATTTTATAACTAAGTAAATTCATGTACGTAAAAGAATTTTTTTTCTCGTATCCTCGAATGTCTACAAACTCGGTCCGAAGCACTACTCACATTAATTTTCCACAAAAAATTAAAGGTACTTCTCCTGCTCGAACCTGAAATCTGTTGGGAAGATATGTCTCGTTCTAACCACTTGAGCTAGAAATCATATATATATATATATATATATATATATATATATATATATATATATATATATATTAATTATGATTCGTTATAGTAATTGATTATATTTTAATTGTAATTTGTTATAGATATATCTCTACTTTTTATAATAAATAAATTTTAACTAATTGTTTAACTACTTAATATTATATAACCATAGTTAAATACTCTTCTAACTCATGTGGTTACTGGTTAAGACACATACTCTAATTCATGTGATTCAGATGGGAGATATTCTTGCTTGGACTCGATTACCCATAGCGTATATTAGTTTTTTTTTTTTAATAAATGGTGGAGTTTTACTAACGACTGACTCAATTTTTAGCGTTTTCAAACCTCATTATAAGGATTGAGATATTATAAGAATAGAGATAGATAGAGATGTTTTTGAGTTATAAAATTTATTATTTCATTTTGTTTAAAAATATATTTATAATATTTATTGTACCAGATTTCGAGTATATAATATTTAGAAAAATATTTATAACATTTATTATTGTAAACAATATAAGTAAATTTGCATGTAAAATAATTTAAAAAATAATTTCTTTTGATTTTATTAAAAAATAATCTAAATATTTAAAAATATTTGAATTGAGATTTGTTATATATATATATATATATATATATATATATATATATTATGATTTATTATATGTACTAGTCATGTTCAGGTGCGTTGTACGTATCAAAAAATATTATTAAAAAAATAAATTTTAAATTATATTAGAATATTTTAAATATTTGAATATATTTTAATTATGATTTGTTATAGATATATTTCTTGAGTTTTGGATATGTGTCTAATTAGATAATATCCCAGTTTAAATATAATTTAAATTTTGAATATATTTTATGATTTTTGTTATATGTTTAGGTGATTTTTAATTTTTACCTCATATCATCAATTACGTGAGAAAAAAAGCATATACGGCATTATTATAGTAGAGATGTTTATATTTTAATTATAATGTTGTATAGATATATGTGTAGGTTGTTAGATAATATCGTCTAGTTAAATTATGTTAGATAATATCATATAATTAAGTTGTTATTATATGTATTCTTTTAATTTTTAATTGTGATAGTTTATTTAGACTAATTTTTAATTACTATTTTTATCCTGCTTTATAGTAGTAGATAGATAAAGAGAGATATATAAGACATTTTTATAATATTATTCAGTTTTCGACGAGATCCTGTTGTTTGCGCCACAGCCTACGGTGCAGATGCAGGCAAAGCAAATATTTCCCGTTGAAGTTGTTGCAGCGAGGCATTGCCTACTGCAAAGTACATGGGCTTTGGTTCAAGTATCCCCACTGGGAATATTTTTGCTTTCATGAAAATGTTGTTTAGATTTTTGTTTGGACAGTACTTTTACTTTCAAAATTCTAACAAATGCGTGAATTTAGGTAATAGAAATATTATAAAATTAATAAAAGGATATTTATGAAAACTAAACAAATTAAGATTTTTATTTCTGTCTGAACCAAATACATGAATGGATAAATTGAATTTTTCGGATACATATTTCCCACCTAACCAAATTTCTTTTCCATGAGAAAGAAATAGAGAGTGGATACCGAGGAATACAATACTTTCATCCAAATGTCCCCAAAGGGACCGAACTCAACTGGCTTTTGTGGTCAGTGAGAAGAGGTATAACCACTCTGGCTGGACGGAGGTCTCGGGATCAAACCCCGGTTTAGGTGTTGGGACGGTGGGCCCAAATAGCATGCAACGTAGCGTGCGCAAAGTCCCGTGCGTATCGCCAGGCATCTAAAAAAAAAAAAATGCCCCCAAAGGGTGATCTCTCTTTGCGGATTTAGGAGTATGGTGTGATAGATCTGCTATATCAGCATAAGATATGATACATGGGTAACTTTGGACTGAACCTTCGTTGCTGTAAAAGAAAGTAATAATTTATATCCATGTTGGTCAAGAAGTATACTAGGATTAATCTTGACTCAATTTCCTGCCAGTTTTCACTTCCAAGTCTAGATACGATCTGTTCAAAGCTGCATCTGAAGTTGGTCTGGGATAAAATGGGGTCAAGTCCAACGTTTTAGACCAGGTCCTTGAGGTCCCTGATTATCATTTCATTATTTTGTATATATAATCACGTACCCAGATCTTTAGATTTGAATGTGATCTTGTTGAAATTAGTTGATGATTTTATTGATTGTCTCATTGGCATTATATAGCCTTACAGTCATTAATACAATGATCTCAATCATTATGACAATAATCTCATAATGGAATATCCTGTGACATATTCTGGCATCCCAAATATGTCCTCAGGATATTCCCATGTGCTTATACTATACTTAAATATGACACCCAACATACCATAACAACACTCCCCCTCAAGATGGGTGAAAGATATTCACTAAGTCCATCTTGTCACATCCTCTAATCATGCTCACTGAGGCGAGTCCCTTGGTTAGTCCATCTGCTACTTGATCCCTGGTTAGAACATGACCAAGCTCCAGTAATCCACTATCCAACTTCTCTTTGATGAAGAATCTATCAATCTCGATGTGTTTGGTCCTGTCATGCTGTACTGGATTGTTGGCGATACTAATAGCTGACTGATTGTCACACCACAGTTTCATCTTGGCTCCTTGATCCAGCTTTAGCTCCACCAGCATATTCTTCAACCATAGCAACTCTGCAACTCCCAAGGCCATAGCTCTGTACTCTGTTTCAGCTGTCGATCTGGCCACCACAGACTGCTTCTTACTCCTCCAGGAGACCAAGTTACCTCCTACAAATATGCAATATCCCGAGGTAGACCTCCTGTCATCAGCACAACTAGCCCAGTCAGAATCACAGTAGCCCTCGATGCTCACGTGATTGTTCTTCCTGAATATTAGTCCATTCTCGGGAGCACCTTTCAAGTACCTCAGAATCTGGTACACTGCATCCATATGACCCTTCCATGGGTCATGCATGTAGCGGCTTACCACACTTACTGCAAAGCAGATATCAGGACGTGTGTGGCTCAAATAGATTAACTTGCCAACCAGTCTCTGGTATCTGTCCCGATCAACTGGTTCTCCAGCCTCAGCATCAATCTTGAACCTCTGATCTATTGGTGTCGCTGCAGATTTGCACCCCAACATCCCAGTTTCTGTGAGAAGGTCCAGTGCATACTTCCTTTGAGAGAGAACAATCCCCTCTGCTTCTCGAGCAATCTCAATCCCAAGAAAGTACCGAAGAAGGCCGAGATCCTTCACCTCGAATTCCTTGCCAAGCTTTCCTTTGAGTTGGGCGATCTCCTGCTCATCATCTCCTGTGATAATCATATCGTCCACATACACCGCAAGCATGGTGATGTGGCCTCCACTCCGACGGAAGAACACAGTATTATCAACATTGATCTGCTGATATCCCATCCCTATCATCGTCCTTCTGAATATGTCAAACCACGTTCGAGGAGACTGCTTCAGTCCATAGAGGAACTTCTTCAACCTGCAGACCTTGCCTACTGTCTGATTGGTGCCAAATCCTGGTGGTATCTCCATGTACACCTCCACTAGATCTCCGTGAACAAACGCATTCTTCACATCCAGTTGGTGTAGCTTCCATCCACCATTCGCTGCCAGAGAAATCAGAGCCCTGACAGTGCTCATCTTTGCAACTGGTGCAAAGGTCTCGTCATAGTCGATGCTGTGCGTCTGACTGTATCCTTTGGCTACTAGTCGAGTTTTGTAGCGCTCAACCTGTCCATCTGGGTTCTGCTTCACGGTAAAGATCCACTTGCATCCAACTGCTCTCTTCCCCTCTGGCAGTCTCACAAGCTCCCAAGTGTGGTTCTTCTCCAGAGCTCCCAACTCCTCGTGCATTGCCGCTTTCTACTTTGGATCGTTCTTGGCAATCTGCCAATTGTTAGGTACAGTAATACTATCCAAAGATGCTATAAATGCTCCATGAGAAGGAGGGATATGGTCATAAGAAACAAACTGAGCAATATTCCAACCATATCTGTTTGGAGGATTTCCTGCATTGCTGCGAGTGGTCTTCCGTACAGATAGTGGTGTGGGAGGAGTAGAAGTAGGAGGAATGATATCTTGTGAAGGAGGGGGTATCACCTGAAGGGGGGTTGGTGTCGGTGCCTCAGGAGTTGGGACGAACGCAGGCAAGGGACTTGGCACTGGCACTGTCGGTACTGGTCCTGCAGTTTGCTTCTCTCTCCTGCTGTAGGTAAGTAACTCTCTCTGAGCCGTAGGCCTAACACCTTCACCTTCTTGTCCCTTCTCCGTGCCTCCATGCCAAACTTCTAAATCGGTTACCACCAAGTTCTCCATCTCCCTCTCTCGCCTAATACTGGCAGTATTAGGCGTGTTGTGTGAAGTTCCGTCCTGGTGGTAGTATGGCTCATGCTCCCGAAAGTGGACATCCATACTGACAAACTTCTTCTTCTCTACTGGACTCCAGCACACATACCCCTTCTGGGTCGCCGAGTAGCCTACGAAGATGCATTTGACCGCTCTAGGGTCAAGTTTTCCAACTGATGGCCTGTTGTCCTTCACAAAACACACACACCCAAACACCTTCAGTGGGAGTATTCCACTATTATTGCCTTGCAATACCTCACATAGGGACTTCCATCCGAGGACCTTCGAGGGCATCCTGTTGATGAGTTGAGCTGCTGTCAACACTGCATGTCCCCACAGACTCTGTGGGACATTCATGTCGATCATCATACTTCTTGCGACCTCCAGAAGGTGTGTGTTTTTTTTTTCTGTAACTCCATTTTGTGCTGGTGTGTATGCACAGGTGGTCTGATGCTGTATTCCGTGTGCTGACAAGTATTCTGCAAGCGTCCTGTTGGTATACTCCGTTCCATTGTCAGACCTCAGTACCTTCACAACTGCTTTGTACTGAGTCTGGACATGCTTATGGAAATCCCGAAAACAAGCAGGTACATCATTCTTATTTTTTATCAAATATAACCAGGTAACACGAGAGGCACACTCAATGAAAGAAACAAAGTACTTATAACCATTCATAGTGTTAGTAGCACATGGACCCCAGACATCAGAATGTACTACCTCAAAAGCAAAAGTGCTCCTATGACCCGTGCCAACATATGAGCTCCTAGTAAGTTTTTCTAACTCGCACGCATCACATACTAATTTCTCTTTATTTGTTTTTGCATAAATCTTTGGATACAACTTACTTAGAGTATCAAAGGAAGAATGTCCCATCCTCCGATAATGGAGTATCAAGGTATCCTCAGTCCTCTGCTGCAGTTCTTCCATGCCAGCCTTCTCTGCCATAGATACCAATGCTGAGTCCAGTCATTCTCGATCTAGGTACCACAGTCCCTCATGCCAAGTGCCAGTCCCAAGTCTTCGTCCTGTCCCTTTCTCCTGGAAGGTCACCTTAGGAATATCAAAAGAAATAATGCATTTAAGTTGGAGGATTATAGAACTAATGGACAAAAGACTGACTGGAAAGGATGGAGCATGTAAAACATTGGATAATCTTACTGAACCTGTACAATTAACAGTACCCTTACCGACCACTGGCTGGAAAGTGCCATCAACTGTCTGAATGCTGTCTGCTGATGCTAGGTGAGTGTAGGAAGAAAACTCACTAGCATTTTCCGTCATATGTCGAGATGCTCCCGAGTCGACAATCCAGTCTGATGATTTAAGGGAAGAGATAGACGCAAGGGCAAGTGATTCGTCAGTACCTTCTGATGGATGGGCATACATGGCAGCGTTGCCCCTAACAAAGAATGAGGTGGACGCCTCCTCTGTTCTACTCCTCATGTCTCCCAGTGCCTGGTCCTCCACAGTAAAGGTGCCATCAGCTTCTCCGTTCCCTTCTGATATCAGGAGGTTCGCCCGATAACCTCCTCGACCGCCTCGTCTACCCCCTCGACCACGACCACGTCCTCCATTATATCCTCGTTCGTCGAACGGTTCTCGTCCACCACCTGAATCTCTCTCCCTAGGTGGTTTGGTACAAGCATACCGATGATAACCCATCTCCCCACAGTTGTAGCTCTGCCGGTTATGCTGCCAGGGCTCTCCCTTAGATCCTGTGTTACCTGAGCTGGTGATTGCTAGTGCTGACTTTGCTTCGGGGGGACCACCTGTCCCGGCTTGCAGCCTGATGCGTGTCTCCTCCTGGATCATGGCTGAGATAGCCTCCTCAAGGCTAGGGATTTTTGGTTGGGCTAGAAGTAGGGCCGTCCTCTGTGCGAAAGCTGCAATCAGCCCTTTGAGGAACTTCATCGTCCTCTCCTGCAGACACACCTGTCTCTCCTTACACTTAGGGTCTCCGCAGCTCGCCCGATCTGATGAGTGATCATAATCCAACCACAGACGCTCCAACTCCGTGGCATACTCCTGCACCGTCTTCTCTCCCTGTACGGTGTCATCAATCTTCCCCTTTATCTGGAAGACCCGTAAGTTGTTACCCACACAATCATAGGTCCTTCTCAACTTCTCCCACACATCTTTCACCATCTCAATACCGTATACTGTGGCGGCAATAGACTGGACTAAGGAGTTGAGAAGCCAGATGTAGATCATCATATGAGTGGACTTTCACTCATCGCGTCCTGTCGAGCCCTCGTCCGGCTCTGTCGTCTCGTCCGTCAGGAACCCCACCATGTTTTTCCTACGAGGGTTCTTCTCACCCGCCGTGACCAACTCAGATAGGTGGCTGGTCCATCTAATTTTAGATCGATGGAGGGAAGCTTCAACTCCGACGACGTTCGTGTCGTGTTCTCACCAGCCGACATCGTCAACAACTTCATCAACGTCGCCACCTCTGCAGAATCTAGCTTCTTGATGATCTCCTCCATCGATGCGTCGTCTATACAATCACGTCACGTCCGCTCCACGACTCACGCTCGTCCTCGTCGTCCGCTCCTAGATCCGAACATATCTCCCATTTTTTCAGATCTAGGCATCCCTATTAGGCGCTGTCTCGTGCTGGTGCGGAGGAGGCGGCAGCACGCATGTCACAGCCGCCGTCGCAGCCGCAGCAGCAGTCGCAGCAGTCGCAGCAGCAGTAGTAGCCGCAGCAGTAGCGGGACGGGGCAGCAACAGCGAAGGGCGGCCTGCGAAGGACGGAGAAGGGAAGAAGGGGGGGCGTATTGCTGCGACTGGTGGAAGAGTTCGGTGGAGGAGATCTAGGAAATCCTCCTGTGGGTTTGTGGAAGCTTGATGACGGCTAGGGTTTGTGGAAACCTGGCTCTGATACCATGTTGAAATTAGTTGATGATTTTATTGATTGTCTCATTGGCATTATATAGCCTTACAGTCATTAATACAATGATCTCAATCATTATGACAATAATCTCATAATGGAATATCCTGTGACATATTCTGGCATCCCAAATATGTCCTCAGGATATTTTCATGTGCTTATACTATACTTAAATATGACACCCAACATACCATATCAACAGATCTCACTCGATCCCAGTGATGTCCTTATGAGCATGTTGGTCTTCATTGGTTCTCATGTGAACCCGTGGTTCAGTTCAGTTGGTTTGTTTCATCTTTCCCATTGTTAGGCTCGATTATGATAAGTTCCACTAAATTTAGCTGGATTAAATCTATACTACTATATAATGGGAAAAGTTAGCTTCACCATGGAACGTTTCTTTCCAAATATACCCTTGCATATATTTACTATTAAAATTGTTTATTAAAGTTAATAGGGACAACTAGGTAATTACAAAAGTTGTATTTTGATCTTCCTAAATAGTTTTTAAGGGACTGTCTTTTAGTTCTCTTAAGTACCCTTCATAAAGATTAGAATAATTATAGTTGTCTTTTTAGTCTTCTAATAATAATGTATGGAATACGTGCAACGCACGTGCATATATACTAGTGGTTTTTAATCAGTCAGGTTGGACGTGGGTAGTGCTAGAGATAGATTTTTTAGTTTATGTTTCCAGCAGGAGCGGACACACGCACGCAGGAATTTAAAAGAGGTGGGTCAATCTCAAATGTAAAGAATGTCCAAGATTTTGTTAAATAAAGTTCGCTACATCAAAAATTTGTTGTTGTTCCGCTTCTTTCTCTGTATCAATTATCAAATCATAAAAAAAATAAAAATTATGAAGGAAAAAGTAAAACTAATTTAAATATGTATATAGAAATTGAAAATTACAAATTTTGGAAGGGGCAAACCATAAAATTTACGAAGAAAATTAAAAAAATCCAGAAATATTTAACTTGGAAGCGAAAATTCAGTGGGGAGAACTTCCCCCCACTCCTCCCCATGTAGGTCCGCCCCTGCTTTCCAGGTTTGGACCCGGGTCCTGCAGTGCTACCCATTTAAGGTGACTTCAGATTCGGGACGGCTCTGAGTGCTTTACAAAAGATGGCATCTTAACTGTATGTTTACCACAAAATTTCAGTCGGATCCTGATTTAGTGCATATTCAGTACAATCTCTACAAACATATACACTAAAATGTTATAGTTTCTGTACTTGTTACTAAAAGTTTGTCTGTAATGTGTTTAATTTAAACCCAAATGATCCAACCCATAATGAGTTAGGTTGATATGTCAGTTGGTTTGGCATGGATAACGCCGATGTAGATCGTGTTGTTTGGTGACGGTTCCTCTTCGTAAAACAATATACCTTTATATATATATATATATGCTAGGGGGATGCTTAAGGGGGGATCCAGATCCCTCTTATATATATATATATATATATATATATATATTCTCGGTGACGAGGACCTCTAGCTCAAGTGTTAGAGATAGCATATCCCCCCATGAGGTTGTTAGTTCGAGAAACGGGGGGTGGCATATTAATTCCCCAAACATATTAATCAAAGGGAATTAATATGTGGCGCAACCGGGAGCAGTTTGGTCTGGTTGTGATAAGGTGTGGATGCGGTGCTTGTACAGGAAGCCATGATGTGGCATTCGGGCCGGTGTAGCCTTCCGGCGGTGTTTGTAGGCATTCGGACCAAAATAAAATTTACCTTCTTCGAGAAAAAAAATCTACCGGTTACAAATAATGAGCATAGTTTAATTATTCAATGTTCTTTTGCTAATTAACTCTAATTTTGATTATCATTTAGTTTTAAGTTGCTAGTTAGCTAATGTTCCCAAAAGTTCGAGCTGCTCAGAACTTACTAACATTATGTATTAAACCTTTAATATCCTCCTCAAGTGTCGGTTGGATTATGAAAATCTGGATTGTACCTACATCCGAATGAGCCTAGAATGTACACTTGGACTAAAGCTCGTGAAGGAGGTTCACACATGGAAAAACAATATAACTATTTAATTAGTGGAAGTGAGATTTGAATCAGGACCTTTTGTTTTGATACCATGTTAGAATCAGATAATATTGGACGAGAGTGTTCTCTCGTTGATATATAATGTTGCCCGTTCCTAGTTGCTCGAGCTTTTGAAGCATTGGTCAATTAGCATGGTATTCAAATTAAAGAATAAAAGGTCCCGGGTTAAATTATTCTTTACACTAATTTAATGGTTTATATTGCCTTTCCATATGTGATCCTCAATTTGTTGGGGTTTAGACCAAGTTCTCCTAATCCTTGCCCCCATATGAAGTGGTGTTAATGGTCTAATATACAAAGTTGTACCGTTCCTAACAGGTTTAAGTAACATAAGTAATGGAATCAAAGTTCATAGAAGTCTACCTCCAAACATCTCAAACTTTTGGAAATATTTGTTATGTACTTTTGGAAATATTGGTTATGGAATCGACATTCATAGAAGTCTATCTCCATTCATGATTCATACCTATTGGTTCAGTGTTCCTCAAAAGTTAAATGATGCAGTGAGAAACATTTTAGCTTTGCTGATTCTTTCTTCATTATGAAACTTTGAACACGCTTGGTCAAAATTATGTTTTCAGCTGGAACTTGTTAGCAATGTATAGTTACTGTTCAGAGTCTGGCAATCTAGCTGATTCAAATTTGTAAACTTTGTTCAAAGCCAAATTATAAAAACATTTTCTTGTTCCTTAGTGGCTACTCTTTATTGAGGGATCCACACCATAACAAAGGGCTTGGCTTCATTGAAAAGGAAAGAGATGCCCACTACTTGCGAGGCCTCTTGCCTCCGGTCGTCGCCACACAAGAACTTCAGGTTCTATTGCATTCTCTCCTTGGACTCTATTTTGTTGACCCATAGCTATATGCTGAAATTCACAAACTATATGCTTGTTTTGTTCATCAGGAAAGGAAGGCAATGCACAATCTTCGCCAGTATGAGGTCCCTATCCAACGCTATATGGCCATGATGGATCTGCAGGTTTTTTCTTATGATGTATTTCTCTTCCATTTGAGATTTCCTCGGATTTTGCTTTAAAATTAGTACGAACTATCTTCTTTAGGAGACAAATGAGAGGCTTTTCTACAAACTTTTGATTGATCATGTTGAAGAATTGCTCCCTATTGTGTACACACCAACGGTCGGTGAGGCTTGCCAGAAGTATGGGAGCATTTTTAAGCGTCCACAGGGTCTATATATCAGTCTGAAAGAGAAGTGTGTGGTCTTGCTGTGGTGTTAGTGCCTATATTTATTCTCTGTTGGTCTTACTTTCTAAGCTGCATTATCTTACAGGGGAAAGATTCTCGAGGTATTGAAGAACTGGCCTGAGAAGAAGGTTCAAGTTATTGTGGTCACAGATGGTGAGCGCATTTTGGGACTTGGAGATCTTGGCTGCCAGGTCTGTTGTTTACTATGGTTATGATTTCCTTTATCCTGGCCAGTGTACCCTATGATTCAATAACTTATGATGTTTCCCTGACTAGATCATTGGCAATTGTTTGATAAAATGCAGGGCATGGGAATTCCTGTGGGCAAGCTTTCTCTGTACACTGCTCTTGGTGGACTTCGTCCATCTGCTGTAAGCATTTAATAACTTATTCTGTTTGCCAGTGATTAATTTAATTTTTTTAAGTTGAATACTATATTGGTGGTCATAGAGTCATAGAGACAACATGACACAGGATAATATGGATAAACTATCCAAAAAGATTTGAACTTTTGGTTCATAGCACATGTACCTTATTACTCTTCTTTTATCATTGATGAGTCTCAAACTTAACTGATGATATGCTGCTGCAGTGCTTACCCATTACCATTGACGTGGGAACAAATAATGAGCAATTGCTTAAGGATGAGTTCTACATTGGGTTAAGGCAAAGGCGCGCAAGAGGCCAGGTGTGAACCGTAATATTGCTTACAATTCTCACAACTTTCTTACTTTTATAAAATTAAATTCTTTCCCATGTAACGATTAGGAATATGCGGAGCTCCTGGAAGAATTCATGTCCGCAGTAAAGCAGAACTATGGAGAGAAAGTCCTTATTCAGGTTGGTACTCCACAGTAAGCTGAGAGTTAGGGAGTTAGCAGCTTGCAAGATGTGTTCTTTACTAAGCTTGTATATATTTTGTAGTTTGAAGACTTTGCAAACCATAACGCATTTGAGTTGCTTGAGAAATACAGCAAGACTCATCTTGTATTCAATGATGATATTCAGGTAACAAGAAAGGGCTTGGCAGTTCACACATTATTTTCTGATTTTCCTAAGACATCCATTATTTTTCTGAATTTTGCAGAACTAGATTGATAACTCTAGTTAACGTTGTTTAATTTGTGATTCATTGACCATCCAGGGTACAGCTTCTGTTGTCCTCGCTGGTATTGTTGCAGCATTGAAGTTGGTTGGTGGATCCTTGGCAGACCACAGATTCTTGTTCCTTGGTGCTGGCGAGGTTCAACATGATTCCCTTATCCTTGGGGTTCTTTATATTTCCATAGGTTGCATCTCTGGAAATTTCATACTAACAAGATAAAAATGTTTGCCCCTGCCAACCACTAAGACTACTGTCTATTGTCTCATAAAATGACGAAATGAACTCATGTTGCAATTTGTCTATACTCCTTAGTTAGGAGTCTAGGACTACATTTTCTCTAACTATAATATGCTTCCATCTCTTTATGAAAACATAATTTTTTTTTACCAAAGATGTTAGCAATACATAAACGGTCCTTAGATAATAGCTGATATGCACCTACCATAGGTTGGGCTGCACAATCATTCAGACCGGGTATTGGAAGGGGAGTTCTTGTGGGTACGAGGCCCAGGAGGGACATTGACTGACTGATCTTTAAGTTTAAAAGGGGAGAAAAAAGATGATAAAGATAAGCAAATCTACGGCTGCAAGTCCCTAATCATGTAACAGAATTTCATTTCAAAATGTACCTTCATAGTCTAATATGTTAGCAGCATGCACATTTTCAACTTAGAGATAAAATGTAGAATGCATAAACTTTTGAAACATTGGATTTCAATTTTGGTTCCCTTATAAGAAATTAGAAATACCTTTACATTGGTGAGAGTAGAAGTATTATCATCTATTTGTCTTTATATATAAGATGGAAGAATGGATCTTAGAAAGTTGGTGCCTTGTCCTCATAGCTATGTTGTACTGGGCGCTAGGCGAGGCGATAGGCCGCCTCGCCTAGGCGTCCGCCCAGAATTTTCATGCAAAGCATGTAACAACAGGCATCAGTAGCAGCAGGAGCACATGTAGCAGCAGGCAGCAGGAGCAACAGTAGCACATGCAGCAGTAGGCAACAGTAGCACATGCAGCAGCAGGCAGCAGTAGCAGCAGCATGTAACAACATTTTCATACGCCTAGGCGTGCCTGGGGAATCCCCGGGTCACTTCTAGGCGCCCGTCGACTGACACAGACATTTTTTCCTCGGGTCGAGACGAGCTCCCCCTGACCTGGCCGCCTAGGCCGCCTAGGCGCGCCTAGGCGTCGCCCATGACAACATAGCCTCATAGTATCGTGTCATAGTCATACACGCATTTGACATAACAAGGACACTCCAAACTTGCACTAAGGACATACAAAATTGGCAAATGTGTCGCCACATCTGTGCCATTATCATGTCATATTCTTGTCCAGCAACATAGTAATACAAGGAAAGGAAATTAAAAAGCTAAAAAACCTCAAGCAACACCAACTTGCATTAACAACTGAAAATTTGACTTTAGAATGAGCAAACCAATAATGTTACACTCTTTATCAAAATTGTGTTTGATATGGGGTCACGACAAATCATACGCTGAGGATATGTTTTGGTCACATTGCTAACAATTTGTCTATTTTATGTATAAATATATTAGCTAGTAAGCACAGACACTCTAAATTTGTGCATTGTCCTTGTTGTATCTTTGCCAAAACATGCCTTAGACGTGGCAAGGACAATCCAAAAAGCATCAGGACATAAAAATTGGTGTATGTGTTGCCAAACGCGTACGCCATTATCATGTTGTATTCTTGTGAAATCAACATAATATACAAGTGAAGAAAAGGAAAAAGAAAAAGAAAAATACAGAACTTCAAATGATGCCAACTTGCATCGAAAATGAAAAGTTATTTTGATATTGTTATTCTAAATCATTTTTGCTATCAAATAACAGAAGCAAACCAGTAGTATGGCACCGTTTAACAAAAGTTTTCGTGTTTGATATGATGTCACGGCTGATATACTTTGGTCACGTGCTGAGAATGCTTAGCTGCTGTTAGATCTCTACTAAATATCAGTTGTACCCTACCAGTAAAAAGAAAAACCCAATTTCACTAATGTACCCTAGCTCTCCACATGGTTGGTCCTTTTATTCTTTTTATACATTGATTGGGTTCTTGATAAACTTTTATTTTTAACCTTACTCATTCAAGTTTATTATGCAAATCGATTTTTGAATTGAGACTTTCTTTATTGTATAACTATAAGCATATTTTGTCAATATGGTAATTGTTGATGGCTGATAATGCTATTAGAACACCTAAGATTTACATTCTTCTGGTAAATCTATTTACCTGTTGATCGTACGAGTATTTTAATCATTTGGTCTACTATGTCAGTTGTAAGTTGAATGATATATTTCTTATTTTAATCATTTGGTCTACTACGTCAGATGTAAGTTGAATTATATATTTCTAGTTATATTATTTCTCTTTTGCTTAATTTTTTTCTTCTGGTTTGAAACTTCATTCTAAGTTTAGCTCATTGGTCTGATAGCCTTAGAAATAAGAAAACTGCACGAAACATGTCAATTGGTCATATACCATAGTGCATCACCTGAAATTTGAGTCCTGGCTCCGCCCCTGGCAACATATCTCATATTTTATATGTAAGACGTCACAATGTGCAGCGGTCTCCTTATCTTTGCCTTTTGATGCTTGCATCACCATGCAAAGACTCGGATATCTGATCCTGGGTCCAAGTAACACTGAAACTTCTTTTACATGCCTGTTGCTGTGCCACCCTATCCCCTAACCAAACTCCTGCACTTTTCACTGCAAAAAGTCACCATATCCTAATGGTTTATAGATGGTGATATTGATCAAATGTGATGACACAGCCGCTGCTTGATGGCGCTCAATTAATTCTCTCTAGTATAAGACTTTTTATTTTCTCTTTTTCCATTTTAGTGTGCTACCTAAAGTTTTGTTCACTTGCACCTGTTATGTAAAAACTAGACCTAGTTTGTACTTGTGGTATTTTGCTATACCTGAATTTGGTGAAATCCTGCAGTCAAGACTCAAGAGCTAAGATGTACTATTCATTTAAATTTTATATTTTAGGGAGCAGACTGTTATTGCTGTATAGTGTGAGAGGATATCACTCAATCCATGTGCCAACTATTTAGAGTCAAGCTTTGCATATCTGAATCCTTCATGAATAGTTCCTAGTAGTTATTAGTTGCAGAATGGTGCAGTAAATTTTGTTTAGTGAACATGTGTTCATGCAAAACAGGTAACTGTAGCAACTAAGTTTTTAGTAATTTCAGGAAGTGAAAATAAGTGCTTGCCCAATAGCCAAGTCTAAAAGAGTCTTAAATATGTGATAGCTAATAATGGAAGAAAATAATAGAGGGTACCTGCCTGGGTGGCTAAGACTGGCTGGTAAGGGAAATCCCAACTTCATAGTTCATACCTTGAAGCTTAGCATGTTTTACGGGGTTGAGAAACTATTAGGTGCTCTTAGATCACTGCCATGTGGTACTTGGAGTCCATAAAAATCTGACAAGTGTAAGCAAGTTAAAAGATGAAGTTATTTTGTTTAGAGCAACAACCATGTGTTACACTTCTGAGATTTTGATAGGTTTGGAGTACCACATGGCCGTGCACTAAGAGTACCTATAACTTTTTTAGGTGGGAGGGAGGGAGCTCACTCTTAATTGGCTTCAAATACTGCTTGTTACCTTTTTGCCTTAATTGGAAGAATTATCCAGGCTTCATTTCAGGCTTAAATCAGGCCAGGTTTCAAATGTTCTGATTCCAATTGACAAAGATACTTGTATAGTTGAGCTTAAATGAGGCTATGATCGATGGTATTATTTTGATTCCCATACTTGTATAGTTAACCAATCCGAGTCTTTTTCTTTGTTTCATTTCAAAAGACTCTTTTCTTGGAGGACATGGATGATATATTCAGACATGGACAGGAAAAGGTTTTAGCATGGATAGTAGATATAAAGGCTACTTCCCAATATATCGTAATTGTAAGTATCATATTATTGGATCCAGGCCGGTTAACATGTGACAACTAGAGAGTTGTTACTTCAAGTGGAAAATCTTGCCTCTAATCCTTAAAACAGGATAATATTTCTTTTCAATCAGAAGAAAGAATAGTACATCATATGTAATCTGATCATGCACTTTTTAGACGTCAACCAACCTAACTTTACCTGGGGAACATGTTAAATAGATTTTCCGTTTAATTAGTCAAGCATACACTTATTTGTTTCTTCATATATGACCTATTCAATAATATACTTATTCTGGTTCCTTCAGGCTGGAACTGGTATTGCAGAACTCATAGCTCTTGAGATGTCAAAGCAGGTATATAATATTTTTTTTCATCGTTTAAATTTTTAATAGAACTGAAAAATGTAATTTTATTGTCCTTTATACTGTTCTTTTCTACCTTTTCGGAGAAACATATGAGTTTATGGTTTGTCTCTGTTTCAGACAAATGCTCCACTGGAAGAATGCCGCAAGAAAATATGGCTTGTCGATTCAAAGGTAAGAATACTTTTATTCGTATCATAGTACCTCAGCAGAGAAAGGAGAAAAGGGAGAAGATTCCCCAAAAGGGGTCTCTTGTATCTTCTAGGCTTCTAGCTCACTAGCCCTTGAGATGTTATGCATATTCATTTGTATTTTTTTGTTGTATTAGCTCATAGAGTCTGTTTACTATTTTGTAGGGATTGATTGTTAGCTCCCGTGTGGAGTCCCTTCAACACTTCAAGAAGCCATGGGCTCATGAGCATGAACCTGTCAAAACTCTCTTAGAAGCTATCCAGGTGCGAAACCATTTCACGTGTACAAGCATTTGTAATTATCCTTGCTTAGTTCCAGCTAGTATACTAGTATACGCACAAAAGAACTAGTACTACCACAAATTTTAAATTTTCCACCTGGGAGAATTTGGTTATAACTTCCAGGATTTCATGTTCTCTCCTGATCATTTACTTTCTTTAACAAACACCTGCTTAAATACAAATGCTTCATTTATTCTGATGTCATAAGTTCAATAACTTTTTCATATATTTGTCATATCATGGTTAGAAATACCCATAACTCTTAGTTACTGCAAATAAAGCCTGAATTTCTGGATGCTGGGCACCTTGTTAATAATCTTCTTTCAGGAATTCTTTTATTCATGAATCCTTTCCATACTAGTTTCTAGTGTCCTGGTACTTAAATTCATTATCTGGTTTCAAAGCCATTTGATTGATGATCTCCTTACTAATGAAAAATTGCTGGACTCTGAATGTCTGGCCAATATACACTTGTTATATTGATGCCTGCCAATACTTACTATATTATTCTATTTCTATGCTGATGAAAGGTATCTCATAATACATTTTTACTTGTATATTTTGTTTGATGCTGAATGCCTGGCCGATGCTATTTGCTGTATGATTCTCTTATATACTTCATCAACAATATTTTGTAGCAAGTTGCTGAGTAGTTGCAAAAGTTTTGTAAATTTTGTTTTGGTTTTTCTTAGGCAATCAAGCCAACAGTACTGATAGGATCATCTGGAGTGGGGCAAACCTTCACAAAGGAAGTTGTTAAGACCATGGCCTCCTTGAATGAGGTGTGTTAGTCATATTCATGTCAGTTTGCACTCAGGATATCTACCGGAAGATATCAAGAAATTCAACTGATAGTGCCCCTATGTACAAACTGCAGAAACCTGTAATTCTTTCTCTGTCCAACCCGACGTCACAATCTGAATGTACTGCTGAACAGGCTTATACCTGGAGTGAGGTAAAAGGCCACATGACACAGTATCCTGTATCCATTAAGATGCCATCATATCTAGCTGACAAGTCTTAAAGAGATGAAAAACAAGTTAAAATTTTGTTTCTTTTGCAGGGACGTGCAATATTTGCTAGTGGAAGTCCATTCGGTCCTGTTGAGATCAACGGGAAAACCTTTTTGTCTGGCCAGGTTTGGACTTGGTTCTTTCATATAGAGAACTCTTGAGCAAACTAAATCTACATATGAATAGACTACTTTCGTCTTACAAACTGATTTTGTTGTTTGGCATTGTGCCAGGCAAACAATGCTTATATATTCCCAGGATTGGGTCTTGGTTTGATTATGTCTGGGGCAATTCGTGTACATGATGATATGCTTCTCGCAGCCTGTAAGTGAACATGTTAAAGTAATTTAGTTTCTTTGCCTAGGCAAATGTCATTTTGCTTACTGTTTTTTAATAAAACTTGTGGTTTCTAAAGAAAGTATAAGTGCATTCAATCAGTTTTCACTCTAAAGCGAAACATAGTTATTTAAGACATTGGGTCCACAGTGGAGGTGATTTAAGGGAGTCAATGATTGAATGATTTAAAGATTTTCCTAATTCACAGCAATGTGTTCTCAGTTTTAGTAGCTGCATATATGATAGCCCTTACGGAAGTCTCCATACTGGCATGAGGAAAATTAGAATCTGAGAAATTCTGTCCATATGGCTATTTGGGTCACAATTTCAAGAGCTCGATTTACTCATTATACTTCATTTGCTGGGACAGCGGAAGCTTTGGCATCACAGGTGGCACAGGAGAACTTCGATGCTGGTCTGATTTATCCTCCCTTCACAAATATCAGAAAGATATCAGCTAAAATTGCTGCCAAAGTAGCTGAAAAAGTATATGATCTTGGTGGGTTTCTTTTCCTCCTTTTACAGTTGAAATGCTCAAATACACATGCTCAGAGGTTTCTTCTTTTACTGTAGGTCTGGCTAGTCATCTTCCACGCCCTGAAAATCTGGAAAAATTTGCAGAGAGTTGCATGTACACACCCATTTATCGCAACTACCGATAATGTCAGAAGAAGCCAGCTGGATTTTTTTTTAGAGGTTACATAGGTGGTTTAATCTGCAATCATGCATCTGTAGCTGTTTTCTCATTTTTGTTTATTTTACTGCTTCAATTCGAATGTCTCATTTAATAACTCTTATGGTTCCATTTGATGGTTTTGCCAACGCATTTACTTTGTTTACCCTCATGACGATCTCTCAGTAAGTCCAGCTTTGTATATTACAGAGTGAAAATGTACAATAATTTATTTATGAAAGAATATATGCAATGATGATGACGACGACAAATTTCTTTGATGTTTCTATTGCAATTTCCAAAGGCGATAGTTTACTGTTATAAGACTGTAACTAGAAACCTGGCAGTTGATTAAGAAACCTGCAAAGAAGTACTCTGGGTTGTGATTGTGCCTGGTGCATGTTACGATGGTCATTTGAACTTTCATCAATATCTACGTTGAGAAAACAGTTTTGAGAGCATCTTATGAGCAATAATAGCTTGGATGCAGGATTCCAAACTAATAATAACTTATGTACATATAGTTATGTCATGCATATTAGGTTCTAGAAATTAATACTTTGATGCTTGGATATTATGATAAAATGTAGGTTTTTTTAATGTGCCCCTGGATGTATGAATCAAAATAGTTTGGTTGGACTCGGAACTAGGTGGCGTGGAGACTAAAATCACGAGGGACAAAAAATTCAAATTCAATTGGATTCAAACGATAGACTGACGTATCATGTGTTTGGATTTAGGTATTATTGTAAAGACAAATGTTAATGGGTGTTATGGGAATTCGCACCCTTCACCTTCGGTATGGTTAAACTCCTTAAGCAGCTTAAAAGAGAGAAAAAAAGAGTCTCACCGCATCCATAACATCCTCTTTTATTATGTCCTTTTATTATGTCCTAATGATTCTTGAAGAATCAAGAAGGCCTAAAACTATCTGGCCTTGACGATTTGATAGGATATAATAAGCTCTATTTCTGCCATAGAAAGTGTAGCCCTCGACACATGGTTTCTTCGTCTATGTGCTGTATGCCAAAACAGTTGTAGACTAATAGACAGACAGTATACATATCTTTGACATTCACAGAATATGCAATGCACTTTCAATTTTCCAGTTTCAAATTTCGCAGAATATTCAAATTTCAAATGAGAAACGACAGGCCCTTTGAAGTACACAACAACAACAAAACTTTTATTCTAATTAAATCTTCTTCTTCCATTCAGCTATGTAACACTGCAAAAAACATATAATTCTTTAATACCTCAAATCATGTCCGTATAGAATTATTTCTGGTCCCAACGGTTCCATTAACTACTATATTGATAATTGCTCCCGGAACATATATTAGTTTGAGTTGTATATGTTCAAACCATCTAAGATAAATTTTTTTTTATCTTCTCCTCAATTGATGATATTTCTAATTTTTCACGGATACAATTATTTTTTAAATCTTATTCTTTAATTTTTTTCTACTCATCCATCTTAATATTCTTATTTCACCACATTTAGAGGTGCAATACGTTGTCGAAGAATATTTCCAAATTAGTAATATGTATGTAAAAGAGTTGTAATGAATGGCTTTCAATTAGGAACTATAGCAAAAGGATAATACTACTACTACCTACCTTGCAAGTGTTCTAGTAAGCAAGAACATACATTACTATAGGCTGGTTCTTCATGATCAATTCTGGATTTACGATCCTTGCAGCTAAAGTGACAACCAATGTTTTAAAAATCGGCCGATGATTGAACCAAAAATCTTTGGTATAGATCTAACCAGAATTCAACCGGGATTCAAATAGACTCTTTACGAAAATCAAATTATGTAAGATATTAACATTTATTTTTTGGTTTGATTTGGTTCTGAGTATGTATGATTTGGTTTAGTTTTACAACTATAAGGCCTCTAAAAGCCAAATCAAGTACCAAATGATCAAAATATTACGTGATAAACTTTTTTGAGTTTAAAAAAAAAAAAAAAAATCCAGAATCGATCGGTTCAAACATGAATCGGTTCAGCCGGTTCACCGGTTAAACTCCGGTTCAGGAAAATGCCACCGGTTCTTTAAAAAACTCGGTTCAAGTTAGACTGGACCGATTTTTGGTCAGATCCGGTTCGACCCGGTTGAATTGCTGTATTTCATTCATCATGATATTATATATATATATATATATATATATATATATATATATATATATATATATATATATATACATCCACATATCAACTTGGGGCCTAAGTCACATGACCAATCACCATAAATATAATTTAATTCCAATATGTCCATCCGTTGGCACATGAGATGGACGAATAACTCCAGCAAGAACATCATCCCTCAAAAAATAACAATCCACCTCAATGTGTTTTGTGCGCTCATGGAAAACTGGGTTCTGCGCAAGATGTAAAGCAGATTGACTATCACAAAACAAATCCATAGCACACGAATGTTGTACCCCTAAACTGCCAAGCAATCCCTTAAGCCACTTAAGCTCACACGTGATCGTTGCCATCACACGGTACTTCGCTTCGGCTGAAGAACGGGACACCGTCATCTGTTTCTTCGTCTTCGACTTCCAAGAGATGGGCAAATCACCAAGAAAAATCAACAAACCAGACAAAGAGCGTCGTGTGATGGGACAACTCGTCCAATCAGAATCACATCACCTCCGGAGCCGCAAATCACAGTCAGAGCAAAGAAGAATGCCTTGACTGGGATAACCCTTCAGATATCTAACAACCCTCAAAGCCGCATCCCAATGATCACGCCGGGGCTAATGCATAAACTACGACAAGATGTGAACAACATAAGCCAAATTCGGCCGAGTAAACGAAAGATAAATCAGCCGTCCCACAAGCCGTCGATATGCTTCCCCATAAAAGTGGACTTGTAGAGCGTGCCAGTTGATGATGTTGTTCCATGAAAAAGCTTACGGATTTCGCCCCCAACAATCCTGTCTCAGAGATAATGTCAAGTGTATATTTTCGTTGACATAGAAAAATACCTTCCGTACTTCGAGCTACCTCAACACCAAGAATAAACTTCAACGCCCCAAGGTCCTTCATGTGAAAGCATGTACTCAAATAATTCTTAAAGGCAGTAAGAGCAGCAGAATTATTGCCAGAGAGAATCAAATCGTCGACATACACAAGAACATTTATCTGAACATCGCCCTTATGAAGAGTAAAAAGCGAATAGTCAGAGTACGATTGGCAAAATTCGTACTCCCGCAAAGAAGATGCCAACTTCGCAAACCAACAACGAGGTGTCTGTTTAAGCCCATAAAGAGATTTTCGAAGCTGACATACCCGACTAGAGTGTTTGGTTTGGAAACCAGGTGGTAGTTTCATATACACTTCTTCGGTAAGGTCTCCATGTAGGAATGCATTGTGAACATCCATCTGATGTAGTTCCCAATTTTTTGCTGCGGCTACAGCTAGAAAGGCACGAACAGTAACCATTTTTGCAACCGGAGCAAAAGTATTAGTGTAATTAATTCCTTCAACCTGATAATTTTTAACAACCACCAAACGGGCTTTAAGTATCTCCATGGTTGCTCAACACTCCCATCAGAGTTAAACTTTATCTTGTACACTCACCGGCTCTCCAGAGCACGTTTTTCAGTCAAAAATATCTCCATGGTCCAAGTACCACTATCCTCCAACACCCGTATCTCCTTCTGTATAGCTTCTCGCCACCCTGCATCTTTAACCGCCACTTTAAAAGAGGTCGGTTCTGTACCTGCAGTTACAGCTGCAAGAAAATTTATGTGTCCCAGAGAAAATCGCTCACAGTTCAAAAAATGTGCTATAGGATAATGAGTACTTGAGGAGTGATTGGACATGGTGGAACATTGGGAGGGAGGACTATGAGACAACTTTCGTATTGTATTTGTAATAAAGTCACGGAGCTTCACATACGGAATCTTGTACGCATGCCACGCTCCAGTACACCCTCACCATTCGAACCACCATCGCCGCCTTATCCTCTGCTGTCGCAGCCGCAATGACTGCCTCCGCCACGGCGGCCTCCGTTGCCGCATCTTCCACGGCGGCCTCGGTTGCTGCTCGTGAAAGGGAGATACGCGAGTGGGAAGAGGCATCGCTGCTTGGCTGTTGCTCGTGAAAGGGGGCGGTCCGCGGCGATGTTCGTGGTCGGCGTGCGGTGGCGTGCGACGATCGTCGGTGGCCGGTGGCGGTCGTCGGAGTCATGGGGAGTTGCGGGGGTGGTCGTGAGGTGTATACAAGTAAGGTATGGGGTTGGTTTTGAAGGGAAGAGGGGGTGGTCGTGAGGTGGTCCGCGGGATCGGGGGGTCGTGAGGGCGTGGGGGAGTCGGCGGGTCGGGTTGGCGGGTCGGGTCGGGTTGGCGGGTCAGGTCCGATCCATTAGAGCTGGGTTGGGTTCAGTTTGGTTTAGTTTGGTTCAAGTCTGGTTCAGTTTGATTTATCCAAAAATAATACTTTTTAGCTATTTAAAAATAGTTTTTGAGCCCAATAAATTTCAGAAAAATTATACAACATCATATTATTAATTATAAACTCAAAAATATAATTTTTACAATATTTTAATAGTTAATATAATACAAAAAAATATTAATCCTTTGAAGAACATTTATTTTAAATAATTAAAAATCACAAAAAAATTCCAAAAATTTATTTTTAAATTTTTTAAAAATCCGGGTGTTTACAATCTACCCACCTTAAAAGAATTGCGTCCTCGCAATTAAGAAAATAAAACATAACCGGTCAGAAGAGATGACATGGTTGCAAGACATGTTTGAAGCACGACACAAAGGATAAAGAATCATGAACAAGGAGAAATCGAGAGGAAGGGTGATGGTTTTGTTCAAGCAGAACACGTAGGGAAGGAATAAAACATTTTCGTAGGTAATGAGAGAGAAGTAACTTAAGAGTAAAAGAGTCTGGTTAGAACGAAGATCAACTACAGCTTATGAAAACTTGGGTACTAGTTACTAATCTAGACTAACAAGTTCATGCTAGCATAATACTAGGCTTAGGCTGGGAAAATGATCTAACAGACACGTGCTAAAGCATTACTAGGAATAGATAGCTATGATAAAACTTAAATCTTACTCGTATTCGCTACTCCTCGAGTCTGTCCGTCCTCCACTGTCATCGTAAAAGCCTGTCCACGTCCTTGCGGTGGTGCCCTCTGCTGTTGCTGGGCCTGTTGGAAGAGTGCTGCTCGTGGTGCCAAGGGTGGCTTTGGCTGACATCCTCCTAGTGCTGGTAAAGCTTGTCGGTTTACTATCGGTGCTCCTTCTCGACGCTCAGGGCAATCCCTTACCGAATGCTGAGTGGATCCGCAAGCTAAACATAATTCCAATTTAAGTCTACACTCCCTCTCAATATGGCCTACCTTGCCATATTAGTGACAAGTAGGAAGGATTAGGGATTGTGATACTGCTCTCTGTGGTGGTTTCATCTGTGGTCGCTTTGCAGACTCCTCGTGTAATGCTCTGGTTGGTGCTGGTATGAACAGCCGTTTCAGGCTGGACTCTCTCATGGTGACGCGCTCCATACGTTGGGCTGCAACAAGGACGTCCGAGTAAGAAGTAGGTGCAATAGAGCCAATCTGTCTCTGTAGCTCAAAGTTATGTCCGTCGAAGAACTTCTCCGCCTTCTCCTCTTCTGTCGGGATCAGGGTAGGGCAAAGCGACTCAAATGGATAAACTCCGTATTGTACTCTTCCACTGTCATACTGTCTTGAGTGATGCGATTGAACTTGTCCCAAAGTTCCGATCGGACAATAGATGGAATGTACATATCCTGAAAGAGTCTAGAGAACTCCTCCCATGTGACTCGGTCTGGTCCGAGCCGTGTCTCCTCAGATAGCCATCAGTGATGTGTATTGCCCGTCAACTGCATTCGGACGACAGTCATCCAACGCTCCCTTGGAAGCTCAGCTGCTTCCAATTGGTGTTGAGTGTTTGTGAGCCATTCATGAACTTCAGTGGGCTCCCCCTTGCCTAAAAAGGTATGGGGCTTCAGCTGGCAAAAATCGGTGATAGATCCCGTCGATGGCCGTCTAGCTGGTGGGTTCGCCTGCTCTAGTGCGATCACTATACTGTTTCTTAGGTTCCCTGCCTCGTGACGCTGAGCCTCTTAATGAATCTGCTGTTGGGCTTGCATCATTGCGTAGAATATTTGAAACATCTGTAGTCCGTCCATAGCCTGTCCTGGTGAAAAAATGGACATCGGTGGAGTAAACTATGGCGGTGGTGGAATATCATCTCGCCGGAACCTCGAGGCGTGCTGATCTGCTTGATTGCTTTGTTGTGCTGATGGACCTCCAGTACCCACTGGTGTCACTCCATCATCGTAGGTGATAACTGCAACTTGTGGTGTTCCTGCGGGAGTCTCGTCGCTTGCTTGTGAATCCATTACTCTGCATCCAAAATAAACTATAAGAGGCACACAGAGGAATCAAGGCAGGATGCAAGTCAAAAAATTATTTTAAAATTGATATAGAGGTCAAGAACGAATCAATCAAGTGGATGAGTTCCTATAACTTATCCTATCTTAATCGTAGGCTTGCTCAGTTCCTTAGTTGAAATCGAAGCAACATAGTCGTAGACCTGCATGAGCCACCATAAAAACCATGTCATACCCCAGTCCCAAAATACCGAGGGACTAGCCACGTGGCAATGGCCAGCAACACACTCCAATAGGAAAACCGAATTTAATGGACCCGTTAGAGTGTACTTAAGCTGTAAAACAAATATAAAGGTCTACGATACATGTTACAGTCCAGTTCTAATCTTATCCACAGAAGGTAAACATAAATATTAATTGTCAAACTAATCAAGAGAAATATAATCCAACAAGTCTCAATAAAAGTATCTCGGGGAATAACCCGATAATGAGTTTAGTACAGTAATTCAAGAGACAGAAAATAGAGTATCTAAAAACAGAAATGACTGAGTATATAACAAATACTCAAGAGAAATCTTCTGGCACCACCTCGTCCTCTGGTGCTGGTACTGCTCTAGTTCTGCTCCTGTCCAGTATACCTTGGGGTAGATCTCCTCTGCTATACCTGGGGACATAATTTGGATCCAGGTCCTCAGGGGACATAGCAAGGTACAAGAATAACTCAAGCCAAATAAAATACAGCAAATAAAATATATCAACAGGGCAAACTATGTAACCATCTATATGAAATGCAAATGAGATCATTAATCATACTCAGGCTGAAACTACTATAGGATCTGGAAAACCCATAGCAGCATTTATTATCTCAAAGGGCCAGTACGTGTCATGCCCTGGTCGCGAAGGCTCCCGACCAACGCTCCCGCTGGGCGCGAATTCCCGCGCTTTGGCGCTCCCGCGGGGCATAGAGTCATTTGCTACCGGGACGTGATGTCGTGCGTGCCGGGGATTGCGCCCGCACAAGGCAACATCATTTAAGTTTGGCTATTATCGCATCTATCGAGTAAGCAGCAGAGGGACATTATTGTAAGCATTTATCCATCTGAGTATTTTGGGGCAAATCGAGGCACAGGGTTCTCTGAATACAATGGTATCATTCCATACATTATGTCCCTCTATACGAAAGCAGCTCAAAGCAATCGAAACCAAATTTCTGGGTCTTGGGGATGAGGCACGCCTATCGCTTCCTCAGACGATCCAGCACCTGCAAGCAAAAAAATTGTTGGTGGGTCAGCACTTTTATAAGTACTGGTGAGTATAAAATAACTGAACAGAAGCAACATTCACTAAAACCAACACTAAGTAATCATGTTATAAAATATTACATTACTAGTGATCTTTCTAGTTTTACCTATGTTCGTTACATGCAGCACAAGAACATGGTCATATTACTTCTTTTGGAAACATCTTTGAAAACAGAGTTCATATTCGATATAAGCAAGCAGGCAAGACAAGTTGATCGTTCTATTATCAGGGTATGCGCAACATGTCTCGTGAGATATACTCAAGGACTCTAGGGATAAATGCACATCTAAGGACTATCCTCTATCAAGCCAACACGATGAACTATCTTATATGCAGTTCGGCCCATCACCTTGATCAGTCATCTCCTGCTTCAACAAGAAACTCTTAAGGAAGATATTCTTTTGAGTCAGCAAATCAATATCTCTTGTACATAGTGCCGACGGGGAGCGGGGTACTACAGTACGTGTGCCAAAGTCTGGTTAGAGTCTAAGGCACTCCCAGAATATCTATCTATATCTCTCTCTCTTTCTTTCTCTCTCTCTCTCTCTCTCTCTCTCTCTATATATATATATATATATATATATATATATATATATATATATATATATATATATATATATATATATATATATATAACATAATCAGCCTTTAGTATGGTAAGACTCTCCCCACCCAATATAATCACACGTCTTATGTCCACGACGTCTCATGTCCATAGCACGCAAGATCATGACCTCTAACTATTACAGCGAGTCATAATGATATCTATGTATATGCAAGATCTATGTCACGAATCCTGTCAGCCTATACAGAATCACCATGAATAACTCAGGAAAGATTCTGTCATATAAATAGTGTCAAGTGTCCTATGGTATGACGTACTTGGTAAAGCAATCACGAAAATATAGGATCGAGATATCAACTCTCTAAGTGACGTTACACGACTCCGCGTACGGCATCGACATCCGAATCTTGTTCGGACGCTAAGCAACGTCTCACGGTCCTAGGTTCAATATGTACATCTCAAGAGTGTGTGTGTGTGTATATATATATATATATATATATATATATATATATATATATATATATAGAAAGAACTCAAGCAAATAATATAACAGGAACTACTGCAAGTTGGCAAGGTACACTTGCCTGGAGTTTGAACTCCAACAGTTACTTCGGTGTATGTAGAATCTTCAGGTACGCCTCTGGATGTTGAAACAAACATTACCATCACTCTTAAAAGACATGAAATAGCTAGGATTAACTACCCATAAGTCTAATTTGGACACAGGGACATAAATGACAGTTTCTGGTCAAAGCGGGGTCCACATGTGGCCCACTTCACACCGAAAAATGTGCCAGAGATAAAGTTCTCCAAATTCATCAAACTTAGTGTCTACAAGTCCAAAACGATGATATGAACCGAACAAAATATCCATAACTGGATTCCGATGAGCCGATCACAAAATCGCCCGTCAAGTGGAGCTGTGGGGCCCACGATACGGAGTTTCGTTAACGTTCTCAGAATCGAACCAAACTTGGGTCACTGGACCAGCGTAATGCTATGAATCTAATGGCGCAAGTTTTGTTACGAAACAATAAGCACACACGAAGTTACAACGAGTGTCAGAATATGCCAAATACGGAATGTTTTTGACGGATACGCGTTGATTTCGGTGTGCACGCACATCCAAATTAACTTCCATAAAATATCACACATTCGCATTGAAGATACGCACCTTTCATTATAATTCGCACACGACGAAGTCGCCTCGTTTAACGGGACGCACCCAGTTTCGGGATAAATTCAGATTTTGAAAACCAAATTTTTGGTCAACTTTAACCACGAATAAAACACAACATACACCAAATTAAAATAAACTAATTATAGGGTTTTAATCTTGGTTATGTTGTCTAATTTACTATTTAAACAGAATTTTAAAATATTAACCAGGTTGGGAGTAAATCGGCCATGAACATGGGGCTCCGAGACAGTTTCTGAACTACAAAATAACATATTTTATAAATCGCGACGATTTACTCCCAACCTGGTTAATATTTTAAAATTCTGTTTGAACAGTAAATTAGACAACATAACCGAGATTAAAATCCTGTAATTAGTTTATTTTAATTTGCTGTATGCTGTATTTTATTCGTGGTTAAAGTTGACCAAAAATTGGATTTTCAAAACTCAATTTTTTCTCGAAACTGGGTGCGTCCCGCTAAACGAGGTGACTTCATCATGTGCAAATTATATCGAAAGGTGCGTATCGTCAATACGGATGTATAAGATTTTGTGGAAGTTAATTGGGATGTGCGTGCACACCTAAATCAACGTGTATCCGCCGAAAATATCCCGTATCGGACCTGTTCTGACACTCGTTGTAACTTCGTGTATACTTGTCATTTTGCAACGAAACTTACGACATTAGATTCATAGCATTACGCTGGTCCTGTGACCCAAGTTTGGTTCAATTTTGAGAATGTTGACGAAACTCACTATCATGGGCCCCACGGCTCCACTTGATGGGCGATTTTGTGATCGGCTCATCGGAATCCAGTTCTGGACATTCTGTTCGGTTCGTATCATCATTTTGGACTTGTAGATACTAAGTTTGACAAATTTGGAGAACTTTATCTCTGGCATATTTTATGGTGCGAAGTGGGCCACATGTGGACCCCGCTTCGACCAGAAACTGTCATTTCTGCCCCTGTGTCCAAATTGGACTAATGGGTAGTCAATCCTAGCTATTTTATATCTTTTGAGAGTGATGATAATATTTGTTTCAGCATCTAGAGGCGTACCTGAAGATTCCACATACACCGAAGCAACTGTTGGAGTTCAAACCACAGGCAAGTGTACCTTGCCAACTTGCAGTAGTTCCTGTTATATTATTTGCTTAAGTTCTTTCTATATATATATATACTCTTGAGATGTACATATTCAACCTAGGACCGTGAGACGTTGCTTAGCGTCCGAACAAGATTCGGGTGTCGACGCCGTACGCGGAGTCGTGTAACGTCACTTAGAGAGTTGATATCTCGATCCTATATTTTCGTGATTGCTTTACCAAGTTTGCCATACCATAGGACACTTGACACTATTTATATGATAGAATCTTTTCTGAGTTATTCATGGTGATTCTGTATAGGCTTACATGATTCGTGACATAGATCTTGCATATACATAGATATCATTATGACTCGCTGTAATAGTTAGATGTCATGATCTTGCGTGTTATGGACATGAGACGTCGTGGACATGAGACGTGTGATTACATTAGGTGGGGAGAGTCTTACCATACTAAAGGCTGATTAAGTTATATATATATATAGATATTCTGGAAGTGCCTTAGACTCTGACCAAAGCTTTAGCACACGTACTGTAGTGCCCTGCTCCCCGTCGACACTATGTACAAGAGATATTAATTTGCTGACTTAAAAGAATATCTTCCTTAAGAGCTCCTTGTTGAAGCAGGAGATGACTGATCAAGGTGAGTGGGCCGAACTGCATATAAGATAGTTTATCGTGTTGGCTTGATAGAGGATAGTCCCTAGATGTGCATTTGTCCCTAGAGTCCTTGAGTATAGCTCACGAGACACGCTGCGCACACCCTGATAATAGAACGATCGGCTTGTCTTGCCTGCTTGCTTATATCGAATATAAACTCCGTTTTCAAAGATGTTTCCAAAAGAAGTAATATGACTCCGTTCTTGTGCTGCATGTAATGAACATAGGTAAAACTAGAAAGATCACTAGTAATATAATATTTTATAACATGATTACTTAGTATTGGTTTTAGTGAATGTTGCTTTTGTTCAGTTATTTTATACTCACCAGTACTTATAAAAGTGCTGACCCACCAACAGTTTGCTTGCTTGCAGGTGCTGGATCGTCCGAGGAAGCGATAGGCGTGCCTCATCCCAAGACCCGAAAATCTGGTTTCGATTGCTTTGAGCTGCTTTCGTATAGAGGAGCATAATGTATGGAATGATGCTATTGTATTCAGAGAACCCTGTGCCTCGATTTGCCCCAAAATACTCAGATGGATAAATGCTTCCAACAATGTCCCTCCGCTGCTTACTCGATAGATGCGATGATAGCCAAACTTAAACGATGTTGCCTTGTGCGGACGCAACCCCAGGCTTGCACGACATCACGTCCCGGTAGCAAACGACTCTACGTCCCACGGGAGCGCCGAAGCGCGGGGTTTCGCGCCCGACGGGGGCGTTGGTCGGGAGGCCTTCGGGACCGGGGCATGACACGTACTGGCCCTTCGAGATAATAAATGCTGCTATGAGTTTCCCAGAGCCTATAGTAGTTTCAGCCTGAGTATGATTAATGCTCTCATTTGCATTTCACATAGTTGGTTACATAGTTTGCCCTGTTGATATATTTTATTTACTGAATTTTATTTGGTTTGAGTTATTCTTGTACCTTGCTATGTCCCCTGAGGACCTGGATCCGGATTATGTCCCCAGGTATAGCAGAGGAGATCTATCCTAAGGTATACGGGACAGGAGCAGACACTGGAACAGTACCAGCACCAGAGGACGAGGTGGTGCCATAAGATTTCTCTTTGGTATTTGTAATATACTCAGTCATTTCTGTTTTTAGATAATCTATTTCTTGTCTCTTGAATTACTGTACTAAACTCATTATCGGGTTGTTCCCCGAGATACTTTTATTGAGACTTGTTGGATTATATTTCTCTTTATTAGTTTGACAATTGATATTTATGTTTATCTTCTGTGGATGAGATTAGAACTTGACTGTGACATGTATCGTAGACCTTTATATTTGTTTTACAGCTTAAGTACACTCTAACGGGTCCATTAAATTGGATTTGCCCATTGGAGTGTGCTGCTGGCCATTGCCACGTGGCTAGTCTCTCGGTATTTTGGGACTGGAGCATGACGTGATTTTTGTTGTGGCCCATGCAGGTCTACGACTATGTTGCTTCGGTTTCAACTAAGTAACTGAGCAAGCATGCGATTAAGATAGGATAAGTTATAGGAACTCATCCACTTGATTGATTCGTTCTTGACCTCTATATCGATTTCAAAATAATTTCTTGACTTGCATCCTGCCTTGATTCCTCTGTGCGCCTCTTATAGTTTATTTTGGATACAGAGTAATGGATTCACAGGCAAGCGACGAGACTCCCGCAGAAATCCCATAAGTTGCAATTGTCACCTACGATGATGGAGTGACACCGTGGAAGATGCGGCAACGGACGTGGAGTCATGGGGAGCTGCGGGGGTGGTCGTGAAAGGGGGCGGTAAGTATACAGGGAGATACGCGAGTGGGAAGAGGCATACCTCACTGCTTGGCTGCTACTCGTGAAAGGGGTCGGTCCGCGGCAATGTTCGTGGTCGGCGTGCGGCGGCGTGCGGCGGTCTTCGGTGGCCGACGACGGTCGTCGGAGTCGTGGGGAGCTACGGGGGTGGTCGTGAGGTGTATACAAGGTATGGGGTTGGTTTTGAAGGGAAGAGGGGGTGGTCGTGAGGTGGTCCATGGGATCGGGGGGTCGTGCGGGTGTGGGGGAGTCGGCGGGTCGAGTTGGCAGGTCGGGTCCGATCCATTAGAGATGGGTTGGGTTCAGTTTGGTTTGGTTTGGTTTGGTTCAAGTCTGATTCGGTCTGGTTTATCCAAAAATAATGCTTTTTAGCTATTTAAAAATAGTTTTTGTGTCCAAAAAATTCCAGAAAAATTACATCATATTATTAATTATATACTCAAAAATATAATTTTTACAATATTTTAATTCTTAATATAATACACAAAAATATTAATCCTTTGAAGAACATTTATTTTAAATAATTAAAAATCACAGAAAAATCCCAAAAATTTTATTTTTAAATTTTTTAAAAATTCGGGTGTTTACACCTGATGGCAAACTTCACATTCCTTATTCACTGAACTACTAGAGCTACTAACAACATGAAGTGACTTTACTACTTTATCAGAAGGATGCCCAAGTCGCTGATGCCAAATGTCCAGAGAAGTCGTCCCAGTCACTGCCAAGGCCTGAGTTTTTGGTACAATACGAAAGTAGTAGAGTCCGTCCCGCCGTTCACCAATGCCAATCATGCTCCTCAAACTGGGGTCCTGTATCACGCACAAATTTTTAGTGAATTGTACAACAAAATTTATATCATCAATAAGATAGGCCATAGAAATTAAATTGTAATGTAATTGAGGTACAAATAGAATATTCGTGAGAACCACGTCTGGTACAAGAGCAACACGCTCGCACACGAGGCAACCGCAGTTCGTCCGTCCGGGAGTCAAACCGGACACTCCTCCATTGTCGTCACCCTAGACAATAAATCCAAATTTTTCGTAACATGATTCGAAGCGCTTGTATCAATAATCCAAGGTGCAATGGACTTACCCACCATACGATCCTCCGGAGATTTGGCCCAAGAATTACCAAGCATAGAAATAAGTTGTTGCCATTGGTCCGGAGTCAATACTGGCACACCACCGCCGCCTGCACCATCATCTGCCATCCGCGGCTGTACAGCAACGAAGCCACGTCCTGCCATCACCGCACGCACTTCCATATCCCGTCCACGTCCACCACCAGCCGCATGTCCGCTAAATCGGACATTGAGAGAATCTCACAGTGGTTTCGTCTCCTCAAAGTAGGGTATTGTCTTCTTTACTGAAGCGTCGATAGTATGCAAAATCTACTGCACAAGCATCGATTGGACGCAATATCAATCCTCCAATTGATCATTCTCCGAAGGTTTATTGATAGATCCATCAACAAAACTAAATTTTCGTCGAGTCCGTAGAGAAAGCCGAATAGATCTCGACCATTCCTCATAATTCTTTCCATGAAATACCATTTTCGTAATTGTATTACCCGAATTGTCATTAGAACTAAGGTAATACGGGGATGTGGGATCGATCCGCGATGCCGCCGGCGTAGGAGTCCCGCCGCGCCGCCGCTCGTCATGTCGCTGTCGCCGCTCAACATATCGTCACCACCGCCGCTCGAAGAAAACGTGTCCTAACCGTCAGGCTCTGATACCATGTGAAGAAGTGATGGGAGATAATATTTTAGCTATTTCATTCATCATGATATTACATATATATATATATATATATCCACATATCAACTTGGGACCTAAGTCACATGACCAATCATCATAAATATAATTTAATATAATTTAATTTCAATAACAGTCGGTCCGATCCGATTTTGACAACACTGATGACAACTGTTGGAGATCTTGGCGGTTTCCTAAGCTAGGGTGCCAAGGGAAGGTGGCAGTGGCAGTAACCCTTGTTCCTTTCTCTGCTGTAGCACTTCCCTTTTCCTTTAGCTGTGTTCTAATGATGTCCATTGCTTGTGTACCTTTTCCTTTTGCTGGTTCTAACTCCTAATGATGTCCCATTGCACGAGTTTAGGAAAATGCGCCCTTGGTGCTGGCTAGAACTAATTATTTTATTTTTGTTGGGACAACAGACAATACCTGAAAAGGCACTCAACTGAATCTACTAAGATACGTATTTTAATCACAAAATGACTGATTACAACATCTCATAATTCTCTAGATTACATAACTACTAACTTATATACAAGTACGTTATATGTATTTTAAATTTTTATTAATTAATTTTTTTGTAAGAACAAATTATATATATATATATATATATTTTCTATACGAAATTACCTAACGGTCCTTATTAAATTGAATGAGCAATTTCAATTAGTAAAGTTAAATAAAAACATATTTGAAAGAAAATATTTACGAAAAATTAAAATTTTCTTACTATACAGTAGTATAGATTTTTCCAAACTACAAACATCTTTTGTAAATCCATGTAATACGGATAGTACGTCCGGATTAAATTTACATTAAGAAACTCATTTATGAGCTGAAGGGAAGTATCTATTATCAAAATAAACTCTAGCGTAAATCTGTGAAACCTCTCTACCATAAAGACATGGTTACGAAATTATAGTGAACTGTCTAAACATGAATTATTTTCAAACTCGGTCCGCTTACCAAATTCATTACTATAAAAGCATCCTTTTGATGAATCAAATTGGCACAGATAGAAACTGCAGTCTTACACTATCTTTAGCCTGCTTAGGTACTCACTAATAATAGCCAAACTGCCAAAATTACTGGCCAAAACCATACTATAAGATTTAATACAACCACAACTAATAACCAAACAAAGCACCAAGCTCAATTGACTCATGTGGTCAGTGAGAAGAGCTATAATCTCTCTGTCTAGACGGACGATCTCGGAATCAAATCGCAGAAAAGTGTGAGACAATGAACCCGAATAGCATGCAATATAACGTGTACAAAATCCCGTACATATTGTCGAACTTCTAAAAAAAAAAAAAAAAGCAAACAAACACCAAACAAATCCGGCACCGAGGGGAAACATCTTTTGCGGCCTCACAGCCCACAAAGGGCTCCTAAATTTTTTTCAAAATGCAATATATAATGGCCCATAAAAATAATTTTTTTTGAAATATAATTTGGAAATTACTAAAACTTTATTTGAATTTTTTTTATAACAAAAACTTGGAATTAGCAAAACTTACAAGTATACTTTATGGCTGGTCATGGGAGGAGCAACATGTGGTTATTTGAATTTTTTCTTTCTTTCTTCTAAAGTCAATATATATTGGCCCAAAATTTCACTTGCAATTTATTCATTACTAGTATATATGCACGTGCGTTGCACGTATTTATTGTTAGGAAGATTAAAAGACACTTGTATTCAAAATTTGTTCATTTTTCAATGAATGAATGATACAACAAAGTCCATTTTTCAATGCCTCATTTTTAGATAATGCATTTAAGAGTTGTTGTAATTAGGAATACCGAAGGACAACTCTTGTATTTACCTAGATACCTCCTATTAATTTTAATTAATTTTTTTAATTACTAAATATGTTGAAGGGTATTTTTGGAACGAAAATTTTTCACGGTGAAGCCTAGTTTTGGCATTATATAGTAGAATAGAAGAATAGATTAGTCTTTCTCAATTTATTTTTAATTTTATTTTTAGTACTTGTGCATTTATTGAATAATATACTGTATGAAGACTTTTATTTACTTATAAAATTTACGTTTTGATACAATTGATTTATAATTTTATTTTGAGTACTTCTAAAAGCACATTTTATAAATATATTTTTGTACCAAAAATCCAAAAAAAAAAATCATGAGTTCTTAATTTGTAAAATTAGACAATGAAAAGTTGTTGAATTACACGCATTTTATTCCTTAATTTTTATAGGACAGAGGAAAAAAATATTACAGTTTCAAAATTTACAATATCATATCTATATTGTAAGTTTTTATTTTGAGTTCTTATTTAAGTTACAGTAGTCGAACTGTTTTTGTCTCCAAAATCTCACTACCGGCCATATAATCAAATATATTTATTTCAAAAGGAACTAAGTGAACTAAAAGCATCTATATCATGGCACTGGAATTTATTGGTTGGTTCCTGGTGTTTTACCTAAACTGTGCGTAAACCGAGTCAATAAGTTCGTGTTTGGTACAATGCATGATGTTCAGTTCGATGATGCATGTGTACAAGAGAGTTTCAGTGTCGGACACGAAGGTGGGTAGGTTCATGAGTCCGAGTCTCGAGGAAACCATACCGTCCGCTTGGTTGGACCAACCAAGGGTGAAGAAGCTCTTCATAACGGTAGTACGTTTCGGTGGAAGACGAAAATTGGAAACAGACAGCCAAGCCTCACGGTGAGACTGATCATCAGAGACTTTGATTTTGACCGTATCATCGATATCGGCAAAATCCCAGTGGTACAGGAGGTGATACGCATGGCTGCTAGCGTCGACGTGACGGTCGAGGAGTTGGAGACGAAAGAAGATGCAAAGCAGTTCGGGGGATCGGAGATCGATGGCATGGGAGAGCAGGAACTCTATCGTGGGACGATATGCATGTAGTTCAATTGAAGAGCCATCGGGTCAACACCCTCTCATCAGACTGGAGGAGGAGATTGTTGGAGTCAAGTCTGGATTATGAGCAGTTGTTTTAGGTATAATATGATTTCTATTTTACGACTTCATATTTAGGAAATCATATTATGACCTATTGTTGGAGTCCAATTTGAAATAGGAGTAGCTATTTTAAGTATAATAGGAGTTTCCTATTTATGAAATCCTATTATGACCTAGAATATGATTTTCTCATCTTATATATATATGGGTTGAGGGTGGAGGCAAAAGTATATAGCACAAGTTGGAGATTCGGGGTGCTCGTCCACAGAAAATCTAAGAGAAAGTTCGTGGTTTGCTCTTAGGGTTCTTCGTAATCCAAGACAGAAGGAAGAAGAGATCTAATCGATGAGTCGTCAACTTCGGTTAGGTTGATACGGGTTGGTGAGTAATTTTATTGTAATATCTTTCTCTTCTTCTTGATGGTGGTGAGGGAGTTAAATCTATTAGGATAAATGGTTCAACATTGGTTTTGTTAATATCATAATTTTACCTGGGTTATAAATGTTAGAATTTGTCCAGGTGACGTAGTCACCGCCATATACTTGTCTTTATTTGTACTTGGTGTTTGTTAGATGAGGTTGGTTATCTCAGATAGGTTGGCAAACGCTTTCGCGTGTCCAACAAGGACATATAAAAAATAAGAAAAATAAATACAATAAAGAAGGTCCGAGTCAATAAGTTTTTGTTTTGTGCACCAAAGGGTCACCATTTTAAGTAAATTGTTGAAGATCAACGAGTGGCTGAAATCTGCAAAGACACTGCAAATCTCATGGTTCTTCTTATATTTCTCCCATCAGGGGTGGCCCGACAGCAGTCTGGTCGACTGCCTATGGCCCAAAGATTAAATGGGACACCAACGTAGTTTTATCTAAAATAAAGTATATACCATGGACCACTCTTAATAGAAAATGTTTGTGTTGTAGGGTTATCATGTTAGATTTATTTATTAGAGGTACTTAGTTCGATTCTTGGTGACAATAATATTTTTTAAATTTAATTTTAAAGTATTTTTTTACATTATGTATGAAAAGTCCATTTTGAAAGTTTATCTCAGACTCCCATGAGATTAGTGTCGGCCCTATCTCCCATCAATCTTCGGGACAAGAACATCTCACAAAACAAGGGAAACGTTCAATACTTGTCCCAAAACTGAGATCCATGAGATCCACAAGTAGGAGTTAGTCACCTATTGTTTGGTAAACAAAGAAACTTTTAAAATTAGGCGATCGATGAAGGCACTACGAAAAGTGTTATCGGTCCTGATTTTTGATTTTATATATATACTGCAAAAATTCTGGATATGCATAGGATCATCAGAATTTTGACGGTCCTATTTTTTCAGGACTGTCAGAATTTTTTACAATCCTAGGACTGTCAAAAACTATGATTCTCTCTAAAAAAAAAAAAAAAAAAAAAAAAAAAATTCCTTATTGCCTTTATCACTGACCTAGAATTATTGAGAGAAATATATTGATGAATTATACAACAGAAAACAAGGTTGGGTCATACTGTGGATAATATTGAGGCTGGGAGAAATATATGCAGTTTAGAAGATTATTGTCTTCTTCCTCCAACTTCATTTATAGTCAATTTCCAATTTGGGGAAATATTAGAAGGTTGCTGCAGCTGGATCTATTTTATTGTTTTGAGTACTTTTTCTCACATGTCATGAATCCTATTCCATGATTGTAGTTTTACACCTTGCAAACTTTTACTTGCTTTTCCAATATGGTACTACCCAGTACTTTTTCTCACCAGATGATTAGGGGGGCCAATAACCTTACACATAGTTTTGCTAACAAGAATGTTATGCCTACAACCAAATACTTACATTCATTTTACGACTGTCACGTAACGTTTATGTGACGGTCGTTCATTAGATGAAAAAGAATTTGTGGGACTCAGTTTTCTGCCACGTGGTCGTCACGTGACAGAAGTGTCACATGACAGTCATTTATTGGATAAGAGATGTAATCGAATATGACCCATATAACAAGAGAATAGAGAGTTATAAGATGGTTGTAAACATTTTGGTGGTAAACTTAGCATTTTCCTTTTGCTAAAGTTTAGGGAACCAATGCATACTTATGAAATTCGATAACTTTTAGTAATTTTCGAAGTTTTTAGAGTTAGGAAGATCATGACCCCCTCTTGCCTTAGTTACATCCCTCGAAACAAGATTGGATGGAAAGTGAAAATTATCATCATGAAGTGCAAGATTGTCTCGACTCCTACCACAAATGCATCTATATAGTCTCTTTCCCATAATCCACAGAGAATAAAAAGTCAAAACATGAGTTGTTTCTTTTACTATACATAACATGAAAGTTGACTCAAAAAAACTTTTGATAAGGACACTACACATTTTACTTGGAACTAGTACATTGAAAATTTATCAAAAATTACAAGTTTGCCATCCTAAAAATTACTTGGGGCTAGCCCAAATTTTTATCATTGATAATTACAAGTTTGCCACTCCAAAAATTCACCCGGAACTGTTATAATCAGGACTAAGGACTGTCATAATTTTGACAGTCCCACAAGCTATGTGGACTGTCAAAATTTTGACCGTCCTAATTTTAGCCCACTGAAAATTTTATATAAAACTAGGACTGTCAGAATTTTGACAGTCCCACAAACAATGAGGACTGTCAAAATTTTGACAGTCCTCATTTTAATTGTCAGGATTTTTTTTTTAGTTTTTTCCTATTTAGTTAGTTTTGGATTTTGATTTTTTTTTATTTAGTTTAACATCCAAAATAAAATATGTTATCATTGAACAAAAAAAAAAAAAAAAATCTACCATACGAATATTACGTCTGCCGTCGATCAGACTTCGAATGACCATAACTATTTGTTTTCAAATCGTTTTTCGTCACACAATAGGTCGATTTGTATATTTTCAACGAGAGTAACACAATTCGTGTAGAGAGAATTTTCAGCCGAAGTAAGACGTACATATTACAGGCAAAATATAAAATATAAAACTTTAAAGTATCATAACTTTTGACTGGGAGATCGAAACAAAGTCCAGTTTGTGCCAAAATGACCGTGTGGAAAAGTACTTCGGGAAAAACTGTTTCACCGTTTGACGGACTTCCCAAATTTTTAGAATCGCAAAAAAAATGATGTTTCGACCTCCAAATTTTACTTTTGATAATTTTTTTTACAAAATATTTAATGTACCAATAATAAATTTACTATTTTAAATAACAGAATACTTTAACAAATTTTAAGGATAGAAATTTGGGATATTTTAAAATTTTGATACATATCGACAACTGAGTTAATTTATTTTTATTTTTTGTTAATTTTAAAATTTCGATACAGTAAATTTACAGTTAATTTATTTTAATTTTATTTTGTTAAAATATATTTTCTTAAATAAAACAGAAAATTAACAAAATAAATTGCCCCCCCCCCCCCACCAATTAACAAAATAAATTAACAGAAAATAAATTTTAGGACTGTCAAAATTTTGACAGTCCTACCAATTGGAAGGACTGTCAAAATTTTGACAGTCCTTCCAATTGATGTGCTTGGTCCTGTCTCCTTGAATGAATCCACCTTGAATTTGTGCAATACATGCTGCATTATCCTCATGAATAACAGTTAGAGTATCCGCGGTAGGGAAAAGGTGACAGGAGCTACGAATGTGTTGAATCAACGATCTCAGCCAAATATATTCTCTACTTGCTTCATGGTGTCACGACCCGCACCCGGAAATTCGGGCGCGAGTGCGTGAGTACGTCCAGCCTACGCCGCAGAGTCGGCGGTAGTACGCTGTCTAGGTCATATCCACAGTTGAACATCTAGCTCATTCACGAATAATGAAATAGACAAAGATAATGACAGGAAAAGAATGCTGAGATTTCAATGAAATAAATGTGACAACAGACCAAATGTTTAATACATAATCCAGAAATAAAATCGGGGACAAACCCGATTACTAAGATAAAAGAGCATAAATAAAAGCTACTGCTAACTACTCTTCAGAAGTAGTCTCCTGGGTGGGAACTGGCTCCTCATATGTGTCATATGTTCCCTCATAGGGGCCATAATAGGTAGGGACAAAATCCTCATCATCGCCTAAATCAACGGATTCAGTCAGGAAAGGAGCAAAGTACACAATGCACAACAAGATTAAACTAAATATTTATGACAATTAGAAAAGAAACTGACTGAGTATCATATTGAGAATATGCATAAAAGAAACAACAATAACTAAGAGTCAATACTATAAACAGGAATATGAGTAAACAGGAATAATATGAGACAGGAAATGAAACTACAATAAGACAACAGGAACTGCAACAAGACAAGAAGCTATGTGTGTGAACTTGTATTTATTTTAGAATACATAGTTGGCATGTAGAAGTTTATAAGGCTAATCCGGCCGTCATAGACGGCTATTAAACATGAATAATCGAGATCCGGCTGAGGGTACAGTCGCGTACCAACAGCTATTAAATACGGCAGGGGAAAGGATAAACTACATGCCTTCTAGTATTTCTCCCACCCGACACGAAAGCAAGACATGAACTCCAGTATTCAAGATATGAAATCCAGTATTCTAACACTACGTGTAATCATCAATGGTACTAGTAAAGCAGGGAATTAATTCTCACAATATAAAGATTAAACTTTGAAGTGCAGGTACTTGCTTGTTGTTTGGATCCAATTATAGTTTGTATCTCGAGGAAATTTCCAGAAATGTGTCCAGATGCTGAAATAAATATTACCATCATGCTCAAAAGATAACAAATAGCTAGAAACGCCTGTCCTTGGGTCCAATTCGGAGACAAGGACAAAACAGTAATTTTGGGTCAAAACGGGGTCCGCATGTGGGCCCGCTTTGCACCGAAAAATGTGTCAGGGTCAAAAGTCTTCAAATTCACCAAACTTAGTGTCAACAGGTCAGGAACGATGATACGAACCCAACGGAACTTCCAGAATTGGATTACGATGAGCCGATCACGAAATCGCCCGTCGAGCGGGGCCTGTGGGGCCCACGACACGCGATTTCGTCAACGTTCTCAGAATCGAACCAAACTTGGGTCACAGGACCAGCGTATCGCTACGAGTCCGATGGCACAAGTTTCGTTTCGATCCGAAGTATACACAGAAAGTTAGGGTGAATTGCAGAAAAGTCGGATACGGGGCGATGTCCGCGGATACGCGTTATTTTCGGTGTGCACGCACACCCGAATCAGCTTTCGCGAAATCTCACACGTCCGTATCAACGACGTGCACGCATCTGTGAAGACCGTACGCGACCAAGTCGTCCCGTTTGGCGGAACGTACTCAGTTCCGGGGTAAAATATGGTCAATATTTTTCCTGTTTTTGGATCGCGGTGTGCGATCACCACAGGACGCGATGCCCCGAGCGGTTTGTCCGGGCACCGAGAGGGTCATACAGGCTTCACAACGTAATTTACGAAATTGAAAACGGGGCAGCGAGGAGAAAGATATGAGTACCTGAACAGGGCCCGAGAAACCGGAAATTTTCGTGTCCGTGTCGTGTCCGACACGACACGAAGAATTGGAATTAGGGCTAGGGTTAGGGTTTTCCGGCGAGATGCGGCGGGGCCGGACGGAGGGCTGAGGTGGCGCTGCTGGGGAGGTCGACCGGGGCTGGGCGGCGCTGTGCTGGCCGGCGGAGGCGCTGGCGGCTCGGCGTCCGGCGGAGCTGTCGTGGAGGGAAGAGGAGAGGCGGTTGCTGGCGGAGAACGGCGGGGAGAAGGAGGAGGAGCAGCGTGGCGGGCTGCGGCGGAAGTCGGGGCGGGGCTGGGGCGAGGCGGCCGGTGGCGGTGAGCTCGGGCTAGGGTGGTGGGGGTCAGGTGTGCTGGCCGGAGGAGTTTAAATAGGAAGGGGGAGAAGAGGGAGTGGCCGACTGCGGCGGAGAAGGCGGAGGAGGAACCGGGGGGTCGTGGAGGGCGTGGCGCGGGCTGGGCGCCGCGTGGCCGGCCGGAGCGGCGGAAAACGCGGCCAGCGCGTTGGGGACGAGGGTCGTGGGGGACCGGGTCTCCGGGTCGGAGGCGGGTCGGGTCCGGGCAGACCCGACCCGACCCGGTAGGGAAGCGGGCTGGGCCTGGTACTGGGCTGGGCCGGATCAGGCCCAGTGGGCCGGATAAATAATAAAAATAAAAATAATAATAATAATAATAAATTAGTTAATTAAATAAAATAGTTTTTAGGCATTTAAAAATAGGCCTGAGGCCCAAAAAATTTCAGAAAATTTTTCCTAAGTCCAGTTTTCCATTTTACACCAAAAAATATTATTTCCATGATATATTAATATTATTTATTAACAATTAAAAATTATTTAATAATTTAAAACCTTGATTTTAATTACAGAAAATTTCCAGAAAATTCCAGAAAATTATGAAAAATTCAAGTTTAATAATTTTGAAAATTCAGGGGGTTTACACATGGAGAGCTAATATTTCTGAGTAATTTGAGGAGGTAGCAACCATTGTCTGTTTTGTTGAACGCCAAAAAATATAGCTGTATTGCTATTAGAAAACACATATCTAGTTTGCGAACGACCTTTATGGAGATCAGATAAATAACCTAAATCTGCAAAGCCAACTAGATTCGCGATGTCAGATAAACTACAAGTATAAAATAATCCCATGTCGGTAATTTTACGAAGATATCACATCACATATTTAATGTAAACCCCCTGATTTTTCAGAAAATTTTTAAAATGGATTTTTTCATAATTTTCTGGATTTTTCTGGAATTTTTTTAACTTATTAAAACTAAGGTATTTTGTAATTAAATGATTTTGAAATAATGTTACATAATATTAAAATATTATGAAAATAATATTTTCTGGTGTAAAATAAAAAATTAGACATACGATAATTTTCCGGAAATTTATTTGACCCCGAAAACATTTTTAAAGACCTAAAAAATCAAGTTTTAAATAAACCAATTAAACCATGAATAAAATCCGGTTTATTTTGAATAAACCAAACCAACTCGAACCGGACCCGGTTCAACTGAACCGAACCCAACCCTGCGGGTCGGATCCGGGTCAAACCCGCCTACCCGACCCGTACCCTTGCCTTAGTGGATCGGGCCGGACCGCCGCCCGACCCGGCTCCGCCCACCCGAAACTCTTTCCTCTCCCCCGACCCTGGCGATTCTCCTCCGCTGCAACCGCCGTGGCCCTCCGGCATACCGCGCCGCTCTGGCTCCCTGCAACGCCCGCCGCAGCCGTCTTCTTCTCTCCCCGAACGGCCGGCGGCCCAGCTCCTCCCCTGCCTCTATATAAACCCCTCGCTCCGGCATCCCAGACCCGCCTCGACCACCGCCCAAGCCGCCATCTCCTCCTCCTGCTCTCCTCCGCCGCCGTCATCTCCGGCGAAGCCCTCTCCCCGCCGTCTCCTCCAGCACCCCGTCTTCCCTCCACCCAGCACCGCCTTCAGCAGAGCCGCCTCCGGCAAGCACCTCAGCCCTAGCCTCGCCTCCCAACCCTGTCCAGCCCCCACCCGAGCTGCCACCGTGCCCGCCACCGGCGCCGGACAGCTTCGCCTCCGCCGCCTCCGACAGCGCCCGAGCCGAGCACCTCCGCCCTGAGCAACCCCGGCGAGCTCCTCCGACGAGTCTCCGGCCATCGAACCGAAACCCTAGAACAACACAGTACCCTGACACAGTGTCCCCTTGTGTCGTGTCGCCTCGCGGGCACGAGAATTCGGTTTACGCGGAGCCATGTTCAGGTACTCTTTTCTCTCTCCTTGTTGCTCCATTTTTTGTTCCGTCTGTCCCAAGTTTGGTTCGATTCTGAGAACGTTGACAAAATCGCGTATAGTGGGCCCCGTGGCTCCACTTGACGGGCAATTTTGTGATCGGCTTATCGGAATCCAATTCTGGAAGTTTCGTTGGGTTCGTATCAACGTTCTGGACTTGTTGACACTAAGTTTGACAAATTTGGAGACCTTTGTTTCTGACATATTTTTCGGTGCAAAGCGGCCCACATGTGGATCCCGCTTTGACCAAAAACTGTCATTTATGCCCCTGTGTCCAAATTGGACTTAAGGACAGGTGTTTCTAGCTATTTGATATTTTTTGAATCTGATGGTGATGTTTATTTCAGCAACCGAAGGACTACCTGCAAATCCTGCTGCTGCCAGAGCTACAGTTGGAGTCAGAAGCCCAGACAAGTGTACCTTGCCAACATTGCAGATTTGTTACATACTTCCTTGATTTATTTATATCTTGTATATGCTTAACCTAGGACCGTATGACTTTACTTAGCGTCCGATTAATAGTCAGGTGCCAACACCGCACGCGGTGTTGTGTAACGTCATCTAGAAATGGATAACGAGATCCTTTACATTCTCGTACTTGCTTTGTCAAGTACATCATAACCCAGGACACCTGACACTAATCATGAGACAGAATCTTCCTGAAATATTCAAGGTGATTCTGTATAGGATACAAGTTTCATGACATAGACATTATTTTCTTAGATCTTATTATGACTTGTTGCATTAGTTTTGATCCTGCATGTCATGGACATGAGACATGTGATTACATTGGATAGGGAGAGATTTACCATACAAAAGGCTGATTATATATATATATATATATATTACTTTACTGAAGTGCCTTCTGACACAGAGCTTTGGTACATTACTGGCCCTTCGAGAGAATACTGCTATGGGCTTTTCCAACATCGATCCTATAGTAGTTTCAGCCCGAGTATGACTAAAACTCTCATTTGCATATCACTTAGCTGGTTATATATTTATCCTATTGTTGTATTTATTGCTGCACTGTATTTATTTTGGCATATGTTATTTTGTACCTTGCTATGTCCCTTGAGGACCTGGATCTGGATTATGTCCCCAGGGTTAGCAGAGGATATCTATCCTGAGGTCTACGGAACATGAGCATTAGCAGGAGCAGAACCAGGAAACGAGGACGAGGTGATTGCAGAAGATTTCTCTTGAGTATATGTTTCTTCTATACTCAGTCTTATTGCTATTAAAACTCTTTTATTTCTTGTCTAAATGAACAATTATAACAGACTTAATATCGGATTGTTCTCCGATTTTATTTACTTATGACTGGATGATATTTTATTTCCTTTTGATGATACTGATGTATTTATTCTGTGGATGAGATTAGTAGACCCTTATTATTGTAATACAACTTAAGTACGTCCCGATGGATCTATTAAATTGGGTTTGTCCATCGGTGTGTGCTGCTGGCCATTGCCACGTGTCTAGTCCCTCGATATTTTGGGACTGGAGCGTGACATGGTTTTTGTGGTGGCCCATGCAGGTCTACGACTAAATTATTCGATTTCAACTTAGGGACCGAGCAAGCCTGCAGTAATAATAAGATAAATTTTTAGGATCTCATCCACTTGCTTGAATCGTTCTTGATATCTATATCGAATTCGAATTTATTTCTTGACTTGCATCCTGCCTTGATTCCTGTGCGCCTCTTATTATTTATTTTGGATGCAGAGTAATGGATCCTCGAACAAATGATGAGACTCCCGCAAGATCACCACGAGAAGCTGTGGTAACTAACGAAGAGGAAATAACACCGGTAGGAGAAGGTCAATCTGCTCAACAAAGTCAAGCAAATCAGCATACCTCGGGAAACCAACAACCGATATTTCAAATGTACTACCCAATGATGCAAGCTTATCAGAAGGTTCAGTAAAGCCAAACGGAGGAGTTCATTTACAGACTTAGCTCAAAGCTACGGAAGTTAATCAGCTCCGTTGCAATGGACGTTGTTACTGCAGCACGGGCCATGGAGTGCATCACCGGGATAGAGTCCAGCCAGAAGCGGCCGCATGTACCAGACCAAGCACAGCAGGAAAGAGCTGCAAAGCGACCCCAGATGAATCCACAACCGAGAGTAGCATCCAAAGCCTCATTCCTTCCTACTTGTTACTATTGTGGCAAGGTAGGCCATATTATGAGGGATTGCAAACGCAAGTTGGGACTGTGCTTGATTTGCGGATCCAGTAAACATTTAGCCAGAAGTTGCACGATGCACCATGGAGAAGCATCAATGGATAACCGACAAGCGTTACCAGTACCGAGGCTAGCCTGTCCAGCTTTGGGAGCACCGCAAATGGAAGTTGAAGGAGTCATACCACTACCTACAGGAGAGAATCAACCGAGGCCACCTTTGATACCCCAGGCCGTACTCTTCCAGCAGGTCCAGCAACATCAGAGGAATCGACCGCAAGAACGCGGACAAGCCCTTGCTTTGGAAGACCCCCAGACTCTTGGAGTAGCTAATGCGCATAAGTTTTCGTAGTTATCTGTTTCTAGTATTGCTTTAGCTCGTGCCTGTTGGTTCGTGACCTTAGCCTTAACCTGATAATTTTAAACTTGCTAATAATTGATAAACTAATATGTTTTAATAACTGATAACCTAGTTTTTTTTCTAAACTGTAGTTTTCTAGATTTTCTTCATCCGAAAAATTGCATAACTTTTAATGCTTAGGGAAATAATTTTCCCTATGTGTTATTCTTACACCCTCAACCTTGATTCTCCTTGATCGTGATGTGCTTCGAACAATATTTGCAACCGTGTCATCTCTGTTGACCGGTTATTCTTTGATTGCTAGGACGCAATCCTCTTAAGGGGGGTAGATTGTAAACTCCCTGATTTTTCAGATATTTATTAAAATAGATTTTTCATAATTTTCTGGATTTTTAGGATTTTTTAACTAATTAAAACTAAGGTATTTTATAATTAAATAATTTTAAATAATATTAAATAATATTAAAATATTATAAAAAAATATTTTCTAATGTAAAATAAAAAATTAGACATAGGATAATTTTTTGAAAATTTATTGGACCCCGGAAGCATTTTTAAAGACCTAAAAATTAAGTTTTAAATAAACCAATTAAACCCTGAATAAAATCCGGTTTATTTCAAATAAACCAAACCAACCCGAACCGGACCCGGTTCAACTGAACCGAACCCAACCCTGCAGGTCGGATCCGGGTCAAACCCGCCTACCCGACCCGCACCCTTGCCTTAGTGGATCGGGTCGGATCCGCCGCCGGACCCGACTCGGCTCCGCCTTCCCGAAACCCTTTCCTCTCCCCCGACCCTGGCGATTCTCCTCCGCTGCAATCGCCGTGGCCCTCCTGTCACGCCCCGGACCAGCCCGGGCCGCCGCTCCGCCCTGCCCCGCCCCGTACGGCCGGGATTTGAACGAACCGGGCACGAATCACCGTGCCTCGGTGCGCCGGACGCGAATCACCGCGCCCGTCCCGCGGGCGCGAGGGAGGAAGGGAGCTATGCGAATGGCCCGAGTCGAGCTTTCGGGGGACGTGATGCCGCACGGGCCTGGGGTTGCGCCCGTGCAAGGCCAATCGTTTAAGTTGATAGTTGGCTATCATCGCATCAATCGAGTAAGCAGCGGAAAGGGACTTGTTGCAATGCAATGCATTAGCCAACTGAGTGTTCGGGATAATCGAGGCAACTTGGGTTCCCTTTAGCAAAGGCACACGTTCGTTCCATACATTATGTCCCCTTATACGATAGCATTCTCGGGGCAACAATCGAAACCAGGATTCCGGGTCTTCGGGACTGTGGCACGCCTATCGCTTCCTCGGACGATCCAGTACCTGCACAAGCAAGTAAACTGTTGGGGGGTCAGCACTTTTATAAGTACTGGTGAGATAAATCAACTGAACAGAAACAAGCATTCACTCAAACAGGCACTAAGTAATCATGTTATAAAATATTACATTACTAGTGATCTTTCTAGTTTTACCTAGGTTCGTTTCATGCAGTTCTAGCAGAGTCGATTTACTTGTTTAGAAACATGTTTGGAAACAGAGTTTCATATACTAAGCAGGCAAGCAAACCGATCATGTTTCAGGGTGTGCGCAACGTATCTCGTGCGACTCGAGGGTCAGATGCAAAGCTAGACACACAATGCACATTCTTAGGGGCAGTCCTCTATCCAAGCCAACACAATGACTTAGCTATATGAATGGCGGTCCCCGAGTATTCAGGATCGGCAGCTGGGGGAACAGCATACCAATGACTCTTTGATCTGATGCTAATGGAAGCTGTGACTCATGGTTGCTTTCCACTATCTCTGTAGCAGCCGTGACACATGCAGTTCAGCTCTGCACCAAAAGCCATTGTCCGACCGCGTGCGAATGCATGGAACACTATCAAAACTCTCAGTATGCAGACGAGACGAACCATCTATAAACACTCTTTGTTGCGGGGCAATCCGCCTTATCGCTTGAACACATTCAGGCACAGTATGGTTCTCTCGAAGCATAGACGATAGTGAACATGTTCATGCACTCTAAGCCAGCGATCAGGATTCTCGTTTAGCAGACTTTGATTCAAGACAAGCTAGGTGAGTTCTCTTATTAGCATGCAAGGCAGGTTCTATCATTCTCTTAAGAAAACATTACAAGCAAAAACTCAGGTTATTTATTTAGGGCGTGCAAGAATCAGAGAACGAAGTTCTGCCCACTCACCTTGATATATAACGCCGGCGCGGAGCGGGGCGTTACATACTTACCAACCAACAAAAAGTTTCGTCCTCGAAACTTCAAGGATAAACTTCTCGATATCCCGAGTAGCGATAGTGCCATCCCTCGCCGTACTCAATCGAAACAATCAAGCAATTCAAGTTCAGGAACCATTTTGCACTTTGAGAATATCTATGGACTTATTGTATGGAACGCTCTTTGCAAAACCATATCGATAATATCTCAGAGTCATAGAGGCCCGAAGATCGATTCTGCTCTGATACCATTCTGTCACGCCCCGGACCCCGCCCGGGCCGCCGCTCCGCCCTGCCCCGCCCCGTACGGCCGGGATTTGAACGAACCGGGCACGAATCACCGTGCCTCGGCGTGCCGGACGCGAATCACCGCGCCCGTCCCAACGGGCGCGAGGGAGGAAGGGAGCTATGCGAATGGCCCGAGTCGAGCTTTCGGGGGACGTGATGCCGCACGGGCCTGGGGTTGCGCCCGTGCAAGGCCAATCGTTTAAGTTGATAGTTGGCTATCATCGCATCAATCGAGTAAGCAGCGGAAAGGGACTTGTTGCAATGCAATGCATTAGCCAACTGAGTGTTCGGGACAATCGAGGCAACTTGGGTTCCCTTTAGCAAAGGCACACGTTCGTTCCATACATTATGCCCCCTTATACGATAGCATTCTCGGGGCAACAATCGAAACCAGGATTCCGGGTCTTCGGGACTGTGGCACGCCTATCGCTTCCTCGGACGATCCAGTACCTGCACAAGCAAGTAAACTGTTGGGGGGTCAGCACTTTTATAAGTACTGGTGAGATAAATCAACTGAACAGAAACAAGCATTCACTCAAACAGGCACTAAGTAATCATGTTATAAAATATTACATTACTAGTGATCTTTCTAGTTTTACCTAGGTTCGTTTCATGCAGTTCTAGCAGAGTCGATTTACTTGTTTAGAAACATGTTTGGAAACAGAGTTTCATATACTAAGCAGGCAAGCAAACCGATCATGTTTCAGGGTGTGCGCAACGTGTCTCGTGCGACTCGAGGGTCAGATGCAAAGCTAGACACACAATGCACATTCTTAGGGGCAGTCCTCTATCCAAGCCAACACAATGACTTAGCTATATGAATGGCGGTCCCCGAGTATTCAGGATCGGCAGCTGGGGGAACAGCATACCAATGACTCTTTGATCTGATGCTAATGGCAGCTGTGACTCATGGTTGCTTTCCACTATCTCTGTAGCAGCCGTGACACATGCAGTTCAGCTCTGCACCAAAAGCCATTGTCCGACCGCGTGCGAATGCATGGAACACTATCAAAACTCTCAGTATGCAGACGAGACGAACCATCTATAAACACTCTTTGTTGCGGGGCAATCCGCCTTATCGCTTGAACACATTCAGGCACAGTATGGTTCTCTCGAAGCATAGACGATAGTGAACATGTTCATGCACTCTAAGCCAGCGATCAGGATTCTCGTTTAGCAGACTTTGATTCAAGACAAGCTAGGTGAGTTCTCTTATTAGCATGCAAGGCAGGTTCTATCATTCTCTTAAGAAAACATTGCAAGCAAAAACTCAGGTTATTTATTTAGGGCGTGCAAGAATCAGAGAACGAAGTTCTGCCCACTCACCTTGATATATAACGCCGGCGCGGAGCGGGGCGTTACACCTCCGGCATCCCGCGCCGCTCCGGCTCCCTGCAACGCCCGCCGCAGCCGTCTTCTTATCTCCCCGAACGGCCGGCGGCTCAGCTCCTCCCCTGCCTCTATATAAACCCCTCGCTCCAGCAGCCCAGACCCGCCTCGACCACCGCCCAAGCCGCCCTCTCCTCCTCCTGCTCTCCTTCGCCGCCGTCGTCTCCAGCGAAGCCCTCTCCCCGCCGTCTCCTCCAGCACTCCGTCTTCCCTCCGCCCAGCACCGCCTTCAGCAGAGCCGCCTCCGGAAAGCACCTCAGCCCTAGCCTCGCCTACCAGCCCTGTCCAGCCCCCACCCGAGCAGCCGTCGTGCCCGCCACCGGCGCCGGACAGCTTCGCCTCCGTCACCTCCGACAGCGCCCGAGCCGAGCACCTCCGCCCCAAGCAACCCCAACGAGCTCCTCTAGCGAGTCTCCGGCCATCAAACCGAAACCCTAGAATAGCACAGTACCCTGACACAGTGTCCCCTTGTGTCGTGTCGCCTCGCAGACACGAGAATTCGGTTTATGCGGAGCCCTTTTCAGGTACTCTTTTCTCTCTCCTCGTTGCTCCATTTTTTGTTCCGTCTGTTGTGACGCGAACCCTGCGTGACCCTCTCAATGCCCGTGCAACCCGCTCGATGTGTCACATCTTGTGGTGATCGCGAACTGCGATCCAAAAACAGAAAAATCAACACCCCATTTCCCCCGGAACTGAGTGCGCCCCGCCAAACGGGATAACTTGGTCGCGTGCGATCTTTACCGAAAGGTGCGCGTCATCAATACGGACATGCAGGATTTCGCAGAAGTTGATTTGGATGTACGTGCACACCGGAATCAACTCGTATCCGCCGACAACGCCCCATATCAGCCTGTTCTGGATCTTACTGTAACTTGGTGTACACACGTCGGATCGAAACAAAACTTATGTCATTGGACTCATAGCAATACACTGGTTCTGTGACCCAAGTTTAGTTCGATTATGAGAACGTTGACAAAATCGCGTATCGTGGGCCCTACGGCTCCACTTGACGGACGATTTTGTGATCGGCTTATCGGAATCAAATTCTGGAAGTTTCGTTGGGTTCGTATCAACGTTCTGGACTTGTTGACACTAAGTTTGACGAATTTGGAGACCTTTTTTCCTGACACATTTTTTGGTGAAAAGCGGCCCATATGTGGACCCCGCTTTTACCAGAAACTGTTATTTTTGCCCCTGTGTCCAAATTGGACTCAAGGACAGGCGTTTCTAGCTATTTAATATTTTCTGAATCTGATGGTGATATTTATTTCAGCAACCGAAGGACTACCTGCAAATTCCGCTGTTGCCAGAGCTACAGTTGGAGTCAGAACCCCAAGCAAGTGTACCTTGCCAACATTGCAGATTTGTTACATACTTCCTTGATTTATTTATATCTTGTACATGCTTAACCTAGGACCATGTGACTTTACTTAGCGTCCGATTAATAGTCGGGTGCCAACACCGTACGCGGTGTTGTGTAACGTCATCTAGAGATGGATAACGAGACCCTTTACATTCTCGTACTTGCTTTGTCAAGTACATCATAACCCAGGACACCTGACACTAATCATGAGACGGAATCTTCCTGAAATATTCAAGGTAATTTTGTATAGGATACAGGTTTCATGACATAGACATTATTTTCTTAGATCTTATTATGACTTGTTGCATTAGTTTTGATCCTGCGTGTCATGGACATGAGACGTATGATTACATTGGGTGGGGAGAGATTTACCATGCAAAAGGCTGATTATATATATATTACTTTACTTGAAGTGCCGTAGACTCTGACACAGAGCTTTGGTACATTACTGGCCCTTCGAGAGAATACTGCTATAGTTTTCTCCAACACCGATCCTATAGTAGTTTTAGCCCGAGTATGACTAAAACTCTCATTTGCATATCACTTAGCTGGTTATATATTTACCCTATTGTTGTATTTATTGCTGCACTGCATTTATTTAAGACTGAATAAATAAATACAGGGTGTGCTAAAATATGCCATATATGTAAATACTGAATAAATAAATACATGGTGTGCTAACCAACTAAGTGAATGCAATGTAAGACCTTGTAGTACGTATAAAAAAGTGTAGGCTAGTCATATGCTGACTTAATTTACCAATCGTGGTGACTGGTTAGTATATGTGTCATATGCCCCCAAACACATGGGTAACTCTGCAATCGTCCATCTCCGAGGAGCATGGAACGAAGGTATAACATTCAAGGAGGGGGGTGTCCCATACGTCTACTAGTTATCTTCCCTGCCCAATGTAACTAATGCCAAGTCATAACTGTTTTAAATGTTCCTGACTTCGTGCTAAGCCGTGATGCACGTCACATGCACCGGTAGCTAATCGAGTACGTAAACTCGCATCCCAATATGTATTGCAACCTTATTGCGTGTTCCCGTGTCAGGGTCTAGTAGGATATTAGGATAACCTCACAGCTTTTGGTAGGCCTACTAAGTCTAAGTTAGTTATTCTATATGTCAACGTACTTGTTTACGGTACCCGAGGCAATCTCGGATTTTCACAGTTTATATGTAAATACTGAAAATATCATACAACTGTTTAATGAAATATACAGTAAAACTTGGCAAGGTATACTTGCCTACTTCTCTGAGCTGGGCGTGCCAAAGACCTGTACTTGAAGTCAAGTCTGAGGGGTCCTGTGACCTGGGGTCACTGACTGCGTCGTAGGGGTACTCTGTTCAAGACGTACAGGGTTCATAAATTTTAATATTCAAATAATGCGTATCTTAAAACTATATATATATATATATATAAT